>QEOT01003054.1:260406-472233 GCA_003123785.1 Pterocarya stenoptera
TAAATGTCTTTTTAATCAAGAATTTTTGTTACAGCAATTTTAATCTGTTCTGACTATTTTCCAAGTTTCCGGTTCATGTTAATTAATCGTTTTGATTAGAAGTTATATTCTTTTGTTTAGTGCACCGATGAATTTTGACTGTTTAGTTTAAACATATCCATGGGTTGTATGCGATTGCTGGGAAATTGTAGGAACAGACATGATAATGAAATTTGGAAATATCGGTATTTGGTGCTTGAGAAAACAATGGCTAGACTCAAGTGATCCTTAAAAGAGATTCTTTTTTCCTCAAAGTCGTGGTCCCTTTTTATTTCCCTGGTTTTCTTTGCAACCAAACAAAAGGGTATAGCTTTCTTGGTGCTAATTCGTGTTTCTGCATCTATTGTTTAAATTGATTTGGTTTGGTAAATGGTAAGCTATAAGTAAGAGAAAAAACTAGATGTGTTCTGATATTTGCTGCTTGTATTAAGAATCCGAGAAGCACATTTTTCCACTAACATGTGAGAGTTTTCTCAGAGAGATCCAAAACTGATTATATAGTAGTTCTATAGAACTTCAGGGTTTTTTGGGCCTTCTAGAAATGATCTGTGAATTATTTTTCTTCTAGGGATATTTGCGGATAATTCCCAAAGCATGCAACCTGAGAGGATTCTGTTTAGGTTCGCTGGGTGAATTTTGTTTGGGAATTTGGAGTGACTTATGAGTAAAAGATGTATTTTTGCCACTGATAAAAATAAAAATAAAAAATAAAAAAAAGATGTATTTTTGCTGTATCGATTTTGAAACTCTCTTTCTTGTCCAGCACTATATTGGCAGATGGTGATCTTCCCTAACTTTGCTATCTATTTTGCAATTTGGTGGTCATCCAAGTATTTTAATGGAAATACCCGATTGGTAAAATAGGATTTGATCTTCCAATCAGGGTAACTTTGCTATCTATTTTGCTATTTGATGGTCATCCAAGTATTTTAATGGAAATATGTGAAAACCAGATTGGTAATAGGATTTTTATCTGCAAATCAGGATTTGCTCAGTTGAGTGTTCTCCAGATTTTTAGTTTTAGCCAGAGAAGCGCTAAATAAAACTTTGGGCTATACTAACCCTTGGACACTGATACTTGCTAACTATTTGTGTGGGCTTGTATTTGCCCTCAAATGGGGAGTCCTGCTTATGGAGTGCTTCTGATGTACCAGTCAGATACTGGGACTGGCAAGATAGTTTTACATAGTTTTTTCTTTGAGTTTATCTTCTATAACAGGAACCAAGTGTACCTTTTTTTTACATAAAAAGTCCCCCCGAAAGAGGAAGGAGGGGGGGGGGGGTTCCCTCCTTTAGTCAATATCTAATCTAATTAAATTTTGATGAGAAAGTTACCATCATTTTTTGACAGCAGAAAAACAAAAATGTGTTGGTTTTACTCAATATCTAATTGTTGTGTTTCACCATCAGGTGATCAAATGGAGGAGGCATCACCAACTCCTGTTTCATTTTGGAGCAAGATATCCGCCTTCAGGACCATGGCTTGGGAAGCATACAAGAAGAAGCCGATCTCACATTGGATTCTTCTATTTCTAAGCAGTGCAGCAATGCTTGTTGCTTTCCCTGCTTCTAGCATTCTTTCTCGTCTCTATTATTCCAATGGGGGCACAAGCAAGTGGATCATTTCATGGGTGGCAGTTGCCGGGTGGCCTCTAACTGCTTTGATCTTATTTCCTACATACTACTTTTGTAAAACCTTTCCTACTCCCCTGAACTTTAAACTCACTCTTTCCTATATCGTGCTGGGTTTCTTAAGTGCTGCCGACAATCTCATGTATGCATATGCATATGCTTACCTGCCAGCATCTACTGCTGCTCTACTGGCATCATCTTCGCTTGCATTTTCTGCACTATTTGGGTATTTTCTTGTGAAGAACAAACTGAATGCTTCAATAATAAATGCTATTGTGGTCATTACTGCTGCGATGACCATCATTGCATTGGATTCAGCTTCCGATACATATGGAGATATCACTAATAGCCAATATATCATAGGCTTTATATGGGATATTTTGGGATCTGCTCTTCATGGGCTCATTTTTGCACTTTCAGAACTAGTTTTTGTGAAGTTATTGGGTAGAAGGTCCTTCCATGTTGTGTTGGAGCAACAACTCATGGTTTCTCTGTTTGCCTTTGTATTTACCACTATTGGGGTTATTGTGAATAAAGATTTTCAAGGGATGAAATCTGAGGCTAAAAGTTTCAAGGGTGGCACAACTTCTTATCTCCTTGTTCTGATCTGGGGTGCTATCACTTTTCAGCTGGGGGTATTGGGAGGTACTGCTGTGCTTTTTCTATCATCCACTGTGCTTGCTGGTGTGCTCAACGCAATAAGGGTACCCGTCACAAGCATTGCAGCCGTTATACTATTAGATGATCCCATGGGAGGTTTCAAAATTCTCTCTCTGATTGTTACCTTCTGGGGATTTGGCTCATATATATATGGCAGTTCGTCGTTTGGTAAGGATCCATCGTGACAATAGGTTCTTGAATTCCCTGTTAATCATCGTTTTCTTGGTTGAAGAATCATTGGGGTTATTTTATACAATATTGTTGGGCAATTCTAGCGCCCAAATTGACGAGAAGTGTACTAGTAGTACCTTTGCAATATAGTTAGTTTTCTGCAAGAATTTGTGCAATAAATGCCACATTAGATTCTTGTCCTTTAAAGTTTAATGAAAAGGTTAGGAGAGGGTGGGTGGCATGGACTTCCCCTGGTTGCGGGTAGGCAATCCTTTGAGGGTATTATACCAAACTGGACCGACGGAGTTAGGGTCCGCCCTATCATGTGCATAGAACGGTAGAGAGCACAATCTCCCTGGTCGCACTCAGTGAACTGAACGAGGAGCCTGCGTATTTTTAGTTATTCACCTGCTACTGTTGGTAGTTTAGATGATTGTCTTGCTGAAACAGTTTTGAAACAATGTTGTTATGGCTGTCTTAGAAGATTGTCATTGGCTTCAGATTGTATATGAGAAAACAAATTTGTATCAGAGAAAATGATGTCAAGAATCAAATTGATATCGAAGGCTAGATTCAAGCATAGTACCACCATCTTAGAGATTTAAGGTGACTCAGAAGGCCTGACTTGGCATGCTTTCTTCTCAAAATGTGGAACAAGAAGCGCAGGGCATGGACACAACCTGACCGCGGGCTGATCATAGGTAGTTAGTTCCCAACTTGATTCATATCCATCCGGATCCAACATCTTTCACACAGGAGTCTTTAACCCAGTAAGGTATACGCCAACCCTGCCCCATTGTAAGGCGTGATGATGATGCAACTGGTTGCCTCTTCAAAACGAAAGGAGAGTTTGCCACTAGAAGGCCAAGGAAATTAAAATGGTTGAAACGAATTGTAAAAATGTAAAAATTCATATATCAATTTCGAAAGTTCGAAACTTAGGTTTCGAACCGCAAAAACATGAAAATCCAGATACTTTTTGACATTAACCCAGGAAAAAACATGCAGTCTACCACAGCCCCCACAATGGCAAAAGCTAAAAAAGTAAACAAGAACATGACACAGTAGTTATATTTATATAACGTCTATCCTGATTTAAACTTGAGCTCCTTTCGTCTGAGGGATCAGCAGCCCCAACTCCTTTCTCTTTTACCCATTCACAAGCCTCGCAAGATTTTAAGCACATCTAAATGCTAATTTATACAACCTCAAATGCCCATCTTATAGAAACCTATTGTACACCCAGAAGATATCATCCCTGTCAAACATAAAAGCAAACGTATTCATTTGCCATCTGCTACAGCATCATCATATTTAATTTTTGGGGCCAATATCCTTAAGGGCACAGATCTGCTCCTCTCCCATTGCAGACATAACGGTCAACACAAGGTCCTTTCCTTCAGTAAACCCATCTTTAAACTATATACACTAGAGACCAAAGACAACTAGTTAGTCTATCAGGCAGAAGAATAAAGAATCCATCAAAGGTTTGGGACTCCTAAGCTTTTTATGCACAAGCAATTGGCAAAATTAACAAGAACCTTCTCGATGAGATACCTGGCGAAGCAGATTGTCATCGGTGGGAAGCCTCAGATCCTCCTTTGTGTCTCCATTATCCATCAAAAGACTCACTATCATTGCTATTACTATTGATGGTTTTTTTTATTATCACATAATAGAATTGCCAAAATTGGTAACGATCAATATATAAAGCTTACGAAACCGTCTTCAGAGATATCAATCAACTGATAGTGCGAGAAACATGAGGAACCTGAGAAAATAAAAAATGTATGAGAAGGGCCAACAAGTAAACGTGCCTCAGCGCAAAAGAACAACTGCAGAGTAATGAAAAATTAGAAATAGCTTTACATCACAGTTGTGGGACGAAGGAACAATATCCTTAAGCTTCTTCCCATTAAATATGTCGATTGCCACAAAGTGGCACTTTGCATGTCCATGCTTGCCTGTCTTTGAAGTGGAAACTTCTACAACCTGGTTTCAAGAACCATAAAAAAAAAACGATTCATGAAGCTTTTTTGAGTTATACATTGAAAACTGTTAAGAATTAAAACATGAAATTCTAAGCAAAATTGATGGGAACTAAGGTGGGCTAGTCTTAAATATTCTTTGCAAGCTCTAGATAGGTCAATTACAAGATCAATAGACACGAAGATCAAGGAAGCAATGCAATAATTGGTGCAATCCACTTGGGATAAAACTAGCAAGAGCCCAACACTCAAGATGGGCTTGAAAAAAAGAGAACCAGTTTTAATCCACTTGATAGAAGATGTGGAAGGCAAGACTTAGAGTATCATTTGGACCTATTGTTATTGATGGCTTTCAATTTGTTAAAGTATTTATTTTATTAGTTTAGAATAAGAGGGCTTGAGGATGCTTGGCTCACGTATGTCTTATTTTTTATGAATTAGGGTTTTGGGAATGCCTTATATTATGGCGAAGGGCATATTTAGAAAGTTACATTTTAGGAACTAGGGTTTTAAGAAGTTACTATAGTGTGGCACTGTTCACATCCCGAATTACTATAGCGACGCACTGTTCATCTGACTGAATCACTATAGCACCGTACTATTCATCCAGGGGTATTTTTGGAACAAATGGGTTTATTTTGGGCTAGGGTTTCAATTAGGTTTTGATTTAAATACTCTTTGTAACCTCATTTGAAGAGTAGGCAATATTGAATTTTCATTGTGAGTTGAGTTTACTCTTCTTGTTCTTAATTGAACTTTTGAACTTATCAAAGGTAATTCACAACCTTTGTAGCGTTCCTCCTTGTAATTTGGGTTCTTGAGATGGGTCCTTGAAACGGGTTCTCATTGGGTCTAGATTCTTCATCCATTGACTTGATTTTGACTTTCTTGGGTGAGTTTTCAAATTGATTGTGGATTCAAGGGATTCCATTCCTGCGGGTTCATATCAAAGACGATTAACAAAATTCATAGTTATGAGCTGCAACAATACTTGTATCAATTATGTTTTCATATTAGTATTTTCATATTCAATCCTAGGCTTTTTCTAAAGAAATAGGATGGTTAAATGAAGTTAAATGCAACAATGAAAGGCACACATACTAAAAACAAGCTAGGGCTCATCATTAACATCCAATTTTAGCATTAGATGTTGTTAACGCAGAAAAAACAGGGTGGGAGTTATGCCCCTGCTTGTCACGAACTAGATGAAATGTTTGATGTAGTTTTTGAAGTCTAAGCATTCAGAAAAGATTTGAGCCATCAAACTTCTTCAACATTCGAAGCTGCCAACCTCACACCTTCAAGAAGTTATTCACAATTACCAAATTTGAAATGTAGTTGAGTTAGTAATCTCCATTAAGCTTCGAAAATTATCATTGAAGATGCATACACATGCACAACGGCTCAAATACGCCCCCATTACCACCAAATTCAATAAAACCAAAAATCACAACTTTAATGAGGTAGCCAAAATTTATATGAAGCTTATTTCTAGGGGTGAATTTAGTCCGGTCCGGTCGGTCCTGGAGAGGTTTTGTGGACCGGACCAAAATGCATAAGGACCGATTCGGTCTAGTCCGGTCTGGTGAGTTGCCCTCGAGTTTTATCTTCACTTGAGCTGAGAAATGATGCAACAGAATTTGAAAAGATGAAGTTAAATGAATTACAAAAAGGTTCTTTCCAAAAAGGTCATGATGGATACAGGAAAGCATGGTGGATAATGGGTCATGGGTGTGTATGTTTCGCAGTTAAAGTATCCATGGTTATGGAGTAACAACTTGCTCACGTACGTGCCAAACTCTATCTTAGCAATTTAGCCTGAAATGTGAAATATTTAATTAAATACGAATAAAATAATATGTTACTATGTTAAATCACTAGTTATCTTAAAAACAATCAACAAACTGGAGTGTCTTTCTAAAGCAGATCAATATACTGAATGATGTAGTATATGGATGTCTTTCTAAAGTGGAACGTGTATAAACCCTTTAAAGCATGACTTCAGCTTCACCCATGACAAAGATAGTGAGATGAGATAACGTGAGATGACTTGTGAATAGTAGTGAAATAATTTTTTAATAATAGTAAAATGATTTTAGTTAATATAATTTATGGAGTTTTGAGAAATAATAGAGAAAAAGTTGAATAAAAATATTATAGAATTAAAATTTTATTTTTTAATATTATTTTTACTTTGAAATTTGAAAAGTTGAATTATTTTTTATATTTTGTTAGGAAGTTTGGAAAAGTTGTAATGATTAGATGAAAAAGTTAAAAAGTTGAAATTAAAAAGTGTTTGTGTTTATGATGTTTGGATATTGAGATAAGAAAAGATGAGTTGAGTTGAGAGGATTTTACTATCCAAACCAGCTTATTAGAGTTCCCGCCAAATGAAACAAAACACTTGTGCCATGACCTAAATTCAAAAGATCAAATCTTATGCTTAAAGAAAAAAGATTTTCTCTCATAGATAATTGCTTTATGGTGCTGGAATTCATAGTTGGTGGAGAAGTTTTTGTATGAAAATGGGACAAAGTATTCTAAGATAACTATTTAGTCAAAGAAAGACTAAGCCTTGTTTGTTTTTGCAGATGAGATCAAATCAGATGAGTTGAAATAAAAGTTAAATAAAATATTGTTACAATATATTTTTTTAATATTATTTTTGTTTTGAAATTTAAAAAAGTTGAATTGTTTATTTTATTTTGTGTGTGAATTTAAAAAAGTCATAATAATCAGATGAGATGAAATGAGAATGGTTATGAAAACAAACAAGATATTTTGTGTGTGAATAATAAAAAGAGTTTATTCTTTTTACATGCCATAATTGAAAAGTACGACGTGAGATAGAAAATTAGAAATGAGTGTGCATTCAATTTTGGTGACCACCTTAACTGCACACACTGTAAGAAAAATAAGAACGCAGCCAAGTTTTGCTTTTGTTTTTCAGCTTAAATTGTTTTTCTTTTTGTCCAAATCTGGAAAAAATGGCATACTGAGCTGAACAAAATCCACCCCATTCCTAAAACTGCGATGGTTATGTCCTTTGTATGTAAGGCAGGTTCCTACCATACTAAGATGAGGCAAGTATCCATCTTCTTGGGAGAACCTCTCACCTCTCATTCTAATTTGGGAACTATTTGTTAAATTACTTTAAATGTTTAAAAAAATTACAAAATTATTTAAAAACACTTCCTTAATCATTAAGTAAAAAAAAAAAAAAAACCACCGTGGCTATCCTCAGTGGGATAAGAGAAAAAGAATTTCTCTCGCTCTCTCTCTCTCTCTCTCTCGTCAAACTTGTACATTGATAAAGAGTGCTGCTTTTTTGCTAAATTCGAGTTCCAATTGACAACCATGTATAACCAAATTCCTCGACTAGTGCTGCTAGCTTTTTGCTTTCATGTGCATAGCCACAACCTTATACACATTCCTCAATATGGTCCAGAGGTGGTCCATGAATTAATTCTATAGGTTATGCACCATACTGCTAATACCACCTCTAGAATATATTCTACTTAGAAATAGCACTATAGAAAAATACATATACTAGCATACAAATTCACATATCATGGAGCAACCCTAATCATTTGTCTTCAAGAGACACCCCTAAAGCATTAACTCCAAAGTCAGCTTTGATTCCTCATTCCAAGGCATTAACATTGAAAAGAAACCAAACCAAAACTCCATCTCCCCCACTGGCCAATATGCCTATAAAGTTCTAAATATATTTGTTATAGAGGCTTTTGTGAGTAAATGTGAACCAAATGAACTCAAATATTATATGTAAAACCGCAAGGAGACATATTTGTGTTAAGGAATAAAGGATCAAACTCTTTCTTTGTATGAATTAAACTTTTATGCCACCAGCAATGGAAAAGTAATGGAAAGACATCAAAACCAAAAGCAGAGTTCAGGGCTACTGTACATTCCCTTCCATGGCAGCATAGAAAGAGACTCATAACAGAATAAAATAACAAAGAAGATATAAAGCAAAGTAAGAAACTCCGCTTTTATCTTCCCTTTTCATGTTCATCACTGATGAGATGTTGGCTCAATATCTTTAAGAATTCCAACTATTTGCTGCATGGTAGGTCGCTTTGAGGGAAGGTCAGCCGTGCACAGATACCCGATCTTGAGCGCCTCCTCCATTTGGTCACTCGGTCCTGTATTTCGTATTTTCAGATCAATCGCTATTGACCCTTGGCCCTTCCTCACTAATCCTCGAACCCAACTCACCAAAGTTGCTTCTTTCTCCTCAGGATAGTCATCTCCAGTTGGTTTTTTACCAGTGATTAGCTCAAATAGGACAACCCCAAAGCAATATACATCAGATTTTGGTGTTGGGGAATCATATTCTGGCTGAGAAAACTCAGGTGGCATATACCCCGGTGACCCTTGGGCTATCTCCTCATCCAAGCCATTGCCAAAAATTTTAGCCAGACCAAAATCTGATAATCTGGGCTCCAAATCATAATCTAGATACACACTGCTAGCTTTGACATCTCTATGAATAATTGGAGGTGAGCAGCCATGGTGGAGAAACGCCAATGCTCGGGCTGTACCAAGTGCAATTTTGTGACGAAATCTCCAAGTTGTTAATAACCCTTCAGAGCCGACATTTTGAATTCCATTAATATTATCTTCTTCCCATGTATCTGTGCTCCAATCCTCGGTAGTCTGAACCCCAAGTGGCAAGTCATGAAGCAAATTCTGCAGGTTCCCATTCTCCATGTAATCATAGATGGCAATTCTTTGATCCCCAGCTAAGCAATATCCAGTCAATGGAACAAGATTGGGGTGTTTAATTCGACCAAGATGCTCTAGCTCTCTTGCAGCTTCTTGCTCTGTTAATGTTGACCCATGGACCAAAACTTTCACTGCTACATGAATACCACCGGCTAGAAATCCTCTATAAACAGGCCCAAATTTTCCTTCAGCCAAAAGAGTGCCACGGTCAAAATTTGAAGTTGCAGACAGGAGGTCTGCAAATGTGATATTCAACAATGGTTTCTCAAAAATCACCACGGGCACTGAATTTGCATGCTTAACATCAGCTACCCATGTGGTTGAATCAGTCTGGAATGAAAAGGGGCCTGAAATATGTTGTTCTTCTTTGTATGACGTCTGCTTTACAATCCACATCTTACTTTTCCTTCTGCAACCAAATGCTAGAAATAGCAATAACCCAGCAAGCAAACAGATCATTGAGACGGTTAAAGTCAGAGCAAGCTTCATTCCCTTATGTTTGGTGGGTTTTCTTTTGAAGAGCTCAGGGTTTGCAGCAATTGGACAGCTGTTTGATGAACCAAAGAAGGCTGTTTGGAGGGTATCGGGGGAGAACTCAGAAGCACAGAGGGTTATGTTATTGTAAGAGAAGTTGAACTTCTCCATCCATGGGAGTTTCTCTAAGAGAGACAAAGGAACTTCTCCACTCAAGTTGTTGTGTGAAACATCAAGAAGTTGGAGGCTTTTGATACTTAGCACTGGAATTTTCCCAGTAAGATGGTTGTCAGAAAGATCAAGTGTATTCAAATTAACTAATTGTGAGACTTCATCCGGAATGTGACCAGTGAGAGCAGTTTTAGACAAATTGAGATATTCCAAGTCTAAAAGCATTTCAATTCTCGGGAAGCGTTGCCTGTTAAATCTATTGTGTGCAAGATTAAGGTGTTTGAGATTCTGGGCTTCACTCAAATTATGGAAAATCTCTCCACTAAGCCGATTCTCAGACAAGTCTATATACACCAAATGAGACCAATTGTAACTTGAATTGAATTGTACCTGAGAAATATGACCTTGAAACTGGTTCCTACTCAGGTCTATAACCTCCAGCTGCTCCTGCAACACACCCATTACAGAACCCTGGAACAAATTTCCAGAAATATTAAGGCTAGCTATGGACTTCATTTCCCAGAAATCTGAATCTTGGCCATAAATCTCATTTCCTGCAAAGTTCAAGGTCTTGAGCTTGGGAAAAGCAGCACCAAAACCATCTGGAAGTGATCCACTTAGCCGATTCGATGAAAGATCAATGCTAACTAGGGACTGGCAATTCTTAATTCCTGATGGGATGCTCTGCTCAAAGCTGTTTCGATCGAGTTTAAGGACTTGCAGACTAACTAGGGAGCTTATGGTTGCCGGAATTTCCCCAGAAAAATTGTTGCTTGAAAGGTCTAAGATTTCTAGCATACCAAAATTGCCAATGTTGTTAGGTAGGGACCCAGAAATCCGGTTGGATGAGAGATTAAGGCTCCTGAGTAAGCCTAAACTCCACAAATCTGAAGACAAACCAGTGATTTGGTTGTTACTAAGATCCAAATATTGAAGCTTGGTGAGCTTGCCAATGGTGGTGTCAGGAATAGAGCCAGTGAGGCCTAAACCAGAAGCTTCAAACCGAACAACATTTTCTTTTCCGGCATCACAGAAAACCCGTTGCCATGAGCAAACAGGAGCAGAGAAGTTGTAGACTTGAGAAGAAGTCAAACCCATCTTCTGCAAGAACTCAGAGACAAAGAACCCATCTGTGTTGGGTTGTTGAGAAGCCAAAAGTTTGAAGAAAAGTGTGAGAACTAAAATGGAGCCAAAGAAACCGTAACCCATTTGGGAATGACGTCGAAGATTGAGAAACAATATGGTATGAATATTGAATACAAAGCCTCCCCAGTTCAAAACCCTCTCTCAAAGCTTCCAAACTACCATCACTCGATCATAAATGTTCTGGGTCCATCTCAGAAAACAATTTACTAGTTTCTGCAACTACGCATTAGACAAAACCAACACCCCAGAGTTTTAAGACAATACGAGTGTTGGGCTCAAACACTTCCAAAAAGAAACACTTTCCCTGAAGACTCAGGGGGACCCTTGCAAGCAAATATATTCAGTGGTAGTATTCAGATAACAAAAGGGAATTTGAGGACCATGGAGCTTCTGGACTTTGAAGAGAGAATGTGAGTCTTACCTTGTCTGGCTTTGCAGGTATTTGAAAACCAACAAAAACAAACAACCCAACTGAAGAAGCACTTTTGTCTCTCTACAGAACATGAGGCAAGCTCTCGGTCGGCTGCATTGAATTTAAATAAAGCTCCATATTTTTTTCAAATGGTGAAAACAAGGAGGGTCCATTCCTAGAGGCAGAAAGAGACGCACTTGTAAAGAAAAGGTATTGGGAAGGGAAGAAACCACCAGCATGGGGCGGTCAGAGGTTGCTTCATAAATGACGAATTGAATACAAATATCTGTCATGGGTTGGTGAATTTATTCGGAGCTTGTTGGTGGGAATTCAATGGTTCTTCATCGAGTGTTGTTAATAGGATAGGCTGTAACCTTTTTCCTCTTAACTAAAATGCAATCAGCTTTTTGTCGAAAGTACGGTAATTTCCTTCTTACTTATAAAAAGTCAAATATTCATGGCTTTACTCAAGCCGATTAAAATTCTCCTAAATTTTTATTTAAATTCAATACTCACAAGTATAAGAGAGTTGAGTAGACTCACTTTATATATCTTACCTCTTCTTACTCAATGTTTTGAATACTATTTCGGCAGCCATTTCGGTCGAGACATTGAAATGAGATATTTCGATATCGATACTGTTTTGGAATAGTTGATATATGAATAAATTATATTATAAAATAATGGTATATATATGAATAAATTATATATAAATGTATATAAATTATAAATAGTCTGATATGAATTGAGGGGGTTTAAAAATGAGCCTGCAGTTTGAAGAAATGAAAAAATATAAAAGCCGAAAAATATATATAGGTCGAAATCCAATATATCGGCCATTACAAGCCGATACAGGATAGTACAGGCCGATACGGCCGAAATTTTAGCCGGTACAAAACACTATACTTGTCTATACCGGCTATCCAACCGATACAGCATATTTCAACCGTACCAGCCGATACGAAACTATATTTAAAAGCTTGTCCTTACTTAAAACTCTCAAAGCCTCAAGCAAATATTTGAGGAAGTTTTTTCATTTTGATGAAAGTAAAAGATGCTTCCATTTTATGCATAGTAGTTCAATTGAGGTAGATATCCTCTGATTATGGGAGAATTAAGGCAGAAAAAACAGTATTACTTTTTATCATTCATGGGGTTCTATAGTCCAACATGTGGGCAGAAAAAATAGCTAAAATAATAAGGAAGAGATCTTGCCCAAGATGTTTAGTTTGAAATGCTGGATGGCAAAAACCATTTAAAATTCTCTTAATTTGCATTTAAATACGGCAGCATGCATATTCCATTCTCCCTACAGAAACACTTTATATGATGCGTCTACAATCTGCAACTGAAAGACCATAAAATCAACCTTTTCTTCCACTTAATTGTCTGGTTGATAACGAGTAATGTTGATTCTTTATATTTATATTATAGTGGAGATTTCTATGGATTAGATACGAGTGCTGGTGGGAAAATGTATTTTGTTGACTTAAACCCTTGAAAAAAGTTTCTTCCAAGTGGACATTTGTTTTATTTTTTCCCTCTAATCAAAGCATAGCAGGAACTACTATATGATGGGGCCAGATGAGTGTAGATTCAAGGGACCATGACAGTGATCTTGAATCAATTTATCTGGGAGTGGGGCATCCACAACAAATTAAAAAACAAAGAAAGAGAATTGAGTGTCGTGTTCATCTGATCATGTTGAATCATCTTAAACAATCCATACTGTATAAGTTCCCATCAAATGTGAAATAGGGCTCTACTCTATGGCCTTGATCATTGAGTAGGCCCCCACAACCCTTCTGTCTCCACCTCTTTCCTGTAATTTTCTTTTTAAGAGTTTGTGGATGCAAAATAATGGGTTATGAGATTAATAATGATTAATCTCTGCATCATTAATAACTTGGGCACCTTCCTTGTAATAAACACAGATTACCCAAGGCACATGATCAGGGGGCCTGAAAAGTTGAGAATGACCCTTTTCCTGAGCAAGAGAATCATGATATTTAGCAGGAGTTAGAGGTCATTGCACATGGGAAGGTGTCCCTTTCATCATATACAAGGTGTCTGCAATCTGCATTAAACAATGATATTTAATACAGTCTTAAAAATATGAGAGAGAGAGAGAGAGAGAGAGAGAGAGAGAGAGAGAGTGAGTTCAGCACGCCGAAACCCGACAGCAAAGGAAGTGGGGAGGAAGAAGCATTGAGTTTTGTAATGATTTGCATTGATTGAGGATTGAGAACTGAGGAGTAAGAAATAATCAACCGACATAATCAGTATTCATAATTAAACATCACATATCATTTATATTATTCTCTTATATATCTCTCTTAATCATCAGATCAGATCCCAGCAAGCTTAATCTTCAAACAAAGTTTGATAACAAAAGTCAAAGTTTTAGCTTTTAGCATTACCATACCTGCATGTACTAGGATGCATGACAAGAAACAGACTCAAATATTGGGACTCTTGGACCTAAAAGTCTTCCTTAGTTGTGGCTAATGTTTGGTAATTCATAGATAAGACTTCTACTTTTTCTTTATCTTTGGTTGCTTTGCAAATTGTTTTGGCAGTTGTTGTGTTAGGTTTTAACTTTTGAATCTGCAAACTCCAGTGTCAATCAAGCCCATGGCTTATTTGGGTTTTGTCAAGTGTGGTTGGATCTCAAGAGATACTCGTAATTTAAAGCTAATTATTTTGCTGCAAAACATTGGAGGGGTACTCAAAAAAAAAAAAAAAAAAAATCCAAAAAAAAAAGAAACAATTTTAAAATAAATAAATAAATAAAGTATTGCTTCAAACTCAAACTCTCCCAAATGTTGAAATAAGAGACATTTCATAAATTTCTCCGTAAAAGAAAATAATTGAGATCATAAGATGGATTAAGGTTATTTCTCTAAAGTTTTATACTTCAAATTTAGAAAAAAACACATAAAATAAATCCTATAATATTTTTCTGAGCAAAATCCTATAGATTTATTAAACTGTCTTCATAGTTCATCTTAGTAAGATATGTTTCTCGTTAGCAGGACCAGAACAGAACAATAATAAACCAATTGTCTTAAATTTGTCTTCATTTTAAATGGGGGTCAAAAACTTTGTTAGGTGCTCAGCAAACTGTAGGCAGTGCTTTATGGTTGTATTTATTGTGAAGTGGCCAAATATTTATTTAAAAAAATTGTATGCTACCTTCAAGAATGTGCTCAGATACTCTAATAAATAAGGGACAGATAAACATTTAAAAGTTAAAAAATAAACATTATTTTTATATTATTTAGATTAATGGGGTTAGATAGGTTCCATTTTCTAGTGTCTATATATATACACACTAGAAAATATTTTCAAGCAGCGTGAAAATCATATAAATATTTAAAAGTAATGCTACTTATTATTCCTTTTATCGCCATCATCTCATGATATGGGATTTAAATGATTGGAGACTATTTATTATGTTTTACTTGTGGACCTATTATTTAATTCCACATCAAAAGATGTTGAGAGGATGATAAAAATAATAATAAATAGATTTTTATAATATTTAATACTGTGTCTATCTCTTTCTGCATTAGATCATTTAATTTGATCAAATAATTAAAGAGTATCATAGGCAGCCATAAGAGGTGAGAGGAAAACATAATTATATCCATATTAATTCAAACCAACATGCTCTTTGAGTGTATGAAATAATGTAAGGATAAGGTAATTCTAAGTTTTATGGGGAGGTGGAACACGAGAAATAGTAGGTCTTGGGGACAGCAATGTCTGAGATTCGCATGTGAACTTCAAGGTACAGCCTTAAAGAAAACTTGGTGTATTAACTGTGCCTGGTTGGACGCTTTGGAGAACCACAGGCAAATTTAATGCTGGTTTTGGACTTTATGTCGTGCATTCTGTTATTGATTTTGATCTTTTTACAATAAGAAGATGTTGTTTCTATATACTGAAGAAGCACGGACATCCGATGGGTTGCAATTGTCTCTGACAATCCCGTAACACCAGACACCCATATTCAATTCTAGTTTGTTTGGGAGGAAAGTTCCTTGAGATGATGGAGATGGGAGCGAGGAGTCCAAGGCACCTTTCACAAGATAATAGGAGGAAGAAGTTTAAATTTGAATAGGTAGAACTTGTTTCTCGAGGCAAGTTTATAAATTTTTTTTTTTACCATTTTTTGGTTCTCGTTTTTAATTTTTCACACTTTTTTCTCCTCTCCAACCAAACAATAAACTGGAAAGATCCTATTACCCTTCCCTCCTTTGCAGCACATTGGGAGCATGCATGAAAGGAAAATGCCAAATAACAGGTCTCAAATATCCAACATGGATACCCAGAAAATCGATGCCAAAACATTTCCAATTCAAATTGCCCCTAGAAAGTAAAAAAACACCAATCTATGATCCATAACACAACTAAAAACTAATAAAATGGAAGTAACTACAGCTTTCGGAAATAACTCCAGGATTGAGTTATATTAGCAAAAAGAAGTTGATCATTTCTCGAACATAAAACATGTTCAGATAATAAAGTCTTCCAACATGAGAAATGTTCCGAGAGGAATAAGTCCAATACAAAAAATCCCCCCAAATCTCCCTCCCTAACAAACAATTCCCGGAAAGGATAAGATCAGCTCTAGCACTCTCAAAATTTCTGCTTAACAATACACCAATTGCTCCGGGCAAACAAATGAGTCAGGCTTACACTTCACTGATATCAATCTAGTTTCTTCATATCCTGAATGGCTGATTTCCTGAGCTAGATCGATCCACTTTAGCCTTGTTCGTTTGTGTTTTCTTGGTGGCGATGTCTTGAAAAGGATTTGGTCCACCAAAAGTAGGCTTAAACTGCCTAACCTTCTTTCTCTTTCCCCTGTCATATTCTTCATCCCTGCAGATATTGAAAAATGGATAACCCAAGTTAAAATCATATGTGATATAGCTCAGTTTGAATTTGCAGGCAGTCGAGTTGAGCCATTCAACCAAACCCCATCAAAGATGACTACAATTTCAATTAAGCTAACATATAAAAAATTCTAATTAAAAGTGACTACAAATAATGTGAGCATTCTCTCTCCTCTTCAGTAATATCACTGCTCACTGCCTAGGTTATGGCATTAACTCTGCCACTGCCACCCACCTCTACTGCAAAGTACTTCCTCCCAACTAAAACCCTCGACCTATGGCAAAATTTGGTTAAAAATCCCCAACACCAGTCTCCACTAACCCAAACCCACCTGCCAAACTCACTGCCAATTTTAAGCAAACACCACATCAACCTCAACAGCTCATCAAATCCAAACTCCTCAGCCACTGTTTTCAAAAACTCATTCTGTATGACATCTCCTTCCAACCATGTGAACTCAAAATCCATCAGCAAAAGATAAAGATTTTGAACACAAAGTTAAGGCTTTGCATCCACTGCGCAGTTAAGGCAATGTATAGGACCCAACCATCCCAGTGTTCAATGTCCAAATTGCGTTCGAAAGTTTTAACCTAAGCCTAACAACAGGGTAGGACACTGGATGACACATCAGGTAAGGGTTTCATAACTCTTTTAAGTTCATCAAGGCCTCGCCGATACACCTTTTATGTGCTTAAGCTCCACGTTCTCAAGCAGTCAAGCTCAAGAATGAGCATGACTTCATAGTGATTTATGGTCAGTGAAGTCATTTCGTTAACTTAAGAAAAACTAGCAAAATAAGCGACAATCCAGCCTACCATTCATCTGGTATGTAGCCGATGCTGATTTTACCCATGCCATTTGATGCTACAGATTGAGATGTAGGCAACTCTATCCCATCCCACTGAGCAACTGCAATCAACAGATTAAGACCAAAGAACAATAATCAGCATGCTATATCACCAAGAAAAAGGCAATTACTAAGGTTCTCATGTTAGTTGGCATTGGAAATTTAGGTTATATAAGTAGAGCCTTGGCCCCATATTACTGCCTCATTCCAACTAACAGGGAATTGAGATCCACCATATTTGAAGCTGAGCAATTGGGAGCTATAGGGAAAAGAATGATGGCAAAACCAGCATGGACTCGGGAATATACCAAGATACAGATCCCAAATAAGTGAATTCCATATAGACCTTCACTTGAACAGAATATTCCATTTCCTATTTGGAAAAAGAAGAACAAAGACAACTGAGTATGTTATATAAACCTAATTTCTTCTACCCTAAGGGGTACTTTCTCCTGGATACCTCCTGCTTACATAAATTTTCGCCCCCCTTTATGCCTCAATAGAATTTCCTTCTTTATAAAAAAGTATTATAAACTTAAAGCATGCATTGCCACTTGCTAGGGCCTCTTATTTGTCAGAAATTAATGTAAGTTGGGTCTACATGCACCACTTTAGAATTATAAGCCGTAGCACCATCAAAATTACATATCTTTCCAGATGAGTGCTGGAAAGATAACTACAAGAAAAATCTCTTACCAACTGTCTCCTCCAGACCTCGGGTGAGCATACTCATCAAACCATTCTGCATTACTTTTCTTTTTCCTTCTTTCGGACCATCTAATCGTCCTGCTTCCCACTGATCTGCTACCAAGCTAGAGCCAGAGCTCTTCTCCAATTGCTTATCAGTGGCAAGCACAGATCCACTCTGATCGATTCTTTGTCTAAATTCATCATTTATTATATCTTCCATCTTCATTAAATCCTTGGCAGCAGCATTACTAACTCCCTCTTTTGAACCAGACTTAGTCCCTTTTCTCAGAGTTGGAGCTAAACTTGAGGTAATTTTCCTGGTAATCTCAGACGTAGACGGCCCCAGATCAGTTGAGATACAATCCATGTCAAACAAGTTTTCTCTGTTAATATTCTTCACATCTAAAGTGTGTTTTTTGTTTCTTTTGTGCTTTTTCTTCTTCCACAAACTCAACGATGCCTGGAAAAGGAAGTGTGAATTAAGCTGCATGCTCGCCGCCTGACATTTCACTAGCTTCTTTTTCAGTTTTCTGTGATGTTTGCAATTACGAGCTTGTTTCTGTGATCCATTTCTCTTCATTGATGAGCCCAATTTCACTGACCCATCAAGCACTATTTTTTGAACCAGAACACCAGCATTCTCAACCAGTGAATTGCCAACAGTGCCTTCATGGGATGTATTCCCAACCTGGAAAAATTGAAGAATAAAAAATCAAGACTTGTTCAGACTAATGAATACCCAACCATTTTCAAGGCCTTTTTTGGTGTACTTACAGGGTCCATTGTAGTCAACTTCTTATCATTAAGATTTTGTGATGATGCTACATGTAAAACATGATTAATCTGGCAAATAAAGCATGTAACAGATCAATATGGAAAAAGGTTAAAATTATATCTGCCCACCGGGCTGGTAAGGACCCTAAGGAGCACGCATAAAGAAACATCCACTGACCTTCTGGGAGGTCTCCTCTCTGACAAGTTTAGCAGTAGAAGTGCTTTGGGGATCACTGAAGGTAGGTGATGTTGCAACCGAGACTCTCATATCTTTCCTTGAATCTCCATGCTCTTTATGATCATTAATAATGCCTTTAGCTGTCTTTTCAATATCAGGAGCCCCACCATCACCAGATGGAGCTGATACTGACGAGCATTCTCTTGAATTTGGGTCAGTAACAGGAAGTGTTTCCTGTGGAGTGTTTGATAATGGCAACTTTAAGACAGGTTCTGGTACAGAACCCTTTTCCAGCACTGAGCATTGGGTAATTATCAGGCAATTATTTTTTTGTACTAATTCTTCCTTAGTAAGGGGTGTCCTATGTGGACCACCATTTAACACATCATTCCGAGGAACAGCAATAGCAGAGGTTGCACCACTTAACCGATTCTCAACTGGACCATTCTTAACTATCTCCTTTAAGCCTTGGTTGAAACTGGAAGATGTTCTATCTCCATTAGTGTTTCCTTTCAAATTCTCTTTATGAGCAAAATCAGTGGGGATTTTCCTCGGATTAATATTTCTTCTGTCACGAACATAAAATAGCATGTAAGCTTGCTGTTCTAGAACTCTCTTCTCACTGGCTGGGGCAACCTGTCACAGAAGAATTGCAAAAATTCATGAGAAATTCATCTCAAAGACAACAATCAGGTGCCCATATTTAGTATTTGGTCGTGAAGTGAAGCTAGTTGTATAATCTAGGTTTGAATAACGCAGATTTGGTACCTTTCTACCATATTTGTAATATCACCAAAGAGTGGTTTTATCTAATCAGAAATGGACTAATTGATAGCTTACCTGATTGTCGTTGAGATAGTACCAAATGCCATTTGAAGTGCGAACATAGCAAGAATAATGTCCATAATGGGTGTTCCAACCATCATGGACCAAAACACCATAAAGAGTATACCTCAGATCTCCATCCTATGAAGTATAAGAAACAAAATGTCAAATATATATTATGTACAATGACCTGAAAACTGTTGGAACATAGGCAGCATCATGCATTTACCACAACAATCTGGAAACTAGACTTGCTTCCTGCTTCCAACAAAGCAGGCTTTCCATTAACGGCATCAGTAATCAGATACTGAAAATTAAAATATACATAAAGAGCCATAACATCTGGCATCTTCCCTCTATGTCATTGCTGCCTCTTTTCACAATCAACATAATGGGTTCCAGCTTTTTTTTTTTTTTTTTTACACATGTACATCATTTGTGCACTTACTAAACTGAACTAGTGACTGAACCCAACACTCTGAACCAGTGACTGAAACAAAACTCTTGGTTAGAGGGGAAGTAGATGCCACTTGGAGGCACTCGTGAAAATAAAGGGATTAAAAAAAAATTGCACGGCTACTCTTCATCCAAGTTTTGTCATCCTCAATCACACATGGTGATGTATCACATTTCAAGTGGCTTTTTCTATCAACCACCTAAAATGGCACCCACTTGAATTGTGCGACATTACCAAGTGTGACTGGGGACGACAACGATTACAATGATGAAGAGCATTACTCTTACAAAAATTATTTGATAAACTTTCTCTGAACAAATTAATATCTTGGCATAATTCTTGATTCGTGACTGGCTTTGCCTAACAAGCTCCCCCATATTTCCCAACATTCCACATTCAATACCCATTTCCTCCTTTCGCAATACTTTCCCCAAGGAAAATTTCTCCATTGTTTAAACTCAGTTTCACTCGAGAGGACATTATATCAATCTCAATTCCACTCTTTGTTGGAGGCAAAACAATTTTTTTCCCATCGGAATTTTTTTAAATATAATATTCATTAAAATACCAGATGCCAATAATTAAAATAAAGGCTATGCCTATGAAATCTAGAGGAAAAGAAACTTGCAATAAAAAGAAGTTCACTTACATAGGAACCACTGACAAAGGGTTTCAAATCTAATGTACAACCAAAATGAACTTTCTTTTTAATCTTTTGCCCAGGATCATGAGCATGAAACCGCTTCAAGTGAACAGTTAGGACATATGGTGCCTTGTGGACAGTAAGCTGTTTGAGAGCCCTAACTTTCTGCTTGCATCGTTGACACTGATATTGCCTTTCTCCTCCGTCTAACTGCTCTGCAGCAGTGAAGTTTGCAAGTGCTTTATGCAAGGAATCTGCCTTGACTATTTCAAGACTTAAATCTAAGAATGGATCAAACGTATTGGAGCAATAAGAACATTGCAAGCATTTAACCTGGGGAAGCAACAAGGAAAAATGGTCAAAAATCTAAATAAAAAATTTTCCAACCTTGTCCAGGAACACATCCAAAAGCAGTTCTGAAGGCATCTAGTCACTCATTATAGAATGTCAATACATTCTACCAGGTATCAAGATTAGGTTACCTGACTCCTAAGGCGACCTCCGAATATCTTGTGCACCAAACTCTTCTCATAAGCACTAGGGGATTCACCAGGCACTCCAGAAGGTAAGCAACATTTATGCATTGATTCCAGCAAATTTACCATGTACTCATGTGCATCCTCTTGTCTAGCTTTCCGGAAATTCCGCGATATGCCTAACTGTGTGGTCAGGAGGTACAAATTCCAACACAGTTCAAATGCAAAAAAAAAAAAAAAAAAGGCTGTATCTCAATAAATCAAGAACTAACTGTTTATCCTTTAACTCTAACAAAAACTTAATTGGTTGGACCTCAGGACCAATATGAGGTTTTTTTCTTTCTCAAACAAAGCATTAATAATTACTTAAAATTAATCTTTAGAAAACCGACTGTTGCAGTTGAATCAATTACGATATGAATTCCCAGAAGCAAAAACACTTTTTGAACACCAAACGTATCCATTCATTAATCCATATATATAAGAACAAGGATACATTGTAAGTTCCTGACAAAATCGCTAGGTGCTAATACTCTCCCAGTTGATTGTAGAGCACAGCTGACATGCTTTTGGATGGCGCATAAAACACAAAATCCAGCAATATGACCTTCATCAAACAACAAATGAAATTAGAAATGCCATGTAATTAACCACCCAAGTTCTAGGACCAATGGCCATAGTGGGCCAATGAATCTGATATAATGGACAAAAACCATGGCAATTTTCCATAGAAGTCTAGAAAAGAATTAGCTTGCAAGAAATCTGTAAAAAACACAATAATTTATTGAATTGAGCATGAAAACCTTATTTGCAGAGGAATTCTTGTCAGACAAAAAGCATAAATCTTGAAGTTAAGTTAACAGAATTAAATAGCCGATAAGAGTTCAAATATTAATCTGCAGCTAACTCTTTCCAGTCCAAGTGAGCTCATGCACAATAGCATGAATTCTTGATCAAAATTACAATTAGCGATTGGTAAAGAGTCCTCAAGCCTTCAAGAACAAAGAAAATGTAGGTCTACCATACAATTCTTGGGTTTTTTGTGGATTCAGATCAGTTAGTAGCATAAAAAAATCCTTGGCATGCAGTAAAGTTTGATACTTAGGTTAGCATGTTGATAGCCTATGCTGAAAGTATCAACCCAAAAAAATAAGTTAAACTGTGAAAGTTGAAGAGTAATGCATAACCAACAGGCATAGTCACTTCCAAATTTTTAAGAAATTAAAAGTCTATATGAAATACTACTTGCATTTCTTAGGAAAGTAAGTTAGCGGTTGAACGAATGAGTTAAGGCTATTAGGCCTCGTTTTGATGTTGAGATGAGATGAGAAATCTGTGAATAGTAGTCAAATGGTTTGTGAATAGTAGTGAAATGGTTTGGTTTAAAAGGTTTTATGGGGTTTTGGGAAAGGAGGAAGAAAAATGTTGAGTAAAAATATTATAAAGTTAAAATATTGTTATAATATTATTTTTGTTTTGAGATTTGAAAAAGTTGAATCATTTTTTGTGTTTTGTTTTAAAGTTTGAGAAAGTTGTAATGATTAAGTAAAGACTAGATGAAAAAGTTGAAGATTTAAAATTGAAAAGTATTTGAGTTTAAGTGGTGTTTGGATGTTGAGATGAGATGACACCATCTCAACATCCAAACGGGGCCTACTCTCTAATAAGTGCAATTAGTCAAATAAAACTCATAAATGAACACACCACACCAGAAGCCTTATGGTCAGATCATATCCTTCTGAAACAGCCTCAGAATTGAGAGTTCAAGGTGCAAGTGCAATAATGGATAAGTGTTATGACTAGAATTTAGGCATATATTAACTTGTACTTAAGATATTACAAGCCAAAAAAGTAGAAAATGAGAACAGAGATACAAGAGCAAATGATGGAGTGCATCAGCACACAGTTCTTTCAATGGCTTCTTAAGTGACTCGAAGACTTACATTATGATTGAACGAATAGAGAGAAGGGAGAGGATATTGGAAGTGGGTAAGATCTATAAAACCCAGAGGTCGCTTCATATATAAACCTCTTCGTCAAGAAAGCTATGAAGAAAGGCATTTTTTTACGTCCAGCTGTCGCATAGGCCACTCTTTAGAAGTCGCTAGAGTAAGAACAGTCCAAATAGTCGAAAAAAGAATCTCCACACATAATCTTTGTCATATAATGGAAAATAATCTCACTAGTAATTTTTATAAGTAAAATTATTTCATTCAATTCCTTCAATTTCACTGGTTATGGAAGCATATAAACTTTTTTAGATTTTATCAAATAGACATCCTAAACTTCAAAAAATACTTTTAACACAGGACCGCCCGTCCTTATGCACGGGTCACTAAGGAAGCAAGTGTTAGAACATGCATATGTACAAATTCATATATACATATAGTACAAATAAACAGGAGACATAAATCCGTTTCAGTCAAGGGCATTCTCTGGGAACAAAAGGTGCTGGGGATCACTCACAAGAATTTTGATGCTTGCTACTCTGCAGGTACGCTGCTAAAGGCTCTGTGTACGTTAGACACTGCAACACTGAATTGAGGAAACAAGTATTTCCAAGATTTTGCAGGCCAGCACCCTGAAATTATTCAAACCAGAGTTGAGCTACTGGATAACTTTTACTTTTAAGACAAATCAAGACAAGAAAAAGTCGAAACCCAAGCAAACTAATGGCATAAATTCAGAAATTTTAAATAAAATATCATGATTCAAATTTCATGATAACAAATATAACAAAGATGGCAAATGCGTAAAAATTTGAGAACGGGAAATTTTATACACCACCAAAATTGGAAGTAATCGATACTAAACACCATAAAGTTGAAGCAAGAACAAATTGGACAAGAAAGCTTTAAAAAGAAACTAAGCACCCACTAAATAATGAAGAGCAGAGACTAATTCCAAGAAATATACCAATCTTAAGTCTACACACTCTCCAAAACCAGCTAAACAAACCCAAACCCATGAAAACCCACTGAACCACTTACAATTCTCCGAACGGTAATCCCGAAGCTGAGCTCGGGATCCAACCCATGCTCCAAAAACTCGGACCCATCTCCTTTCTTCCCAGTCAAACCTGATTGACCCGTGTTAGACCCCGATCGCCGTTGGTCCGAGCCGCCGCCAGGGTTCAGAGTCTCAAGCTTGAAATCGCCACCACCGCCGCCATTACCGAATCCCTTAAAGGGCTTCCTCGCCGGGTGAAACTCTATTCTCCTGTGAAACAAAGCCGGGGATCCATTCGCCGAAGCACATGGAGGATCCGATTGGATTTCGGATCCCATACTAGTTCCTAAGCTGTCAGGCATTACAATCTCTGAACTGGATTTACAAGCTATTGAGTTTTACAGGTTTTTTCTTCTATACGTGTATGCATACGGCTCAGAAACGCTACCGATTGTTTGTTTTGCAGGGGGTTCTGGGGGAAAGTTTTGAGAAAGCAGAGGCTTTTCGGCTTCTGCGAAAGAGAGAGACAAAAGGGAGGGAGAAGCAGTAATAAACCCTACGTTCTCGAGGAGTTTTTGGTGGTACACGGAAAGACCACGCTGAATCTTGTCGCACCTGATTATTCAGAATAAAAAGTGTAGGTAAATTTGTGTTTGCGTGGATGCTTTTGGGCCGTCAGATCAACAGTGGCGACACGTGGGATGGCATTGAGGTCTCAGGTTGATGCGCCAGCAAAAGTGGGACCCTCTAGGATATTCCAGATTGGCCTTATTTGAACAGCTGGATTTCCACATTTCTCGTGGCCTATAATCAAATACTGTAGGAAATAACAGTTTTTTTAATTAAATTAAGAATCCATGATGTAAATTTAATTGGTACGAAAATAAGTAAATAATGTTAAATAATTTTTAATTATTTAATGATAATAATAAATAATACTTTTTAGTAATAAAAATGATTTTTGTAAACGTGAACAGCGCAAATCATTTAAAACAAATAAGTAAATATGAGATTTATATGAAAAAAATTAATTTTTAATAATAGATTTCACTTTTTTTAAAAGAATTGCACGACGTTTGTACACTCCACGATTGTATCTAACATTACTTTTCAACTTTCATCTTATTTCATCTAATTTGTGTAACCAAAATCATCACATTCTCAGTATACCAAGTCCAATTACATTTAAGCCCATTTGAGCCAGGGTTTTTGTTAAGGCTATACAGAAATTGAGAAAACTAGCCGGCACCAACTCAGATCGGCCACCGGAGCACAGAACCGGCAGGGAACCGATCGGTCGACGGTAGATATTAGTAAAAACTGCGATCGGCCAGTTCGATTCTAGGTTCAAACCGACAAACCGGCCGATTATATATAATATATATTTTTTATATTTATATGCATATAAATGACGTTGTTTCACTTACTTTCACGATTCTTTTCTTCCCGCCACAGCTCTCTGGTTCTCATCTCCCTCAACTCTCTCTCCCTCTCATCGCCCTCTCATCTCCCTCTCAGATCTCTCATCTCCCTCTCAAATTGCTCGTCTCCCTCACAGATCGCGCATCTCTCTCTCAGTCGACTCTGGTCTCAGATCTCTCAACTCCCTCTCAAATCTCATCATCTCTCTCTCTCTCTCTCTCTCTCTCTCTCATGGGATGACGATGTATTGTTTAATTTGTTGACTGGCATTTTTGTGTTTCTGGCGTTGGGGGATCCAATTGTTGGTTACTAAAATTGTTTGAATTGGATTGTTGGTTACTTGGTTGAGAAATTTGTATGTGATAAGAATTGATGGAAATGCCAATAAACCGACGGCAGCTGGCGGAAACTACGCCGGGCGGTTTTCCCACCCTTCATCGACCGGTTTCTGTCGGTATCGTCCCCTGAAAGCCATATTGGTTCGGTTTCGGTCCAAAACCGAAACCAAACCAATATGGTCGGTTTTCACCCCTAGTTTTTGTCAATGATATACCTTTTTAGTATCCATCTCATTGTTCAGATCTTTTGTCCGAAATTATGGGAGATATATAGGTCCAAAATGATTATCATGATGTGTATAAATAGAAAAATGTTACTCGTTATTTTCACACCACACACCACATATAATTTTTTTATTTTTTTATTTTTTTCCTTATCAAATATATAGTGTATGGATGATGAGTAAAAGAACTTAATTAGTTTAGGAAGAATAAAAATAATAAAATAATAAAATTAAATGTGCTGTGTGAGGATGATGAGTAGGAAAACTTATTATTGTTTGAGTTACATATAAATTTATAGAGTTTTGCAACTCATCATCTTCACACACCACACTTATTTTTGTTTTTTATTTTTTATTTTTTATTTTTTTATTTATTATTTATAAACTAAATGATTTCATCTACTCATCATCCATAGTAGGGGTGCTACCCGCCCCCGTCCTCGCATGGGCGGGATTTTAGTTTTTCTCCAAGTCCCCAACCCCCACACGGGCATGCGGGGGGCGGGGTACCCCATCCCGGATAACAGGGTGCAGTTGGGGGGTCAATCTGTTTGCCCCCCCCAACCCCCTACTGGGCCTTTGCCCAGAAACTGCTGAAATGGGTCCAAAATGGCCCAGAACATTTTGGGCCCATAAAATTAGAAGTTAAAAAACAAAAAAAAGAGTTAAAAAACCTGATTAAAAAAAAAAGTTACATGAATAAAAATAATATATACATGATACAAATTTACTAATTTAGACTCTAATGAAGTACTACTATAGACAACAAGTCTACTACCTAATAAACTAATAAATAATAATAACTGAGCTATTACAAAAATAAAATTGAAAGTCTAAACAATTACAAAATTACAAACATAAAAGTGTCCAATGGACATTGTATCAACATTACAAAATTACAAATCAAATACATAATACGTACAAATGATTCAAATTTCAATATTCTAATAAATTAAGAATCTAAAGATAGAGGCGTAGAGCTGTTTGGGTATTTGACTGTGACATTTGGGGTGGCCTTGATGGGTATTTTTTTGAGGCTTGAGCACATATTCGTATTACAGTGGAGGTAGACATCGTCTGAGTCGTCTCATGTGTTGCTACAACAATGAATACTAAAATTAATACCAATGAAATCGAAATGAATATAAATAAATCAAAATAAAAAAATAAAAAACAACAATTACCAGATGGTCCAGATCCAAACTGATTACCACCCTCTTCGTCGATCTCCTTAAAATCTAAAACATCCGAAACATAAATATCATTTTCCATCGTCCAACTCTATGTGCATATCAATGCCTCCACAGTTGTAGGAGACAATGAACTACGGAAATGATCAAATATGCGCCCTCCAGTACTAAAAGCTGACTTTGAGACAACAGTGCTAATAGGGATGGCCAAAATACAGCGGGCCATCTAAAAAATGATGGGATATTTCTTTGTTGCCGCCTTCCACCATCCTAATATGTTGAAACCATTATCATCTTGAATAAGATCCCCTGACAAATAGTTGTCTAACTCCGAAACCACCTCCATAGATTGATGGACTAGTGTGAGATTATGTGCGAGGGTCTTAGTCCACGCCAATCTCCGCTTCTTTATTGCCCTGGTGTCTGGAGGAGGTGTTGGAGTAGGTGTAGGTGTAGTATATGTAATATCACTCTTAATTGCATTTAACTCATCATATAATTTAGCCAAGGTATTTCGGGCCATCTCACCAATAAGATCAGTCCATGCCTGATCGCGCGCAAGTCTCAAACCATATAACATGCCTGAAATTTTCAAATAGGGATCAAGAATAATAGTCACATATAACAAAATATTTAGTCTACTCAAATCTCCCTAATACTTGTCATATTTGACTCTCATGGTCAATGACATCCCCTTCATCCTTAGATTGGAACCCTTACACGTGTCTAATTTTTCTTTCACCTTACATATTTGTTGACAAAATTCATGGGATGTAAGGTACAAAGAACTAGAAAACTTCAATGGGACATTGTAAAAAAGCTCGAGAAAATCAATAAAAGTAGAAACTACCTCCTAATTATCATCATTAGGCTTTCCTAATGACATGTGCTCATCAAAGTATTTAACATATTGAATGCATTCATCACCCAATAATTGAAAGGCTGCTTTATATTCTTGGGCCGCGTCCAATATCAAGAAAGTTGAGTTCCATCTGGTAGGAACATCAGTACAAAGACCATTCTTCAATGTTATGCCCACAGTCGTCGCAACAATTTTAAATTTCTCCAATCTAGAAGGAGAATACCTCACAAATTTCACAGCCATTCTAACTCGTGCAATTGAGTTTCAACCCATCAGTCACAATTATATTCAAGATATGTGCAGAACATCTAACATGCAAATATTCACCACCTAAGAATGTTGTATTTGCCTCTCTAAGATAAGTTTTCAGATATCTCAAGGCAATATCATTAGACGAGACATTATCAACCGAAAATGTCAAAACCCATGCCAACGCCCACTCCTTTATTGAGGCCTCCAAGGCTTTTCCAATCGTCTCACCCTTGTGATCAGTTATTTGACAAAACTTAATAATCTTTTTATGAAGAATCCAATCAAAATCAATAAAATGAACAGTCAAAGAAATATAATTGAAATTTTGGACAGAAGTCCAAGTATCGGTAGTGAGGCAAACTATCAAACCCGCCAATTGGCCCCTCAAAATATCTTTATCTTTCCAGTACATCTTTTTAATATCCTTTGCCACAGTGTGGTGAGAATGAAGCTTAAATCTAGGTTCCAATTCTTGGACAAATTCTTGGAACCCTCTCACATCCACAAACTGAGAATGTAGCTCGTTTATGATAACCATACGAGCTAAGTTCCTTCTACACTTATTGGCATTATACTTCATATATCCTTTCAACTTTGGACCCTCACTACTCCCACCCGCCATTTTTTTTTTGTCCAATATTTAGTTTAGATTGACTCTTCTCTATCTTAATATTAGACTTTTCTTGCATTGTTTCAGTAAATGGATCTTTAACTGAGATGTACCATGTTTCTTATAGTGACATCCATATATTGGGTTATTGGGGTCACCACCCTCTAATTTAGTAAAATGAGACCAAACTACGGAAACATGTTTCTTGCCTTGTGTGGGCTTGGGGGCGGGGCAATGTATACTCACACTCCCAGGGGTTGGACTAGGGTTAGATTATGGGGCAGGGGTATTGGTAAGGGTAGGAGAGCTATCACTGAAATTTCTTTGACAAGACATTCCTGATTCCACAACACAATAAAAAATTATAAAATCAATTAACACAAGACATAAAAAAAATCATAATAATACACCACACATGAAAAAACAAGGCAAAGTGCAAAGCCAACACAGTTTAGGATTGAACCCCTAAATCAATTTAAGGGTTCAATCCGAAACTCATAAATAAATTGATTTAGCCTTTTGATTTAGGGGTTTCAGATTGAACCCCTAAATCAATTTATTTAGGGGTTTCGGATTGAACCCTTAAGTCAATTTAGGGGTTCAATCCGAAACTCCTAAATCAATTTAGGATTTCGGATTGGAATCCTAAATTAATTTAGGGTTCCAAATCCGAACACCTAGAAACTACAAACTACAAAAAAAAAAAAAAAAAAAAACAGTGACATCAATTTCAAACACATGCACAAATCAGAATCTACAACACACAAATTTACAATCATTCCTCCTATCCTCCAGTCTCCGATTCAACTCATCATTCCTCCAGTATCCAATCCAAAACTCAAAAAAAAAAAAAAATCTAGGTCCGGGAGTCTTACCTTTGGAGTTTGGCGCAGCGAAGTTGCAAAGTTCACACGACGGTGGTGCTCGTGCAGTTGTGCGAGAGAGACAGAAAGAAAGAGAGAAGAGATCAAGAGAGAGAGACTGAGAGAGCGCGAGAAAGTGAGTCTGAGAGTGAGAAATAGAGAGAGAGTGAGTCTGAGAGAGAAGAGAGTTCGAGAAGACGTCGGGAGGGGGGGAGGGAGAACTTAACTTAAGTTGAAAAGGTGCCATTTCACTTACTTATGGGTTTATATATATAATTTTAATTTTAATTATATATATTTATGCGGGGTGGTGGAAAAGCGGGGTGGGGCTTAGCCCCCTCCATCCCCCGCCTCCGCGGGGGGCCTGAACTCTCGCCCAGCATGAGGGGCGGGGCGAACGGGGAGGTGTAGGGAGTGCGGGGCCCCGTTGCCCACCCCTAATCCATAGATTACACATTTGGTAAGAGAAGAAATAAAAAAAATTTATGTGTGGTGTGTGATGTAAGGATGATACGTAAAATGTTTCAAATTTATAACATTTTACACATGGGGTTTGAATGACTTTCTCCTGTCATTCCCTCTTTAAAATCTTGTGACTTATCCCAATGTTTTTTTATATGGTTCCAGTTCAAAAGTTTTAACAAATTGTTGGCATGATTACCCATATCAATGAATTCTTTTTTTTTTTTTTATACGATGGGGGAGGGGGGTTTCGAATCCGTGTTCTCCATTTGGAGAGAACTGTATGCCATCAGGCTGGCTCTTGGCCATATCAATGAATTCATGTCACCTGTGAAGGTAACATACGAAGATACATTCTTTAATAGATTTTACAGGATTCAATCGTGCCATACCGATTGTCATTTGTTAGGCCCATCACAAACACGGCAGTCGGCCCAATCCAACATATAGAGAAGGAACATGACAGGAACTCTCATGATGTTACGAGAGTCAAGAATTGATATATACAAGATTCAAATATATAAGTTTCGTGCAAGCTGTTTATAAAAAAAAAGTGGACTACACTATGAGAAAGTTTGAAAATTTTATTTTTTTGAAAAATGGGACCTACATTTTACATAAAGTTTGTATATTTGAGATTTGTACTTAGCATTACTCCGATATTATGGAAAAAAAAAAAAAAAACCTAAAGTGTGAGAGACAAATAGACTTATTTATTGAGTATTTAATATTGTCCGAACAATTCACTTGGCCAGCTATAAATAATGTTGAATTCACTTCATATATCTATCTCTCTCACTCTAAATTTTAGAGTTGGGTCAAGAATTCTAAGAAATTCAAATCCGGAATCATCACCTAGCAATTTGCTCTTCTTCTACCTTCACTTTGAAGCGTACTCAAATGCAAAGAAAAACACAAAACCAAGGCAATCTATGCTAGTGCATGCAATATCATTAGGATAATACTAGTCCCATCGCTCCCAGTTCCAGCTAGGAGTTACTGTTGGCATTTTTTTTATTTCTTTCTTTTTATTGTTTGTATTTCGTGATTAAGAAAGTATTTTTTTTAATGATATTGTGAACTTTTTAAAAAACATATATATATTTAAAAGTGTTAAAAAAAATACATGTAAAAAAAAAACATACCAAAATAACTAGCGGAAACCAACGGTGGTTGTAGTGTCACCTTAAAAATTAAAGAAAATGATAGTCTTACCGCTGATTCTTACACCTCGGTGTTACCACTAGAACATTTTATTTTATTTTTTAATTTTTCTTTTACTTAATAGTTAAGAAAGTATTTTTTAATAATATTGTGATTTTTTTTAAATATTTAAAAGTATAAAAAAATACATATAAAAAAAAAAAAATCAATTATACCTTACCGTAGCTCCTTGGGAGCGTGGAGATAACACCGTCCATATTATTAACTCTACAGTCTCTACATATTAATTCAAGCCAGCCAACAACATGCTAGAAAAAGAATAAAAATCAAACCCCAACAGGTTTTAAAGATTGCTGAGGTTATTGTCAATAATAATAATAATAATAATAATAATAAAGTTGGGTAACCACCCACTCTCTCTTATGCATTTGGAATTTGGATTCTTTTTCCTGCAGTAGTACAGTAGCAATTATTTTGTTTTAACGAATTATTAATTTCAGATAATCTATCATATGCATGCAGATAAACTAGCTTTGAGGTTGGCGATTGGACCCCTGATAATAATGGCGGCCATACCTTACTTAGAGGCGAGTCGCAAAAATCCAAAGTAGCATCTAGATAGTGAATTAAAACGAAAGATAAAAGTTAAAAATTAAATAAAATATTATTAAAATTTATTTTTTAATATTATTATTATTTTAAAATTTAAAAAAATTAAATTGTTTACTATATTTTATATAAAAATTAAAAAAATTATAATAATGAGATAAGATGATATACTTTTATTATCCAAACGGGACTTAACATGTCAATGATTTTGTAGTTTGATTAAAATATCCTTTAAAAAAAATAAAAAAAGCTAATTCTGGGGTACACAAAATAGCCATAAAAGAGTAAAAAGTATTGAGCATCTAATATCCCATATTTACTCGTATACGAATTGAATTATTTTATTCTCAAGTTATTATATAGAATACATCATCAATACCAGTAGACAATACTCTTAGGAATGAAAGAGAACGTCATGCCCACCTTAGACTTTCTTTCCTTCCTTTCAAGATGTACGATGTACTTCTTATTTGCTTAAAAACAGGGATTGCCAAATTGCCAAATTGCTAAAGGTGCATGACCCAATATTGAAAAAATAATGCCAAATTCATATTTTTAACGTTAGAGAGTACAGAAACAGGGAAAAAAAAGAGAGAGAGAGGGATTAATGTCAATAGGTGCAATATTGGTGGCGTGGCGTATATAGCCAGCAATCGGCAAATTGCGGTGACTGCGGAAAAAAAGGGCTGAAAAAGAAAGAGCGGTGCTACTCTGCCGTTTAGAGTGCACAGCTCATTGTTACGACTAGTTAAAAATTTTTATTTTTTAGATTTTTTTAATATTTTTTTAACATTTTTAAATATTTTTAAAAAATATTAAAAAAAATCAATGTACTAATAATTAATTTATTAACTATTAAATAAAGAAAAAAATTAAAAATAAAATAAAATATATGAGATGTCAAAATGATGAGATAAAATAGAGCAGACATAATAGTATTTTTCAAAAAAAAAAAAATCATGGCAAAATGAGAATGGTTTCCCCCTCAATAGATTTCATAAACGAAACATAACTGATTCAGACAGTTGGGTGGGTGGCATGGAACTATGTGTTATTTATTCATCATTACAAGTAGAAAAAAGAAATTAATACAAGATAAAATCTTTATAAAAAAAAGTATAATTTTGCATTCTATATGTAAGTCGTCAAATCAAAATTATAATATAGTTAAATTAGAGAGAGGGCATCATACAATTTCTATAATCAGATTAGTGTATAAAGCACATCTAATAAATTCTAAAATTTAAATCTTACAAACAAAATCTTATCGTTTATGTGAAGAGAATAGTGTGCTCTATGCTCCGACTTAAAAATAGAACAAGTGAAAGTTAAAAATTAATCAAAACTCAAGTTTTTTTTTTTTGGTACATATAACAAGCTTTCTATTAACCAGAACAAACATTACAACCAGTTTTTATTAATCCAAATAACATAACTTATAAACTCAGGATATGACCCCTCCCACACACTTATATCATCAATATTCTAACTTCCAAGCATGCTTAGCCAGTTTGTGTGTTCCTTCATTTCCCATACGTCCAACATGTTGTATGCTACATTAGTGGAAGTTCTTCATCAACTCTTGAAACTCCTTAATCACATTTCCATGAATTGACATAGAAGCAACAGTGTTTTGAATTGTATGTACCATAATTAAAGAATCAATTTAGTTGAGAAGGCCTCATTTGGATGTTTAGCTGAGTTGAGTAGTGAGTTGGGATGATGGAGTGAGTTTTGTGGAACCCACCTAAAATGAATTTAGATTCGTTTGGATATTAAAATAAATTTAAATGTATTTATGAAAAGTTAAAAAATGTTGTAGATCCCGTGTGTAAAGAAATGTTGAATTGAAAAATGTTATATGTTTCACGTGTAAAAAAGTCTTGAGTTAAGTGCTATCTAATGATTTTGTGAGTTGTATATTTAGTGGTTTAGTTAGATTTAAATTTAAACTCAACTCATCTGTTGAGATGAGTCCTGTTCCAAACGAGTCCTTTAGCAATTCTAAGACAATGATAAGGGCAGATTTTATTAGTATGATTATTCGATCAGTCTATTATTCTCTCTCGGATTTCTTTATATATTTTCAGTCATGATCTAGAAATTAATAAATAACATAAAACATATATCGTATTATCTATTGGAAATCTGAGATAGAGAATTATCATCAGACATCATTGAGAAGTTGGAGGTGGAAAGTCAGCCGTTCTACCCAAATTGGAAAAGACGTTAAGCAGCAATCCCTTTACCACTCTTTAATGCGAAAGAGATGAGACTTCGTGGGAAAGGGAAGGAAACCTTGACCACTCAGCAACCTCATATGATGTTCCTCAACCTCTGTATCCCCACCGTTCAATGCGATAAAGAGAGTGATCGAACTGTATGGATCTGTGGAGCCAATGGGAAAATGAAGCCTATTTAAGAAAAGTTACTGTTAATGTCCTGACCAAAGGAAGATCAGAGGACGAATTGAGAGACAGAGAGACAGGATGGGTAATTTCCTTTTGAATTCCATCCGCTCCTATTCTTCAATGTGTTCTCACCACATACGACAGATTTAAAAACCCGTCACTGAAAACCACCTGTCTTCGACACCCAGATCTCTGTTTCTCTGAATTTGATCAAAATTATTCACCATCTTATTTATCGAAGTTCCCCTGTTTCTACATGATCTTTTGCTCTGTTTTCCGCACGAAATCTTGTAACTTCTCTGCTCGGTGATATGCTCTTTGGCTTCTTGTCTATCAATTTCAATTCTCTTTTCTGGTTTGATCCTTGTAAACTAGTCTTTGTCTAAATTTAGTTCCTTTTTCGAATTCGAAGTACAATCCCACAACTCTTTTCCCCTGCTTTTGGTATCCAAATCACTCTCTAGCCATATCTCCACCTAATTAGTTTGATCCTAATAGCAATTTCTCCGCCCTCTAAATCCCCTGCTTTTGCTGTTTAGATTTTCGGTTTTTCGACTGGAACCCGTCTTATCCAACGAGTCCTGCCTGGTTTCTGGGCCTCCCACTTCAAAAACCCGATTTGTATTTTTCGAATTTGAACAAACCCAATCATGGGAATCCAGAAAGATAGGGTGAGATTCAATGTTGGAGGCAGACTCTTTGAAACAACCGCGGCAACCCTAGCAAACGCCGGCCGAAATTCGATATTCGGAGCGATGTTCGACGAGAATTGGACTCTACAAACAGATAGTTCCGGAGAATATTTCATTGATCGGAACCCGGATTGCTTTTCCATCCTCCTCGATCTCCTCAGAACCGGCGAGCTCTACATTCCTGTGGATATTCCAGAAAAACTCCTCTACCGGGAGGCCCTGTTCTATGGCCTTCTAGCCCACGTTCGCTCCTCGAAATGGGGTCCCTTTGATGGCAATCGATTGCGGCTTTCTCGTTCTATAACTGGTCAAGCACCTGGCGATGGAACGGCGATTCGAGCTGGCCCCGATGGTGGATGCTGTGTTGCTCATGGTAGCATGGTTCACGTCTATGATTGGATGCTAGATGAGCATGCACCAATAACGCTCGATTACCAAAGAGTCAATGATGTTGGCTGGATTGACTCACAGAGTATTGTGATCAGTGTGTGTGAACGATTAGGCCGTGGAGATGGTGGGATGGGTCTGTTCAGTTCATCAACAGGGGAGCTGAGGCATAAGTTTCAAGTCAATCATGATAATCAAGTCAAGAGCTTTACTGCTGGGGCTTTGAGTTTCAGCTCGGATTGCAAGATATTTTCTAGTTGTAAAGGTCGGAGTAATGAATATGGTATTGGAGTTTGGGACCAGGTCACAGGAAAACAGACTGATTTTTTCTATGAGCCTCTTGGTTGGTCACTTGGTGATGCTGACAAACTCCAATGGCTACATGGGAGCAACTGTTTGTTGGTTGCATCCTTGTTTCCTAGGAAGGACAATTGTTACATTAGTTTGTTGGATTTTAGGGATAAGAAGATGGCTTGGTCTTGGTCTGATATTGGAGCTCCTACGACAGTGGATGAGAAGCGGGTTAGAGATGCAATAGCAATGGAGGAGAATAGCTCTATCTGTGTGGTGAATGAATATGAGGATTTAGGTTTCATGGACTTGAGAAGCACTGCTGGGAGCATCAGGTGGAGCTCAAGAAGCCGGTTGATGAAGGGGAAGATGCCGGACGAGCCATGTTACCCTAAATTGGCATTGCATGAAGGGCAACTCTTCTCGTCAATGAATGATTCCATATCAGTGTTCTGTGGTCCTGATTGGGTTTTAACGTCGAGGCTGGGTCGAAGCTATGGAGGTTCGATATGTGATTTTTCTATAGGTGGTGATCGGCTCTTCGCGTTGCATAGTGAAGAAAATGTGTTTGATATATGGGAGACTCCACCACCACCTATTATATGAATCAGCAATGGTCTGCGCTTGTTTTTGGTCTTTGTGTTTCTTCCCTTTTGATATACATGGTTTTCCTTTTTGTTTTCTAGAATATAGGTGGAGTTGCAGTCAGGCCTATAAGTAGAGATCTGAGCTTGTATAGGGTTTGCTAATTCTTAGAGAGATGAAGATGATTGCTTTAACTAGGTATAACCTCATATAACACATAGAGGGACATCAAAAAGTGTGTATAAATGGGGGTTTCCCATTGTTACAAAGTAACAAAAGAAACGAAAATGATTGCTGAACTAAATTACAGAGGGGAACATGTTTTTGTTGGGAAGATGCATCTACTCGTCAATTGTGGGTCTACTTGCATGTTTTATTTTCTAACTGACCAGGAATGCCTCTTTCATTCTCTCTTTTTTGGCATCTCTCTTTTTGTCCTTTTTGACCTCTGCTTTCTCAAAGTTTTATTCCCTTCCTCTTGTTCTGATGCATCCCCATGCTCTCGATACAGATTCCAGATTTGCTCGAGAAGGCGGGGGCGGCTTTGTTTTCTTCTAAGCGAGCGTCATTGATTAAAAAAGCCATTGAACAAATTACAGAAGAACGTAATTATACAGTAAATATGGGTAGATTTTTCCCACTAAGAAAATCTAATAGACATTGGAGAATGCAGATAATGGGAATGCTTCCATATGTTTGGTTAGAAAAGGGTTACTTTTGTTTAAACAAGCAGTCTAGTTTAGGTTTATCAATTGTTAACCATAACAGCAAGCCCAAAAGTCAGTCACTAGCAAACAGTCAAAAAGAAAATGTCAATAAAACGGCAAAATATAATGATAAAAAAGAGCTTAATTGTGGGAAGATACTCTGTGAACAGAGATAAATGTCATTCAACTATAACAAATGATAGGCTCCATTGCTCCAACCAATATTACCCCGACCCTCATGTAGTCAATCGGAGTAGACGTTATGAATTCAACATAGCGTTGATACTAGGAAGGAGGTTTTGATCATCCAAGGAAAACCACGCTGTTCAGGATCACTTTTATGTAGGGAACCATGATCATTTGTTATTGATTACTGACAAAGAAAAAGAGGGTGTTCCTTGGATAATCCAGAAAAATACAATGACATCAGCACCCTCCATATAAGACTATCCAGTAATCAAAAGTGTCTTATGTGAACTTCTAGGAAGCTACCTTCAATTATTTTTCAATATCAATAAGAAACTTTCAAATGTATTGTACAACATGAGCAGGAACAAAAATGATAATCGAAGTAGCACAACTAACTTGACTTTGAAAGGAAGAAAAAATTAGGTAAGAAAGAACCAAAAAGCCGCGGACCCCAGAAGCAGACGGTAAATCAAGCATGATCAGGCATCACTTTCTTGAGAAATGTAATTGGCTGAGATTCTTCAGGAGCAAGTTGCTCAAAGGAAACATAATTTTGCTCCTTATCATAAACATGACATAGGGTCATTATCGTCTTCATCAAACGCCAATTCCAATTAGCTTCATTCAGATACTGTTGATGACATGTGAGAGAAAAATGAATGAAATCAGCAACTTATTGGCATCAGTAAGGAAACCATGGGACCCGTGTCTGTGTGCCTGCATGTAGGTGGTAATAACTTATCAATTATACCTTTCCCCAATTTTCTTGTAGAGATTTATGGGCTACCCGCAAATTATAGCTTGGTATCCTTGGAGAAATATGGTGGGGAATGTGGACACTGATATCATGACACAGGATCTCAATCCTGTACAGGAAAAAGGAGCCGGAATTTAGCAGTCTAATTCATATATATAGAAAATAAAGGAGATTGCAAAGTATATCCCATCAATTTGCCAATCAAAGCGACGAAAGGACAGACAGACACAAAGAAGGAAGTAGTCATTACCATCGAGGATAATCACAATGAACAGTTCCATTTAGCTGGGCCTGAGCAGCATTCCACTCATTTGAAGATTTGAATGGTATGTGAGGAGCTGAATGATGGACCATGGTGAAAGTACTCATCTACACATACAAATAAAATCATAATACTTGGACACATCTTGTAGGCTGAAATGATCAGGTTATAAGCTCATATGATCATCAAGCCATGAATCAAACTATGGAAATTTGAGATTCTAGCATAATCTATGCTAAACTTTGCAAGAATCTTTTCAATGGACCATCTTTGTGAAACTGATAAAGCAGGGCCAAAAGACTTTTAAATTAATGAGAATGTAAGATCCATTCAAGAGTGAAACTGAAACATATCAAAAGTGAATAATGTCACATTATTTTGCAGCAAACCATGAATAGATCACGTTGGATATCTTGCTTGGCTACTTCCAATAAGTTCAGTGAGAAGTCCTCATGTTGAACCCCTTCTTTTTTTAGAAAGAAACAAATCCCACATGACTCAAGTAATTGTGGTACTTCCAAAATTTTCATGTATTGTGAGCCACGGCAGGAAAGGAAGTTTCCTTTCTGCCGCATGTATCACCACCTTCCACAACAATATCTACAAGAAAAATGGCAGGGCCATCTAACAGATGCTATAGATTTCCGGGATATTAACCACTCTTGAAAGATAATATCAATATAACGTGTTAAAAGTGTGTCCAAACATTACTGCAAGAGAATTGGAAGTAGCATTACCCAAAAGTGATAGCCCAACCATGGCATCAACCAGAACTTAATCCATCCCATGATCCCAGTCTTGTAGATAATCAATGGCCATCCAATTGCCATAAATGCAAAGACACAAGCCAAACTTATTTTCACTCTTTTCACTTCACTTGGTCTGAACTTGTTCACATCGAAGTGCCAGATCAACCTATAAGGATGCTTATTAATGTCGAGGCACATAAAGTATTGAATAAAAACATAAAAAATCATGATTGCCCAAGTTTCTAGTGGTAACTGTTGATAGTAATGGCCAGGAAAAATTTTTTACACGGTAAATATTGCCCCATATAGTCCCTGTATTTTCTTACGCACCAGTGTGCTATAGACATCCATGTTCTAAAAGGACCATATCCATATATAATTGCCTTGCGCAAAACAGTGGATGAATCAAACTCCTCTTTCCAAACAGGATGCCAAGCTGTATCCTCAGACAACCTATAGAAATAAGATGGATGAGAATACATATGAAACTTTAACAAATGGAAGAAGACCAGCACCTTACAAAAGTAGTAAACCAGCCAAAACAGCAAACGACAAGAAAAATTCATAAAAAAAAAATTAAACATTTATAATCACACGTCAACAACAAATTTGTGAGGCAAAAAGAGGAGAGACTTCTTCTGCTTGCAGCTTGGGATAATTTGAAAGGAAAAATCATACATACATGTTTGTTTTCGCATGATGCTGATCGTGCTTAAACCTCCATGGCTCGTATGGGTATATCAGTGGCATAAAGGCCAAAGTGCCAACAATATCCTCCACTAATTTGTTCTTTGAAAAAGACTTGTGAGCACAATCGTGGCCTATAACAAAGAACTTTATGGAAACAAGAATAAAGAGTAACATGAATCAGCTAGGATGCACATCTAATAAGATGATGGAGTGGAGGGGGGGAGGGGAGGAGGGCCACAGGAAAAATGTACCCGCCATAAAATTCACAAGCAATATAACATATAATAAAGAAGTTTAAGGAACTAACCCCTGTTATTGCAGTCCCTGTCCACGCCCAAGCCAGAGGAAGTAGATACCAGGGGGCCTTTGAAATCATGAGGAGCCCCAAGGCATAGGAAGTGACGGATATTAAAACTGATCTCCATGCTTTCACATCATCAATCTCAAACACCTTCAGAAGTTTGGAAAGGAAAAAATAAATAGAAATATCATCAATTCTCTTCTTTTGTCTACATTTCCAACCTCAAATGTGTACAAGAAAATACGATCTTTTCTTTAGTAAAGCTATAAGGTTAGTCTTAAAGGTGGGGCGCAAAGGTGAAGCATAATTTAATGCTCCCGTTCTCATTAAATACAGAACTAATTACCCTAAATTAATAACTCGCAAAGGACTCTGCATCTCCAACCATGCAACTAAGAGCAACTGCTTAAGAGAGGAAGTTAACCAAATGAAATAGTTTTACCCATTTCAATGCACCAATCTTTGGCACAGATATCTTCCATCTGGGCCCAAAGTCTAATTCCCAAAAGCTAAGTTCAGCAGTAAAAGAAATAGAATGCAAATGCATTGTGTAGAAGCATTACCTTTTTTGGAAGGGTATCAATAACATCCTTTAATTTAACATCTTCAGGAATTGGTTCTCCAACTTGCTTAAAACCATAGCTTTCAGCTAATTTTTTTCTATAGTCAGCACTGTCTGTCGGAGCTGTTACAACTGGAATTGCAACAGCTTGTAGGACTTTAGTCCTCTTAGGAAATAAAAACTGCTTATGCCTGTTTCCCTTCTGGAGAAGTCTGTCTCCCTTCAGGTAACATATGCCTGTCTATCAGAATAGAAATAAGACACCTAAAATGGAGAATGCCAGTAGCAACGATAGTTTGAACAAATATAACTCACATAATAATTTTGACAATGTATGACAGACATTGCTTCACTCACAGAAAAGTCGCATTGAAAAGATGGAGAGATTCATTGATAGTACCCTAGCTTTCAGTTTTTTCTCCTCTATTGGTTGCTTATGATTATCAATGGAGATTGTTAGAAAAATTACATGATCAAATTCACCTCTTCCCATTAGCTTAAGCTGTTGGAATAATTAGTAACTTAACATGGTATTAGAGCAGAGCTCCTAAGTTCGAATCATGATTCCAGACTTCACCCCATCTCAATTAAATATTCTAATTTTCAGGCACACTTATTAAGAGAGAGTCTAACTACGAACGAGAACGTCAAAGTATGAATCAAATGATTAAATTTACCATCTAATCACACGTGAGAGAGAGAGTATTACAATAATTAAATGACAGATTTACCTATTCTTATCCGTTTAAACTTTTGGTACAACTTAGTGATTCAACAAATGTAACATTTAATACACTTTAGTCCAATCCAATGACGACCATAAGAAAAACTAGTTCTCTTTGGGTACTCTGAGTCCATATCTTGTACAGCGTATGACATGTTACAGAATACGCACACCAGTGGCGGAAGCCATCACAACAAGAATAACCAACCCATATTGATTCCCTTGCCCTGAATGGAATATAATGAATGATACAGAGATCACTGCCATTTAATTAGAAAATGCTAATGAGTCAATCGTGCATAAGAAATTGAGAAACTAAAGAGAGGGCTCCAGCGAAGTGGCATTCATCCGTTTAAGTCGTTTCAGTCTCTCCTCAATTCCTTTTTTTTTTTTGATAACCGAGGGTGTCTGGGCCAGCTTGCGTGCACCTCGACTAATCCCCAGAGCCCTGAAGTTAATGACCAGGTAAACCTCCAGTAGCCTTAAGGGGACTCGAACTGGTGACTATTGGAGAGCAAACCCAAGGCCGGACCAGCTGAGCTACCCCCTAGGGTTTCTCCTCAATTCCTTGCTTTTATATTTCAGAAAATCCTTCACTTTTCGACATTGGCTTCCGTACTCTAACTAGCTCAATGCGGACAAAGCAGGTGTTCGAGATGCATATATCAAACAAGTTCCAGTTTTTGCCATTTCTAACACCCAATTTACCATGCTAAGTACCGACGCACCAATACGATAAAACTCAAATCCCCATTTGTGCCAAATAAATGACGAAGCTAATAAAGCTCAAATCTTAGCCAAACTAATTAAACAAACTTTACCTTAAACTTGATAGAGCTAGAAGGAAAACTTATCAGAGAGAGAGAGAGAGAGAAACATACCGGGAGAAGGAGAACAATGAGCCAAAATTTCTCGACTCCCACGAAGCTTTTGATGGGGGCACTGAAATGCAAACCAAAAAGATTGACAAAGAAAAAGAAAACCATAAAAGCAGCAACAAAGCTCTAAACGATAACGTTGAGAGGGAGAGAGAGAGAGGGGGGGGGGGATAAAATGGCATACCATGAAAAGGAACACGGAATCTGACAGTCTGCAAGCCATTCCGAAAGAGCTGCAGGATATTCCAATTCACAAAGGCCACCCCCGGCGCCCGCCACCCGTTTGAAGCTCTATGGGTGTTTGAGAGAGTGAACGAATGCGAAAAATATATGCTTTGCTGTTCTTGGTAATGGACAAAGTAACGAGGAGGCTCTTTTAAGAACACGCACCTCTCAGTGAGAAATGGATATTGATGTTTAAAGCCAACCACACTTTTGTGGGTCAAGTTTCCACCTTGGAATAAAAATCATCTCATTTGACTTTTGAATCTTCCTTATAGTTATAACACAAATCAAATGGAGATACAATTTTAAAATTCAATGTGTATGATTAAAATAAAAAATTAAAAAAAAAGAGTAGTATTGATTAAAATATATATATATATATTTATATATGAATATGGTCAGTATCTATAACTCTCATCAATGGCAAGTTTTTTTTTTTTTTTTATTTTTTAGAAAAATAAAATTATTAGTTAATTTTTAATCAACAGTTTTATGGATTATTCCAAGGTTATATTAACTATTTCAATTCACTGTTGCTGCAAAGTTGAAAATGACAATGGGATCGTTGAGAGCTTTACAATTTTGTCTACATACAAGAAATAGGGTGTGTATCACATTTTCAATGCATGTCCAAGGTGAGGAATTCGTGCAAAATATTCATAGCATGGATTTTGCGTGTTTGAATTATTTTATTCTATGTTAGGTATTTAGATAGCTCAGTTTAGATTGAGAAATACTCTCAACTCATGTTATATTATCTTATAATTACAACTTTCATAAATTTTCACATAAAATATAATAAACAGTTTAATTTTTTCAAATCTCAAAACAATAATAATATTAAAAAATAATATTCTAACAATATTTTTATTCAACTTTCAACTTTCATTTCAACTCACTATCCAAACATAACCTAATCATTTGTTCCATGTTTTCATTCCACACTCAACACTACTTTCTAATCAAAATAAGGAAAAGAAAGGTAAGAAAAAGACTATTATTTTTAGGCTGATTTATTAAATCAAGTTAAATTCTTATAAACTTGACTAAACATCTCAAATTGGATTCTTATAATTTCTTTTAATACTTTTAATTTTAGAAACAGATTAATTAGGCCATGTTTGGACACTCAGATTGAGATGAGATGATCTCATTTTGTCGTAAAAATTTTCATAATTTCTTTTCTAAACATTACTCAAATACACAACATTTTTCAATTACAAATCTTCTACATTTTCATCTAATAATTTTATAATCATTATAACATTCTTAAACTTTCAAGCAAAACATAAAAAATAATACAACTTTTTTAAATTAAAATATTATTAAAAAATTATATTCAAACAATATTTTAATTTTATAAATTTTTATTTAACTTTTTATTTTCTCTCATTACCCATCATTGCTAAGATCATCAATCAATATTCATCATAAAAAAATGGTAGACGTATTGATTACAACACTAGCCTCTTTTTAATTGTTGGAGCAAAGCTCAAGATGAATGTGGGCCTTTCTGTGTTTGGGCCTTGGGGAAAAGGCCCATAGATGAAGAGAATCGAACATGACACTGAAGTCAGTGAATTGGTAACATGTCACTCGAGAAATCTTTTTTCTTTTCCTCACTTAATGAAAGAAATTTTCTATTGTAAAATTATTCCCTGAAAATGATTAATAAGCCCCATTAATTTAATTAACATAACCAAACAAACCCAGTTTCATATAGAAATTTGCAGTACACGCTTTCTTGTTGGCATTTAGTTAGGCCGGCAAGATGACTAGACAGGATGACGAAGAAGATAGAGTTCAGGTTCATCAAACCTTAAAGAATGAGTCAAATTATTATAAGACGGTAGAATTCAGAAACATCTACACCACATACATCTGCAAGAATATAATAGCGTTGTTATTCTAGGGGTATACTTCACAAATGGCTTAACAACAAGATCACCATGAAGCAGCAGCAGCCATTGGTATGGATTTTGAAGGTCCAGATTCAGGAACAACGGTCTCGTTTGTTTTCACAACTCTTCTCAACTCATTTCATCTCATCATTACAATTTTTCTAAATTTTTACACAAGATAAAATAAACAATTCAACTTTTTTAAATAAAAAATAATAATATTAAAAAAATATATTCTAACAATATTTTATTTAATTTTCAACTTTAATCTCAACTCAACCTATCTCATCTCATCTCATATGCGAAAATAAACGAGCCCGTACATTTGGCCGGCTAGAGACCCAATGACAGTGGAAGAATGGGATGTGAAAAGCTTTGGATATGTGGATTTGACCTCTAGTATTTGGCATTTCCATTTGTGTCAAAGAAGACCGGTTCCTCGTCTGATTTGATGACTTGCCTAGTCAATTTGCCTAAATTTTTTAACAGTAGTTTGCCTTAATACCAGTGAAATTTGTAAAATTTTTAATACTTAAAACCCACACAAAGAAAATAAAGATCAATGACAGTATATCACCAAAGTATCTCTCTTGGTGTATTGGTGCAGAATTATGGAAAACAAGACATTACCAGAGTACAAAGAAGGAAACCAGACCTCAAAATCAGCACCAATGGCCACTCCCTACTTCTTCCTATTCATCTTCATCTTCCTTTGCAGTCCTTACAAGATAAATGCAAGTAAGCATCCTAGAAAGATCCAATGGTACTATGAAATGAAATCTCTCCTGATCTTAACTACTTCCTTGACAGAACTTTTGTTCCATGTTTCAGGTTCATGCTCACTGAATTTCAGCCAATTCCCATATGAAGCACACAGCGAGTGCTTTGACATAGCTGCAGGTTCTATCCCCTCTCCAGTAATGCGTTCATGCTGCAGCTCAGCCCTCCAATCTTTCTTCCAAGCAATGGCTATAAAAACCAATCAGTCTGGATCCATATTCCTCCAAATGGATGAAGCTCGAGATTGTTTTAACACATTCCGAAGTCTTCACCAGAGGACTAATCTCAATAAATGTGAAATCCAACAGTTCATCTCTTCCTCAACACCAAACCTGTGCTCAAAGGGAGTTGATTCAATCACAAATTTTCTCGGGTTTGAGAGATACAGCGCCGTCCAGTCCAATTGTAAAGACTTGTCTGCTTCTTATTATAGTGATGAGACGTGTTTTAACTGCGTCTCCTCTTATAGACAGTCACTGCAAGCTTTGAAAGAAGGTGATAGTTCAAACGGACAAAGGTGTGCTGAAGCTCTCCTTGTTAGTCTTGCAAGCTCAGATGTGAACACCCCAAACTGGGTCTATGGGACTTTTTCTTGTTTATGGAGTGAAATACGTACGTAAGATTTTCCAAGTTTTCACATATGTGACATTTTCATTTTGACTGATTCGTTTGAATATTTCTCTTGTGATTCAGAGCTTCCATGGACTACACAAAATCAGAAGAAAGGTGAATCAAAATAAGTACTAAACCTTTCTTGTTTTGTTTAGCCTTATACATTAAATGAAATTTAGCCTTAATCAGCTGATATGTGTAAAAGGACCTCTGCTGAGTTCCAAGGAACTCCTCGCTATAGTAATTGCAGTAGCAGTGCTTGTCATCCTAGCTCCAATACTATATACACTAACCAGGAAGCAACTTCAACATGCAAGTGAAGAGGACATGGATAATCTATCAGGTGTGTGTATGTATATGTATATGTATATATTCAATGCTGCATTCTTTTGTGAATATCAACTCATGCAAATTTGTTGCTGCAGTCGTAGCCCTTAAAAAAGAACTAGAAGATGAAGCCAGAAGTCACTTCGATTGCTCTGGCCTCTATGTATTCTCGCAAGATGAAATGAACAGAGCTACCAATTCTTTTGATAATTCAAACTTGATTGGAGAGGGAACTCTTGGTATGATATGATGCCCATGACCACTTGTATATATGGTACTTGTGACTGAGTTCAAGTTGAATTAATTCTTAAGGGTTTGCTTAGGGAAAATGTATGTTGGAAGAATGCCTAGCGGAATGAGAGTGGCAATCAAGAGACTTAAAGAGGGCGTTGAGCTTCATACTCTTATTGATGATATATGCCAGAAGGCAAAAATAAGGCATCCAAATTTGGTGAGCACTCTTGGATATTGTGATAGAGGAGATGAGTGTCTGGTATCTGAGTTCTGTGTTAATGGTGATCTTGAAAGCTGGCTTCTTGGTAAGCCTCTCTGTTTCTTATTATATAGGAAGTTTTGCTAATGGTACTATGTATTTTAAATGGAAAATACTAGTTGAACCGAAAAAGTGATCGATTGAATTTTTTTTTTAATTTTTTTTACTTAATAGTTAAGGAAGTGAATATTAGTGAATTAATATTTTTTTAAAAATGTTTAAAAATGAATAAAGCAAAAGAAGGAAAAAATAGAAAAATACATTTGCGCTTATTGGTCGAGTTCTTTGGTTGAAGTCTCGGCCCTTGTAACACAGTCCATTTTAAATTGCTTCATATGTCATATATCTACCGCTTAATGAAGACTCATTTAAAATATGTCATATCAATATACAGGACAGAAAATAACAAAGAAAAATATTACTTTGCCCATTCTATTTGTTCCCTTGTTGTGACACCTAATGTATTTTAATTTTTTTAAAATTTTTTTCTTTACTTAATAGTTAAGAAAGTGATTATTAGTGTATTGATATTTTTTTTTTATATTTTTTAAAAATATTTTAAAATAATAAAAATTATGAATAAAAAAATTAAAAAAAAAATGAAATTTTGAACTAGCCGGAAGGTTGAGCGGTGTATTCTGGCAGAATAGCACTGCTCAATAACAAAACCCATGATGAAAACAGCATTTTTCCTCCACGCAAGGTTGGAAACTTTTGATTACCAACTTATTGCAACAAGGAAATGCATACAATGCTCCCTCTCCAAACATGTCAATGAAACTACCATTTTCCATGACTTTAGAAATTTTTACTATCTTAAAAATGTAACCATGAATGTGTGTGGCATGCAGGTGAAAGAAGAGTACCGATCTTGACATGGGAACAGCGGTTGCAGATATCTATTGGAATTGCAAGGGGTGTATGGTTTCTGCATGACAATCCCTTGCAGAAGATGGTTCATGGAGATATAAAGGTAATACTATAATTAAGCTGGTTCGCTGTTACCTGATGATGATTGCCAAGTTACTAATAATCCAATATGGCTCAGTTAACAAACATATTGCTGAATGAGAAAGTAGAGCCAAAGATTTCAGACCCCATCTTATCAAACTCCAAGTTACAGAAGACTGACAGCTCAGGAACTTCCGACGATGTTCTCAAATATGGTGTTTTGCTGCTTCAACTTTTGACGGGAAGAAAGTCACAATCTCTAGTCGAGGAGGTTTGGTCTATTCAATCTGTTTTCTTTTCAAAATAAATTGGTAATTTTTTTGGCTGAAAAAGCATACACAGAACCTGCTCACAGGCACAGCTTTGATATAATATCATTCTTTTTTTAGAACAAGTAATTCTACGTACAACTATGAAGGGCGTAAACGTCGCGTAATTGTTTTGAAAAAAAGTAGAGTCTATTATTAAAAAATTAATTTTTTTCATATAAATCTCATATTTTATTTACTTTTTTTTAAAACGATTACACGGTGATTATCCATTCACGATTGCAAATATCTTTTTTAGTACCTAACACCTGTTTGTTGTCGTTAATGCAGGCAACAGATGCAGTTAAGAGAGGAGAAAGTGTAAGTGCCATGGCAGATCCCAGCTTACGTGGGGCTATGTTTGGATCTGAGTTTCGAAATCTATTTTCCATAGCTGTCTTGTGTACAGTTCCAAATGAATGCGAAAGACCAACCATGAAACAAGTATTGCAGAGACTTGAAGAAACACAGATTCTTGTCTGAGCTTTGAACTTCCAGCTGTTTCAAACACTTGTGAAACAGGATTGTTACAGCTATCAATCCTTCATGTTTTGTGGAGGTGTAACATTAATGTGTTTCAAGTTTGAAATCACATTCCACTTTCATCTGTTGTTGTTTTGCCCTCACTGATTGGATTAAGTTGAAGAAGTTGCCAGAACATAACAGGAAAAAAGCAGCCCTGATGAGATGTATAGCCTAAACATCATCATGTGTATCTTAGATTCAATTTTATGATCTCCATTTGATATGTTGTGTGGTCCAAAAATCTAGCCACAATTACTATATTAAGTGAGGTTGTTATCTACAATACTATATCCTTCGACCATTAGATCGGTTATTAATAGTAAATTAAAGAGTTTTTTTTTTTTTTTTATCCTAATAGAATACTGAGAGAGATAAGAATATAGAAAAATGATATTTATAGTCGCAGGGTGTGGAAAACTCGCACACTATTTTTGAAGAAAGTGTGTAAATTTTAGACCCATATAGAAAATTATTTTTTTAAAAAGAATGCGCATGACTTGTATACTCTAAGGCTTGGTTTGGGTAGTGAAAGTATTTGAGAATGTTTGTGAATAGTAGTAAAAAAGTAATAATAGAATATTGAATAGTAGTAAAAAGTATGTGAAAAGTAATGAATAGTAGAAAAAGTAAGTGAAAAATAATAATAAAGTAAAGAATAGTAGTGAGAGTGTTTGAGAGTACCTGAGGTACTCTCGGTACCCAAACAAGGCCTAAAACTGTACGTAACATTATTCAATAATATAATATATAATATTTTCTTTTTTATTCAAATATTAAAAACAAAATGTTATATCCATAGTTATATATGGAAGATTAGGTCCCATTTAGATTCAGAAAGTGTTTCATCTCATTTTATCATTATAATTTTTTTAAATTTTTACATAAAATATAATAAACAATTCAACTTTTTCAAATTTTAAAATAATAATAATATTAAAAAATAATATTCTAATAATATTTTTTTCAACATTTTAATCATCTTATCTCAATTCAATCCAGGCCTAACTCTGACAGTTGCTTTTCACCAGAAGGTTACCAAATGTTATTGTGATTAAAATGTAGCAGTCTGGTCTGTTCTGGACCTTGGTGATGATAACTTTCTCCACAATTCAGCGTGTGGTGTCGTCCACGTCATCCGACGTGGCCTCTCCCCGGAGTCGGTGGGAAAATAATATTCAGCTTTCAGAAAAAGAAAAGTGACTAAAGAGGAAAGAAGGAAAGCATGTAATTCTGAGCCAGACCTATATCCGTCAGTCAACACTAGCACCATCTGACATTTGACAACAAGCAGACACAGCGACCGTACATACGCGTATATATAATGTACATATATATTGATTTGATATGTATGTATATAGATCTTTATAGAGTTCTAAAGTTGGAGTAGTGATTGGACGACTAAGATGGCGTTGTTGCGGCGTTTCTTTTTCCGGAAGCCACCCGATGGGCTCCTTGAGATCTTTGAGCGAGTTTATGGTAACGTTTCTTGATGTTTTTTTTTTTTTAAAAGAAAAGGTTCGTGGGAAGTGATAAATATTGCCAACTTGCAATTTAATATTTGGAAAATTGTGACTTGGAAGAGTGGGGAGTTTCATACTGTGTGTTTATCTCTGAGCATGAGGCACTGCTTGGTTGCTGAGAAAATTTATGAAGAATGGGATTATTAATTATTGGTCTTTTCCTGATATTTTTTAGTACTCATTATTGAGGAAACATTGAATTACGTTCAAAAGAGTTCGTTTGAGATTCATTTAACAAGAAAAGATAAAAAAAAATTTGTAATTTTTTCCCTTACTTTACCTCTAGATTCCGAGCAACCAAGCAGAGCGGAAAGGTAGAAAAATCCAAGTTGTGGCTGGTATTTATAATTATGTACTATAAGGATCAAATGGGACTATGCCAATGTCTCATTGCATTATGGTGGCAGAAGAATGGAACCCAAATTTTTTGCATTGCAATTAATAGAGTGCATATAATACATGGCCTTTACTAAGTACGATTATTCGGTCTTTAACTAAAAGTTTTGGAAGTAAGCTTTTCAATTAGTGGCTAATGGTTCACGTTCTATGTACATGTATGTATGTATATATGGTATTTGACTCCTGTTTCTCTACCGAGGCCTGGGATGAAGAGAACTATAAGATATATACTGATGGGATAGTCAGTCAACTTCGAGATCACTTGCCTAAAGCTTCCTTCTTGGTATTCAATTTTCATGAGGGAGAGGCACAAAGCGAGATTGCTAATATTTTGGAGACATATGATATGACCGTAATGGAATACCCTCGACATTATGAGGGCTGCCCTATGCTGACAGTAGAGGTCATCCACCATTTTCTAAAATCAAGTGAAAGTTGGTTGGCACTTGGACAACATAACATGCTGTTGATGCACTGCGAACGTGGCGGTTGGCCGGTTTTGGCTTTTATGTTGGCCGCACTATTGATTTATAGGAAGCAGTATAGTGGGGAGCAGAAGACCTTAGACATGGTTTACAGACAGGCTCCTCGCGAGCTTTTGCATTTGCTGTCGCCACTGAACCCAATACCTTCTCAACTGAGGTATCTACAATATGTATCAAGGAGGAATGTTGCCTTTGAATGGCCACCGTTGGATAGAGCGTTCACCTTGGATTGCATCATTCTCAGATGCATTCCTGATTTTGATAGAAGTGGGGGTTGTTGTCCAATATTTCAGGTATACGGACAGGATCCCTTTTTTGTTGCTGATAAAACCTCCAAAGTTTTGTGCTCATCACCGAAAAGAAGCAAGGCTGTCCGGGCTTACAAGCAAGTGATGTTACGCTTCTTCTTTTAGGTCAAATACCCTTTTCACACACAAACTACTGTTTTACACTTTGCACTTGAAACTACCAAAAGTGACACATTGCACCCTTCAAATTCTGTCGACTGCCAAATATCTTCCTCCTTAAAGATCTGACTGTCAAGATTGTGTCACATGACACATCGCCTACTTTTTACCTTGACGATCAGAATTGGACGAAATGTGCTATTTGCTAGTTCCTGGTATTTGAGAGTGCAGTATGTTAACTTTAGTAATTTACTAATTTATAGCGCAAACTGCAAAACACTTGGTAGTTTGGGGGCATAAAGTGTATATAACCCTTAGCTTTATCCTTTTCTCCTTTCTTGAAATAGATGGGTCTTGTGTTTAATATAAACCCAACTTTCTATTCACCCTCTTCTCGGCAGGGAATATAAGGTTTTCGTGAGGTTGATCTTGAGTCACCATCATAGTGTGAATACCTTCATTTAAAGGATTATCTTAGTTTCTTAGATTGTTCCATTTTCAACTCTTGTATTTTGTAATAGTATCATGGGTTCCCTTTCTTGGGGAGAATACATAAAATGTGTTCATTTAAAGGGTAGGTGTACCAGGGTTAAGAAGCATAATAATCATAATGATAATAGCCTAAAAATTGTATAGAATATCTAGCCTCTGGTACATCGCTTGTGCATCAGTGCAATTGGTAATCCCATGGAAGGTCTCCAGAAAATAAAAGTTAAATATTTTTTTCCCTTGGGTAATTGTTCTATAGGATTTATTGACATTATAAAAAATAATTACACTGGCCAATCTAGGGTTCAGGGGATCTCTTTAATTTGGGATTTCAGCATTGAGAAGGCATGGTGGAAGTTTAATATGGCTTTCTGGTCTTGACTTGAAAACCAAAATTCATTTTGATGGGATAACATAACCGATTAGGATAAACCAAAGGGTAAGAGTGCTGTGTGTTTTTGGAGCTTTATTTATATCTGTTGTTGAGTCTGCAAAAGAGTATATGGATTGGGAGGTTGATATCTTTCCTTCTATGATTTAATTTGTTTGGGAAGCTCACTTTCGTTGATTACAAAGTTTTTCGGGACTTATTATTTCATGTAAAGTGAAGTCTAATCTTTGTATCATATGATTGTTTGTAACCCCTTACTATTGTGTTTCAGGCAGAATGCGAACTAGTTAAAATTGATATCAATTGCCATGTTCAAGGTGATGTTGTGGTGGAGTCGGTAAGCTTGCATGATGACATCAAACGTGAAGAGATGATGTTCAAAGTCATGTTTAACACTGCTTTTATTAGGTCCAATATATTGATCCTAAATCGAGATGAAATTGACATGTTGTGGAATGCTAAGGATCAATTTCCGAAGGACTTCAGAGTAGAGGTATTTCACATGCCATATTTGTTTAGGCATAGCTATTTGCTGGTGCTCTTTCTTAACATGAAGTTTATGATTGTTTATCATTTGGATGAAGATTCTCTTCTCAGAGATGGATGCTGCTGCTTCCATAGTTGTGGGTGATATCTCGTGCTTCGAGGAGGAGGGCCTTCCAATGGAAGCATTTGCAAAAGTTCAAGAGTTCTTCAGTCATGTAGACTGGTTAGATCCCAAGGCTGATGCAGCACTAAATGTGCTTCAACAGATGAGTGCATCAAATATTGTCCATGAGATGTTGGAAAGTGTTTCTCATTGGAGTGTGGAAAATAAGGCTAAGAGCTCCTTATCTTTGACCCCAGAGATTCAGTCCATGTCCTCACCTGAGCGATCTCCTGGTTCTTATCTGAGTAGAAATGCAGCTGAGACTCATGACATTCAGATTGCGCATCAACCACACGGGCAATCTTACATCCTCAGCCATGGGATGCCTCAATTTTCTCAGTCAACCTCAGTCTCCTGCAAATCTGTGCAAGATGCACTTGTAGCCCAAACTCCTGGCATGGCAAGTCAGCTACATGATCCTGCCTTACCTGAAAGTGCAGAAGTCATTCGTCTAGAAGTGGTATCTCCAGCGATTCCAGATCCAACCTTGGCAGTTTCACACATACCTGAATCTGCAGATACCAAAATTGTTTCAATTTCACCCACCCCACCTCCTCCTCCTCCATCACATCCTTCCTCAACTGATTGTTCTAGAAAAAAATTTCCTTCTCCTCCCCCACCTCCCCCACTGCCACCTCATCATCTTTTAGAAACTACACATTCTTCACTTACCAACGAGATATATTATAGAGATAAGTTGTCAGTGGTAGTCCCTTGGATGATCCTGGGATTCCATTCTCAAATACCCCTTCCAATAACTTGTTACCTAATCCTCCTCCAACTACACCACTTCTTCCCCAAACACTTCATTTGAAGGAAAATCAAGCTGTTAGGACTGGGCCGCCTCCACCTCCACCTCCACCTCCACCCTCTCATTCTGTGCAAACTGCAGGTCCCCCTAATTTCTGCCACTAATTCATTACTTAATCCGCCTTTAGTACCTATAGTCACATCATCAACAAGGTCTCTGCCTAATTTTCCACCACCTCCAACTCCACCACCTCCTCCACCACCTCATTTGAAGGAAAAGATAACTGGTAGAGCTGGACATCCTCCATCCCCACCCCCTCCACCTCCTCATTCTGGACAGGTTGCAAGTCCTAGACTTCCATCTCCAGTGCCACCATCGCCTCCTGCACACATTGTTTCATCCAAGCACTTCAACCCTGCATCACAGAGTTCCTCTCCCATTCCATCTGCGCCCCCTTCTCTAGTTCCTTTTGTTAAAGGTTTCTCTAGGACAGATAGTAACGAAAATAGTGTCTCTGGATCCCCACTTAGATCTCTTAGTAGGGGGAAGGGGCACATTCTGTCACGCACTATAAGCTCAAAGAATAATCATATGAAAAAAATGAAGCCATTGCATTGGCTGAAATTGACAAGAGCAGCGTCAGGAAGTCTATGGGCTGAGGCACAAAAATTGGGTGAAGCTGCCAAGTATGTGCTTTTTTCCTCGGAGATAATTTTTATGTCAAACTACTAATCATGCTTTGAGCTTCCTTCAAATTTAATAAGCTATTTCGTTTGTTCTCTCTCATTTAGGGCTCCTGAGATTGACATTTCAGAAGTAGAGAATCTTTTCTCAGCAGCACTTCCAAGTTCAGATCATGGCAAAAAGTCTATATGTGATTCACTTGGACATAAATCAGATAAAGTGCAACTGGTAATCTTGTTTTTGGTTCTCAAGTTGTATTGGGCATAACTGTTTCTGTTCAATTTTTCTTACTTGAAGTTTTCTATATTTCTTCTTGAGACCTAAGCCCTGGCATATTTGGCAAAAGATGTGTCATTAGAAATCTTGTATCGATTTGGAGAAACAAAAACTCTCTGTTGTTGCTAAGATTTTACTGTGAAAATTCATTTCATATTCTCCATCTTACAGTACTTTGTCTTCTTTTGGACAGAACTTGTATAGGATTGCATTTTCTAATGGGTACGGTAAGGGGAATTCTTAAGGATCTGATAGGTAAGAGAAAGTATTGGACTTTGTGGGTGAGTTAGGGATTACATTAGCAAAGGTTGGAGGAGCGAAATCTTGCAAGATGTTGAGACAGATGTGCAGAAACCTTCTGGTGATGACAATATAAGATTGGGTTGTTGAGATGATGGTATGAGGGCAAAAACCATAAAGAGTTCCAAATTAGGGTTATGTGATGGAAAAATATAAAGAAAGCAGGGCTGGTGGATTTGGTTTCCCCTTTTCTTTGAGATATTGTACAGTTTGAGAATAAGATAAGAAGGTGTGGATACTATATGTTGGATCCCTTCCAAGAGAGGATCCAAGTGACACAAGTTTGAGGTGAAGTCATATGATATGCTTTCAAGATTACCTACACTTTCACTCTCGAATGAAGGACCATTCGAGAGTGACTTTTTTTATCTGGATGGTGGCTTTGGAAAATATTTTTTCATTAGACAATCTAAGGAAGCGAAATGTCATTGTGGTGAATTAGTGTTGTATGTGTGAGAAGAATGGGGAGTCCACTGATCATCTTCCTCTTCATTGTGTAAGTAGTGAAAGACTTATGGTGTTTTCTGTTCAGTGGGTTTGGCGTTGATTGGTAATGTGTAGAAAGATTTGAAACTTGTTGGAGAACTGGGGAGGAGAGCAGGGGCACAAATAATGTTTTGTTAGCATGGGCGTTGGCTCAATGGTCCTTGGGTTACCCTATGTGGTTTGACATATACTCTATGGTCACGCCTAGGTAGGGAGGCCACTTTTAGTTGCCCCCTCCTACCCTTTTTTACCTATTAAAAAAAGGGAGGCTGGCTCCTTTATGCTTAATGTGGTGTATTAGGAGAGAGCAGAATGCACAAATAGTTGAAGATAAGAAAACTTCCGTAGGAGAGCTGATGAAGATTTCCTTCAACTCCCTTTATACATGTACAATGGCTCATTATTATTTGCTTTTTATTAGCTTTTAGGAATTTTTAATTGGTGTTTTTCTTTTTATTCTGAACAGGGGTCCTTCCTGTGTCTAAAGTCGTGCCTCTTTGCACTTGTTAATAAGATCACATTACTTATAAGAAAAATGATCTTATAAAAAAAGAAAGAAACTCTTCAGTCAATCTAGTGCAGCATCTATAGTTGATATGTGATTTGCATATTTTCTCATCACATTGATCTTGTTTGGCCAAGTTACATTTGTTATGAAAATTACCTCAATATCTAGTTCTTATGTAATAGTATCACACGTTTCAGATTGACCACCGGCGGGCATATAACTGTGAAATCATGCTTTCAAAGGTGAAAATACCATTGCAGGACTTAGTGGTAAGTTTGATGGCACTTGAAGCATGTACTTCTCTTGGTCGATGGAATAAAGTTTTATTTCAGCTTAAAATTCAAGCAGTCTAGAGCTCAATTCTACAAATCCTTATCCAAACTAAAGGAGCTCAGATATATGAATCTATTTTGACATTTCACTATATCCAGGGCAATCTTTGTTTATTCCTATGCTGTCTTTTTCTAGCCTCACATCCATCTTGTATTTGACATTTGACACGCTTTCAAGATATCTATTCCTATATGGCTTCCTAAATGGCAGTACTTCCAACATTCCATTTGTGTTTACTTTTGAAAAATCATTTATGCTTTTGCCATCCATATCTTCATTTGTCATGAATGCATTTCTAACAGTAGCAGCTTGCATTTATTACTCCAGAAGTACATCTCAACTGAATCCATTCTTGTAATTGTATAAATAAATTCGCTTCAATCCTTTAATGAGAATATTGTAAACAAGGTAATGAGAATGGTCTTGCCTAGATATTCCTTTTTTTATTGTTCTGATCACATTTCAAATATGAAGTTTGGGTCCAACTGTACTGGTACTGTTTATTGATAAGATTCTGTAGTTTTAGCAAAGACAAAAGAATGAAAAAAAAGGCACATAATTGATTTCAATGGTCTGAGGATGAAATGGAACCACCTTACCTTATAAATAAAGAGTTTTGAAAAACAAGTGACATGTCGTGAAACCTCTTACTCTGTTAGTGTCAAATTATACATAGCTTATGATGATGTTAGTGTACGATGATGTGTACTAAATGTTTGTTGCTAATATAAGCCTTACAACTGTTTGACTTACAGCTTCTTCTTATATATGTCCAACTATGAGTGCAAAAGTTTTTCCTCTTCTCCGAAACTCAATGTTTCATGTTGTTTAAGGGAAAAATGTAAATACAATCTTATGGGTGTCTTATGTTAACTTATCATGTAAGGGATGTAGGCCATGTCTTTTAACTCACATTGAGCAGGTCATGTTATAATGTCTTGGTGATTATAGTCTCATTTCTGTCTCTCTCCCTTCCTCCCCTTCATTCCCCCCACCCCGGCAGTTTTAGCAATGTTCTTATGTCTTTGTGTAGGCTTCTTGGTATAAGTCATTTTTTCCTTTGTCCTTGTGGTACATATTCTATGTCCATGCAATGTTCTCATTCATTGCTTGCAAGATATGTGGTCTTAATCCCATCATAGAAGTCATTATGGTTTCATGTGGAACATTGACAGAATTCAGTGCTTACTCTTGAAGATTCAGCTTTAGATGTGGATCAGGTTGAGAATCTGATAAAATTCTGTCCTACAAAAGAGGAGATGGAGCTACTTAAGGTTTGGCAACTATTATGTTGAAATTGAATTTAATATTTATCATTTTATATCTTCTGCAAATGTTTCGTATTGAAGGAGTCAAGTCCCTCAAGATGATAGTTTCACTTGTTCCTTACAGATTATAATTGCATAAATATTTCTGTGTTCAGGGCTACACAGGAGAAAAGGAAAAGTTAGGAAAATCCGAACAGGTTTGTTGGATTTTTTTTCGTGTTGCTTCTATTCTAACCTTTTATTTGATGTCTTGACAAATCCACTTTTGATGACATGCATATGGATACTTTTTGAGGCTTCCGATTTATCCCTGCTTCACAAGTAATCACACTCTAAAGATATAGAAGAGAGCTACTATACTAATCATTTTGAATTGCAATGTTAGTTGTATTTGCAAGTCTAACTACCTAACATTGAAAAGTGTAGCTTTCCTTTGTATTAGTTTTGCTTTTTCTTGTGTACCTATAAATACTAACCAGTGGTACATTATAATTTGGTTAAGTATTCATGGCTGTGCTTATACTTGTGTAACAGTTGAATTGTAATGTTCCAAGTTTTGACATTATAAAATGGTGCATATGATCACATAATTTTGTAAGTGTACTTCTTGATATGAACATATAGTGAAAATATAGCTGTAATCCAATATTAATTCAACTGATTAAGAAAAATGTATTGTTTTGGGTTACCCTTCAAAAACTTCATTTTATAGGTAGAGGTTTTCTATGACACAAAATAGAAAAGGTACAATTGTGTGGTGGAGGAAGAAAATTTTTTTGGTATCTCTCTGTGTATATGTGTGTACATTTGTGCAAAGGCGTGTATACATGTGTGCTCATGTCTATCCTTGTCTTGAGAAGTTTATTATTGTAGTGTGTGCTTTTATGTGTTAGTGGTTGGGTAGTTCTACTTTTATCATGAAGGCTTTCGTCTTTAAAATGTAAGTGTGTGATGTATTTACATACCTATCTCTAGAAATTGTAAGTGCAAAGTGTGTGTGTTCTTGTCTGTTAATAAACCCTTCATTCTTTAGTATAAGAAATTTTGAAGAGTGGTTGGTGTGTTCGGTAGATGTATACCATGTGCACATTTTTCTCAGTACACTGAAATAGTTGTTTGCATCTTAGGTAAATTCAACTTCTTGTTCTCTAATGTTAATGTCAATATGTTGGTCCCTTGATTCTAATTGTTAAGCTGGTATAACAGCTCAGTATAGAAATATGCTCTACCTGATGTATTATGTGGCAGCATCGTGGATTAATTTGTTTTGTAAATGTTCATGACAGTTCTTCTTAGAGTTGATGCAAGTACCACTTGTAGAATGTAAGCTCAGAGTTTTTTCATTCAAGATACAGTTCCACTCCCAGGTAAGAAAAAGCTCATAAACTTATTAAAAAAAAGAGAAAAAGCTCATAATCTTCCTGCTTTTCTGAAAACTTCCTCATTTATGTGTTAATATGGCTCATATATGGTTCCATATAGATTTCTGACCTTAGAAAGAATCTAAACGTTGTAAATTCAGCCGCAGAAGAGGCAAGTTATTCTCTCATATTCTCATTCTTCTTCCTGAAAGTGCGTTTGATGATTCCTTGAATGCTCATTTCTTAGTTTCTTATTCCTGATGTTCTTATCAGATCAGGAATTCAGCCCAACTGAAGAGAATTAAGTAGACGATTCTGTCATTAGGAAATGCTTTGAACCAGGGAACTGCTAGGGGTAAGTTGATATTAAACTGGTCTGACTTCTTGGCTAAGCGCATTAAGAATGTTAAATATACATAGGCTAGCCAGTAAGTAACCTATCATCACCTTTAGAAGGTATCTATACTTGGATATATTAGATTACATAGAATCATATAAAAGAAGGAAATCCTCATACAAGAAGATAGTCCAGGAGTGCCATAATTTTGTTGGCCATCCCCAATACATGGTGAATGGTTTGAGTTACTCTTACCAATATAGCAAGGTGCTGTAAGTAATGAAATATGAGTATCATAGGGCAGTATAAAGAAGATAGAGAAAGTACTTGGGCCATGCATAAGTTGTGCTCATTTATGCATTTGACTACTAGGGAATGTGAGCATTGCTACTTGGCTTGAAAACAACTCCTGATTCTCTAGTAAAGGAAATAGTGTGATCTTTTAAAAGGAGATAAAAGACCATAATTCCTAGACGATTGGAGCAAGTAGAACCCTAACAAAATCTTAGAATTAAATTTTTGACAAAGTTTTGCAGCAAATCTAGGGGCAAATACAGGGCAAATCAAGGAGCAGAAAGTTATAGATTCAGGATGGTTTAACATGTGAGTTGCCTTCTTAAACTTCGAAAAAGAGCCACTGAAGTTTGTAAAGAATGAGGCTAACTATTATATTAAAGTATAATTGGCATGTAATTGATCATTGAGCTGTCTCCTTTAGTAGACCCCGTGTGGAGAAGTATGGAAAAAATGAATCTGACCGATCTTCTGGTTTATAGGAAGTTTACTTGAGTGGTGGCCTATGGATACAATCCCGTATATGTCCATACCTTTATCCTATTTGACCTAGGCAGTGGCTCGGATGCTTATCTACTGATATTTTAGTCGGTGCCTTTGAACATCAAGTTACCATTTTAATCCTCAAATCCGTACAACTTTGAGCATCAGCTCCTTGCTCTGTATGAAAATACTTATTTCACATCCTGGTTGCTGCCACGTGTTTCTATATCTTTTCGGCACAGTACCTTCTACACTCAGCTGTGGAATGTGTCATATTCCTGTTATCCCATTCATGGAATCTCAATGCAATTTTCATCTTCTAACTCACTTCCATTGTTTTTCCTAGGATCTGATGTTGGATTTAGGTTGGATAGCCTCCCTAAACTTAACGAGACACGTGCACGGAACAACAAGATGACTCTCATGCATTATCTTTGTAAGGTATGAGTGGTACTTATTTATTGTGGGTTTGTGTTATAACTCGACTTTCCAGTGGTTTGAAAATCATCTTGGAACATATGGTTTGCTTATCAAGATTCAATGGTTATTTATGGTACCTTATTATGTGGTTTGATACTGAAGCCCAAAATGTTGATGAATTGTGAGATGTTAGGTCTTGGTTTATATCTTGTATAGCATTTCTAATACTTGCCAATGGAGAAGTTTTACCTACATAGTACATGGTTATGTTTAAGCTTGCTTATCAAGTTGTTGGTGCTTGCTGATAAACTGCCAGAAGTTCTTGATTTTTCCAATGACCTTGCCAGCTTGGAGCCAGCTTCAAAGGTATTCTTATTTGTTTCTGGTAAGAATCTTTTTAAGAATTTTTATTAGAGTTGGTATGTCTTGACATATATGTGTTATTTCCATCCAGATACAATTGAAATATTTGGCGGAGGAAATGCAAGCCATAAGCAAAAGCTTGGAAAAAGTTATACAGGAACTATCTGCCTCAGAAAATGATGGCCCTATATCACAAAATTTCCGTGAGGTATATAAGCCGATTAATCTTTTTGTCACCGTAGACAAGATCTATCCTTGTCTGAATATCTATCCTTGGGGACTCTAAGACTATATGCAGTGTTCCTTCATTTTTTACTATTACAAAGTAACAAAATGAGGATACCGTGAAAATAATATTTATGATGCTTTATCCAAGGAATCCCTGTCTCGTGCTTTTAGCTTTCATTAATTAGGCTTCTTGTATCTTTGTTCTCAATCAGTTTCCATGAAAATGTTTGCTCCATGTATATTGTTCAGCTTTGATGTAATTGTTTTCCTTTTCTTTTCAGACTTTAAAGGAGTTCCTTCTTTTTGCCGAAGCTGAAGTGAGGTCTTTAGCATCATTGTATGCAGGCGTGGTTGGCCATGTTCTAAAAAGTAGTTGGGAGTTTTCAAGCGATTATAAAAGTAAACAACCATTCTTTATCATCTGGAATGTTTTACAGGGTAGAAATGTGGATGCATTGATCCTTTATTTTGGAGAAGATCTGTCTCGCTGCCCCTTTGAACAAGGTATTGAATTTTCAGATCGAACATTGTATTAACTGATCGTTCAACAGAATTATGAAGCTCAAAAACCATTCCCATTGATGTTTTGGTTTTGAAATATCTTGCTGTTTTAACAATTTCTGGTTCCCAGGTTTAGGATACTTACTCATATTCAAATTCACCAAAACTCTTGGTTTGTAGCTATATGTCTATCCCTAGGCTTGCCATTGGATTAGAACTCACATGTGTAATCACTCATTTACACGAATATAATGGTTTTCCCCAACCTAAATCTACATATTCTCATTCTTAGTGACCCTGATATTTTTATTGGTGACCCTAATATATGCTTTTTCTGTATCATTAAAGACCATGTTGATTCATTTTTTTCCTAAAAGATATACAGAGTTCTCAGGATGGCGGTTTGCTAATCTTGAAGTTGATCTTTATCCATGTGGATGATTGATATAGCCTGGTTCGAGGCCAGCATGTACAGTTCTTTGCAGTATAATTTAGGCTACCCTATTTACCCTTCTGAATTACATCTGGCAGTTGTTTCAACTCTACTCAACTTTGTAAGAATGTTCGAGAAAGCCCATGAAGAGAACTTCAGGTAGCTTGGGCTTGAAATGAAGAAAACAGCAGGAAGTGAAAATTTAAATACTCCAATACACACTGGAAATGTTAAAAGTATGAGTGTTCAAATGAAGTATTCCCTTCTTGGGTGGAGATTCAAAAGATGCTCCGGTGTGGCAAGAACATTCGACAGCATGTATCTTGGTCAGTGGATTGAATATGAAATTTGTCCACTTTATGGTAAGATCTGCCGCCATCTGTTCGATCACTTCCTTGTTTTGTTGAATTTAATCTGTCTATTGATTCCTTTGCTTTTCTATAGAAGAGTTCATAGATTTGATAATACCATTCTTTAGGGAGCAAAGATAATGGATTTTACACGATTCTGTTCTTGGCAGGCAACCTGTATATCCTCCTGGTTCCAGTGACAAAATTCATTGTTACAAGTCTTTTTTTTATCATTACAAGGAAAATTCTGTCTCCCTTACAAATTTGTTTCTTGTAACTACATTTAGATCTCCTCACCCTTGCTCGTTCTTTGATTTGAATATCCTCCTGTATGTTTTGCCTTTATTATTGTGATATACGTATGACGTTTGTTTTCAATAGATCAATAAAAAATAAGGTTCTTTTTAACGAAATTATGTGTGACAATAAGGAGAAACCCCTGCTTAAGGAGCTTCAATATAAATTTAGAACACAAACTGCCCTTGGACTGAAAGGGCAAAGTATATTTATTGCAACAGAGATATTTTAGTTACAAAAGTAAATTTACAAATTGACGTAGCTTGATGTGGTATGTTAAATTGTAAAGCTACTTTTATTGTAAATTAGATCTATCATATGAAGTCACGTCAGTTTGTAGGTTTATTTTTATAGAATCTCTTTGCGGCTGTAGCAGTTGTATTATTGCAAATGGTGAGGTATAAATTATTTTCCTATATAAATGTAGGAAGTGAACCCTATTGCCTTTGAACTAATAGTTACTCTGTCAGAGAACGTCAGTTAATGAAATAATCACTTAAAATAAGGGTGGTCAAGAAAGATTGAAACATGAAAATAACTTAAAGAAAGAAACAGACAAAACAATACTAAGACTGCTCATGGAATTCAGGTCCAAATGAAGTGGACGGAGCTCTTACTGCAAATCCCCAGATAACCAAATGGCAAATATCAATTAAGATCTCAAAGCAGACAAGTTCTGGAGCTTCTGGTCACCAATCTTCATCTACCCATATACAAAACAAAGCATTTGTTGGTTTTCTCAAGTTCAGAGATCAGCACAATGGGTTATTGATCTAATAATGGGCCAATCACTTACCTAATCCTTTTATCTGCAACTCTCACTCTTCACATTGTTGACGTGTGCTTCATGTAGGGTTCATCCATTTAGCTTAAAAATTAGAATTTTAATTTTTTTACAATATGACATGTTAGACTTGTTGTAGATCTGTTCTCCACAACTGTTTTGCAGGAAAAAAGAAAACCATGTCTTTGTATTTCCAATGCTCTGTCAGAACAAAGTATCTCTCCAGTATATGGGCTTACTGTTAATGATAACAAGCTTTAAGTAAAAGGGGCTGCAACATTGGAATCCCTTTGCCTTCGGATAAACAATCCCGAGGGAGAGAGAAGGTTGTGGCTAGATGGGTTTGTGGGTCTCTCTCTTTTCAACTTCCTTTTTTCAGTTTTGGTATATAATTTTACAAAGGCAAAGATGACTTTGGTGGGGTTGAATGATAGGGGCTTTGAGGATAATCTCTTTTTCTCGGATTACTTAATTTATTCCCATTACTTTTATGTTGAAGAATCTTTGGGAGCACAGTAGCCGAGGCACTCGGAAAGGTCTTGCTCTCACATGCAAATAAAGACATTACCCATACTGTTTTCTAGGGTATTTGGAGCTCAAAAATAAAAAATAAGAAATGTTATAGTAGAGTGCGTAAGTACCGTATAGTCGTTTTGAAAAAAAAATAATTTATTATTAAAAAATCAATTTCTTTTCATGTGGATCCCGTATTTATTTATTTTTTTTAAAGTAATTGCATAATACTTGCGCACAACTGCAACTATCATTTCTCAAAAAATAAAATTGCCATTGAAGTAGATTCTCATGTGATCGAAAGCACACATAAATTTGAGCCAATTTATCCTCCAAAGTTTCATATCTGCCCTTGGAAGAAACTTGAAACTTGATGCTTAATTGAACTGAAATGATCCAAGTTCACACCATCAAACTCATATTTTCTTGTCCCTTTAAGCAGTTGTGATGATTATGCAGTAAATTGAAGATCAAATTGCAGAAACTTCCTGTACTGAAATGTTTGGTAGGCTGAAACTTTGTACTGTCACATTGTCAACAGAAGCATGGGGAATGTTTGGCCAAATGACTGACTGACTGGTAGAATCATGAATTCCCACGAGATAAACAGACAGACCTCCACTGCTTTTTGCATCTGCATAAATGTAGGCCATATCATATCAACTAGGCCCGCATACAGATAGCCACAAACTAAAGTTTCAGGCCACCGACAGATGTCATGCAATCAAATTATATCTTCTCAATGAAATCGAAAAGAAAATAGTATTAGATTCAATTAGATTTGTTTTTTCTAAGCAGGAGCCTAGAAATTAATAACGAGTACAGGAGATGCATCATGCATGCATTGGTTTATGATTATTAAGCTTAGAATCTAATTTTGGTCCCAAAAGGAGGAGGGAGTAAATTATTTCACATGGCTACCTTTATTTTTAGAGTTAATTCTTTAATGCACTTCTGACAGATAACTAAGTCGGTAGGACGTATAAGCACTACTATATAATAATGGTATGAATCGTATGATTGAGAGAGCCTTCGGAGGGGCTTGTAGCTGCATTGATTCTTTGGTCCCCAAACCTTTCTCTTGAACTTTGAGTCCTAAGGCTCGTTTGGATTTTTCGTTTGGTTGTTAAATTCATCTGAGTTTAACATCCAGACTAATTTTAAGTTAAGTATAACATCTAAACAGATACTCTTAAATTATTAAACTCATCTCAACTTAAAACCTCTTTACACGTGGGACCCATAACTTTTTTTAATTCAACGCTTCTTTACATATGAGATCCATAACTTTTTTCAACTTTCCATAAATACATCTAAACTGATCTTAACATCCAAACACATTTAAACTAATTTTAGATTAACTCCACAAAACTCACTCTACCATCTCAACTCATTATTATTCATAAAGAACTCAACTCAGCTCAACATCCAAACTTTTAACGCATCTCATTTTATTTCATCTAATCATTACAACTTTTTAAAATTTTCATACAAAATTTAATAAATAATTTAACTTTTCAAATCTCAAAACAATAATAATATTAAAAAATAATATTCTAACAATATTTTATCAACTTTCATCTAACTCATCTCATTTTAACTCACTATCTAAACCTAAGCTTAAGACCTAATCTCCAAAGAAATACTACAATGATAAAGAGATTCATAAATTTAAATTTATAAATTAACGTAATTTTATGTAATACATTATATCTGTTGTACAACATATATAAAGCCACATTATTTTATGAGTTTATTTTTACGAAATACTCTTATGGCTAAAGTGTTTCTCTAATTTTAAGCCTGGACCTTCTTTTATACGTTTATTTCACTGCTTCTAGTTACTTCTTAATTTGTACTAAATCTTTGTTCAAATCTTTTAGCATTTTCACCAACTCTAGTGTACATGAACTGGGTATGTAGACATTTTGCCATGGAAAATGATGAGATATATGGAAGCTGGGAAGATAAGCAAAAGAGCATTTTACACCACATATGGATCTTATTATTCTATAGATCTTAGAGGAACAATTTAATGATCTAACTCCAAAGTTAAATATTAATATTTTTTTAAAAAGAATAATTATCAAATATCTTGAAATTGAGGTAGTATTTTTAATCCATCATATAACATGTGACATTATAAATTAATCGCTATCTAATAGACTGTGAATATAATTTTTTATGTACTCTCAAATAAATTAATCACTTTCCCAATCAGAGTGCATATTGATTGATTTATTTATTGTTAATACTTATTTTTTGCATTGTTATTGAAGCCAGATCAGAATAAAAGATTATTCTAACAGTTAGCTAAATAAAAAAAGTTAGAGATTGAGAAATCTTACAAATAGAGAGAAATTGTGAGATTAAAGTTTTAAATAACATAAATCAATCCTCCCTTTCTGAAACTCACAAGCTGGGTTTAAATAGCTAACGAAAAATGGTAAAATTGTAATTAAGGCCAAACAATAAAATACAAAATAAGATAACTATGACTAAAACCTAGTCTAAGAATCCAGAATAAGATTGTTACTAAAGATAAACATTACTACAAAAAAAAATTAACCAAAAATGAAAGAGTTGATTAAAGTTGAAATTTAAGAGGTAAAAACGGTTGATTTTGGGGTCAACAAGGAGCCCACCAGGCAAAATATGGTGACCACAACGTGAGCATCAAAGAGAGCTTTTCAGATTGAGGTTATATGTGCGATTCTGACCCATGTAGCCAAAATTAAAGTTAAAATACAAATGTTGCCACTTCTTCTCGTCCACTTCTTCTAGGTAAGTCTTCTTGTCTAATCAAGGGATATGTCTCACTGTTTAATCAGCGGATAAATCTCATCGCCCAATCGAGAGATAAGTCTCCTCGTCCAACTAACAAAAAATCTTATCGTCCAATTGAGAAATAAGTTCTCTCACTCAACCGAGAGATAAATCTCTTCGCTCAATCAAGAGATAAATCTTAGCACCCAATTTAGGGATAAGTTATTACTCGTCCAAATCTGCCACATCTGGCTCAAATCTACTGTCATAAGAATACTCATCATTGGGCTGGAACCTCTGCATCAGTCATAGACTTTCATGAAGAAGTGATTAATAGACATAGAGCTTATGAATAATAAATTTATAGAGATAAGTGTCAGTGTCTTGGGATTTGCATACTATATTGGGATTCAAAAGGGAATAGAATCAGATAAGCAGAAATCTATATGACAATGGCCACCCAACATTTTTGTTACCGTTGAAGCCAAGGAAAAATAAATTTTTACGACTCACAACAAAGAGATGCTTCACTTAGGACAGACATTATTTTACAGCCCCGAAGTAAACGAAGAAAAGGGATGCAAACGTGCCTCCCACGATATAGACTAACTACTTTTGTCGACCTTTTCCATGATTTTCCATAGTCAATTAATTGGGTCGTCTACAGCTTTGACGACAAAATAATTTGATTAGAATTAAAGCCATTTCATTACCTGTCTGTCTGTTTCTGATTTTCCTAAAACAATTCTGTATTTTTATAGTTTCAGTGGAAACGATTTTTTTGCCTTTTTCAAAAAAGAGGTAACTAAGCGGTTCGGTTTGGATTGAAAATTCACTTCAATTCATTTCAATTTATTTTATATCATCATTATAATTTTTTTAAATTTTTATACAAAATATAATAAACAATTCGATCTTTTCAAATCTCAAAATAATAATAATTTTAAAAAATAATATTCTAATAATATTTTATTCTAGTATTCACAAACCATCTCAACTCATATTTAAATCCAAATAGAACGGTACAACTCATTTTTCTTTTAATTTTGTTTTTTGAAAATTTATGAAAAATAACTTGCTTGTTTATCTCTTTTTTACAGTAAACTTTAGAATTTGGATATATCAGATTTTGGCTCAATAGGACAATTCAAAGAGTGGTATAAGTGTAGAGACAATTCATAAAAGTAAAATTACAAATTAATATAGCGTCATATAATATATTAGATTTATTTTTTAATAAAAATAAAAATAATCATATATAAAAATCTCAAATGTATAAACATCGCGCGGATATTTTATAAAAAATAGATATTTAAAATATTTTCATGATAGGATCCACTTTTTTTTATAAAACATTTACGCGAAATTTGTATATTTGAGACCAACGATAATAAGACGTAGTAATATGAAATTGCCTTGAATCCATCTTACAAAAGGAGATGAAATCGCAATAAGAAAGTTTCATAAATTTGGTATGGATTAAATTAGGGACTTGATAAAAATTGTAAACAAATACAACATAGAAGTTAAAAAGAGAGATGACATTTCTCCTTATCAGTCAGCGTCAGTTTCTTCAAGATGTGATTTAAGAAAGAAGTTTACCTTCGGAGAGAAAAAAGTTGTGGGTGAAAGTTGCCTTTCATGGTGTCATATAGACCATAAGTAATTAATAGAGTTGTAGATATTTCAGTCGCAATCTTCATTAAAATAAAATTCTGCCATTGTAGTTCATGACCTGATCATCCCAAATTGCAGTGCTGATGTATTGAGGTTCTAACGTCACTGAAGTTAAGACTCTTGATCTAACCCTGGAAGTGGTACTGTTTCCGCGTATTTGCATATTTATACGCGTTTCCACCAACTTCTCCGTCCCACTGCAGTAATCATTACCATAGAGACGAGCACAGAGAGAGAGAGAGAGAGAGAGAGAGAGAGAGCGCAAAGCAAGCAATTAGAGATGGATGTGGGTAGAAGGAGAAGTGTGGTGGCAGGGTCTGTGTGGGAGAGCAGGATGAAGATTGATGAAGTGAGAGGTGGGATTAAGGTATTCAACGGTGAAGAAGAAAGCTCTGAGGAAAGTAGGGCCTCCGTAAATAATGGTGGTGGTGGTGATACTACAACAGGGTTAAAGAGAGGCCAAGCCGGTGCTGTGGCCACCAGTGGGAAGAGGAAGACATGGAAATCCGAGAGCTTTGATGGTTTTGACAAGAGCCCATTTCAGATATCCAAACGAAAACCTGAGCCGCTGAAAAATTCCGAGGAACAGTGCAAGGAGCTGACTGTGTCTGCCGAGGGAATCAAGAAGAGCCCAGCTCAGGCCAGGAAACTGAGATCTGAGGGAAGCAAGGAGGCTGGTGTTTCTGTTGAGAAATTCGAGAAGAGCCCCATTCAGACGAGGAGGTCAAGATCCGAATCACTCAAGGGGGTCGGTGGGGAATCTGGTGGGGGAATTGAGAGGAATTCGGCGCAGTTGAGGAAGGTGAAGTCGAACTCGGTTAAGGCTGTTGAGGGAAGCGGCAATGGGATTGATCAGAAAACTCCGGTTCAGCTCAGGAAGGTCAAGTCGGGGTTGAGTCAAACTGTGGATGATTCAGGGGAGGGAATTGGCGAAGATTCTGTTGGAGGAAATGAAAAAAGTGCAGCCGATGAATTTGGGACGGCTGGATCTGAAGAAACTAGCAAGGAGTTTGGCATTTGCCAAGAAAAAGTTATAACAGATAGGAGTGTGGTGAATTATGATCCAAAAGTGGTGGTGAACAATGACGAGGATGACGGTCTTGATGTTGTTGATGCAGAAGATGAAGAAGACGAAGAGGAGGTGGATGAGGAAACTGAGATTGATGTTAAGAAAATAAATGTTCCAGAACCCAAGAAGATTGTCACCGAAGAGAAGAAGGCTGTCGGTGAAGAAAAGAAAGTTGTCAATGAAGAAAAAAAGATTGTCAATCAAGAGAGAAGGCTTCATCAAGTTAGTAGAAAACCAGTGATCACTGTAGAACAGTCTCCTCCACTTATAAAACGTCGTGCTATGTACCAGAATCTATCAAAGCCCACTCTGAGGAACCAGGAATTCTCAAAACCCACTCCAAGTTTGTGTCTTTACTATCCTGCATTCGGAGTTTTCTTTGTGAATATATCTGTAGGAATTTGGATTGGGCCTGACAGTTTTATGATGCAGGTTCTTATGAACAAACTTTTCCGGAAACCCACACCAAACTGCAAAGTTTTGGTAAGTTCTGATTTTAGAAACATAGAATTTTCAGCAATTTTATCCTGAGTCAGAGTACTATGTTTGAGTTTTCAGTGGACTTGGTAATGTGGAAAGAAGTCCCAAGATCAGCACTTGTGGTGCTAATTGGATCATTTTTCATACTCTCATCTTCCTACACAAAGGATCTCAATCTCAGGTTAGGAATCCACAGTAAAGGAAATTGATTTTTGACCTGAATTCTACACATTCTTTGAGCTGCTATTCCTCTGGTTCAGAACAGGGCCCAGAAATGAAATCCTTTTTTTAATTTTTGTATCTACAGCTTTATTTCTGTGATTTCCTACATGGGGCTTGTTTATCTTGCCGCCATTTTCATCTATAGGACCCTCATATGCAGGTAAATCCCTCAAACACTTACCAATTAACCGGGAAACATACTTCCAATTTGGTCTCTTTCTAATCATTTTCCTTTCTATTTTCTGAATGAACAAACAGGGGAGTTGTATATATAGATGATGCAAGCTATGTGCTGGGGGAACAAGAAGCAATATGGTTACTGAGATTGGTTCTTCCTTACGTGAATGAGTTACTGTTGAAACTCAGAGCCCTTTTTTCTGGAGATCCTGTAACTACAATGAAGGTAATTTTTTCCTCATTATTTTTCTTGGGAAGTTTAATGAAGCTGGAAAAAGCTAGCGTTTCTTTTCTTTTTGGTTTGTCGGGATATGCAAAAGATGACAAATAGTTAAAGTGTGACAATGGCAGCTGGCAGTACTGCTCTTTGTTTTGGCCAGGTGTGGCAGCTGCATAACCATCTGGACTGTGGTTAAATTGGGTAATTTCCACTTGATTTCCTTTTTATTTTTTGTTTTTATGTGGTTAATATTTTGAGGAAAAAAAAAAAAAAAAGAGAACTGAAATTACAGTGTTTGTTTTATGTGGTTAACCTTTTGCTGACGCATTGTTGTGCTCTCACTGCCTCAGGTTTTATGGGTGTTTTCACAGTTCCAAAACTCTGCTCATTGTACTCTGCACAGTTAACTGCAATAGGTAAAGTTTGCCCAATTTTTAAACGTGGTTTCGTGTGAAATTCTGAAAGCCTGCTGTCTCTGCTCTTCATAATTCATATAGTGCAACCTCTTTTTTTACCGATCAAAAAAATATATATAGTGCAACCTCTTATTTATTTATTTTTTTTTTTTTTTAATTTTATGTACGGAAACCTCTCCAAGGCAGAGCCCTTCGGACCCATCCCTGCAGAGTAAACCTTGGTTCCATGCATCGCATCTTCGGAAGTTTTCCTACACAGAACTAGTTAAATCGCTGGCTTTTTACGGAGAGTGTGACCCATATAGTGCAACCTAAGCCATATTTCCTTCTTGCTGTGAGCATTATCTGGACAAATGCATTTAATTTCTACAAGCAAAGTGGAATATAAAATCTACCCAACACGTGAACGAACAAACAAATTTATTTATATGGCTTATCTCTGCTATGGATGCATCATATTGAGATATTAGGAAATTGCATTTCATTTTGCCTATTGAACTTACTTATCAAAAAAAATTTTGCCTATTGAACCAATTCTCACTGTCACCCACACAACATACCTTGGCCTCCCTCCTTGGATATTCACAACTCTATGAGCAATGGTACTATAGATAAAGAGATTTCACAAAAATAAATTCATAAACTAATATGTATTCATGTGACACGATAGATTTACTTTTAAATAAAAGTAACTTTACATCAAGTCACGTCAGTTTGTAAATTTACTTATATGAAATCATGGCTAAAATATTTCTTTTTAATAAATAACATGAAACATTTGATTGTAGCATATGACCTTTCACTTGGAAATTGGTAAGAGTATTAAGTGTAGTTTGTGTTGGTCCTTTATAAGTCTAAAGTGTCCTAGTTTCCCATTGCAGCCAAATTTTGGGTTTGGCGCTTCCACGACACATGGGAGTCGTGCTCACACAAGAAAGTTGTGGCTGCAGCCATTGTTTTTCTGGTCTTGAACCTATCCTCAACTGTTGCACGCTTTTGGGAAGGTGAGAACTGCATGCTTTCTTTTAGGGTTTTCAGGTCCATCACTCATTATCAAAGTTGTTCATAGCTTTGGTTTTAGAACTTTTACAGCTTCTGATTGAGAACTGTCTTCTTGCATGCATGCAGTGTTCATGCTGTATGTGGCTTTCCGATGCTACCAGCAGTCTTCTTCAGTGAGATATGATTGGGTAGAAGATGAAGCAGGAGTTGAAGGAACTTCATGACAAGAAGGATCTGGAGGATCAATTTGAATATAGAGCAGTACATACACAAGGGTGGCCAAATCATTAACCATTTAAAAGGGGGAACAAAAGTAGAAACACATTTTGTTTGCTACATTCACTAATAATACAGAGGAATCTTTGTTGCTATAGTACTCATCCATTTAGAGTCGAAACTCCATACAAATTACAGTGTAAAAATTAGTTGATGCAGGGTGAAGTGGCTTTCCTAAGCATGCGCAGTTAGATCTTTACAAGATCTAAAACACCCGAGGCTTTTAATTGAAGTTTCGATATAGAATAATTCTATTTAAAAGCCTGTTTTTTGAAACACGCAGTTAAACACTTACACAAATTGTTTAATTAAGGTCAAGAATTATAAGTTTGCTGTCTCAGTATTTTTTCATATGATTATGTCTAAAAATTGACAGAAGTACTAAATTGGTAGGCAAAGATTATTACAAGAATAAATTTTCAGATTTTATATACACCGTAAGAATATCAGTTTGTCATTCTGATTATTTGGGTAAAAAGGTACAATATTTTCTTCTACAATTACAACCCATTGAGATTATTTGGGCTTTAAATAATCCCTAATTTCACTTACTATATACATTTTACCTAATCCAAAGACAACACAACCTTCTTGAAAACAAATACATGTTATGGTAAAAAGTAATAATAATATTAGGATCAAATTGATATGTTTATGTATATATATTTTTAGAATAAATATAGATAGAAGTCACTGTTTGGAGAAACCATTTTACACACATGATGTGGCATCATTTAGACCACACACAGAGAAGATGGAAAAAAAAAAGATCTAACGGCAGCCACGCAGTGAGTGCAACGAGTGCATCGCTACAGTGGCTTCTATGTAGAATTATTCATATTTTTATTTATAAGTTGATTTGGATAACAGACCTAATAAAATATTTATGAGGTATAATTTAACTTGAAAGATAAATTTTAAAAATAAAATTTTATCATTTAAATGATGNCATCATTTAGACCACACACAGAGAAGATGGAAAAAAAAAAGATCTAACGGCAGCCACGCAGTGAGTGCAACGAGTGCACCGCTACAGTGGCTTCTATGTAGAATTATTCATATTTTTATTTATAAGTTGATTTGGATAACAGACCTAATAAAATATTTATGAGGTATAATTTAACTTGAAAGATAAATTTTAAAAATAAAATTTTATCATTTAAATGATCTAGAAGATGTACTCTACATACTGATTTAAGAAATTCCTAAAAATAAAAATTTATCATTTAAATGATGTGTTTTACGCATTGACTTAAAGATGAGAAGGCTATTAATACAAAGAAATGATATATATCTACTCTATTATAATAAGTGTTTATCTAACTGTGAATAGTAACTTTTATTTTTTTTTTCCTTTAACTTTTATTGTTTTTCCTTTAAGTCCGTCCTATTTTTTCAAAAGGCTCTTAAAACCTTTGACCATTTGACTAGTAACTCCCTTGTAGAATTTAATGAAGAATCATGTTTTATCAAAAAGTCCTTAAGACCCTTAACTATTTGACATGTAGCTCCCTTGTAAAATTTAATGAAGAATCATATTTTATCAAAAGGCATTTGATATTAAATTAATAATATTTTATTATTATATAGAGAATAAATAGATAATCCAATATGGATGCAGACCAATGCTCATACTTTGTTGAAATTTAGATTTTTTTAATCTTGATTTTTTGTCTTTCTTTAATCTTGTATTTTCTTTTCGTAGACAAATAAACTACTAACATTTTTATTTTTTATTTTATTTTATTTAAATCATTATGTCAAGTGCACTCCTGGGCTAACACACTTGGGGCCGTTCCCTAGTATATATAAGTCCCAAATTTATAAGTCTTGCACAAGTCCTTTATAAAGAGAAATGATATTTGTAATTATGGAGTATGTAAGCACCGAGCAATCCCTTTAAAAAAAGTGAGTAAATATATGACCCGCATGAAAAAAAAAAAAATTTAATAATAAATTACACTCATTTTTAAAACAATTGCATAATACTTATACATTCTTAAATTGTATATAGCATTACTCCTTTATAAAAAAAACTTATATAAGACTTGCGCATTTAGAACTTCAACCTGCGTTACTCTTGGCTGCAGTAAAAAATCGTAATCAGAAAAAAAGAAAAAACGTTCGATTTTAATCCGTTTGATGAGTTCTCCAAAAAAAAAAAAAAAACGGCCTTAAAAACGTATCTATTATTTGGACTTTTCCAGCGTTTTGGGGATCCTTTTCCGGCTTTGCCCTCCTCGTTCTCTTCTCAGACAACTCTTCTTTCTCGGTGCGGCGGCATCATCAGCACTGGCCGAAGACAACTGGGGGGCTTGATTTGGCCTTTCAACCCTGTAGTTTTTCTTTACTTCGATTCGAATTTTGTGTTACTACCCCCGAGAGACTCAGAATACAGCCTAGGCAAATCGAGGTAATGTGCCCTTCCTTTTCTTTTTCTCCTCTTGTTTGTCTTCGCTTTGTTGGTGGTAATCAATCAAAACTCATTTCAGATCCAAATAAAAGGAATGGGATTGGAATTGGGTTTTCACTGTCAATTCATTTGGTTATGTTTGGTGGATTGCACTTAATAAATGCAGATGAGCCTCGTGACCGATTCTCCGGTGCACTCTTCAAGCAGCGACGACTTTGCAGCGTTCCTCGATGCATCACTTGATTCCGGTTCTTCTGAAGAAGCTGAAGATTCCGATCAGCTTGAAGCGCAAAGGTAGGTTCTCTGTTGGCTTTTGAGATTTTTCGGTTTGGAATACATATATGTATATTCATTTTTTTTTTTCATTAACTGGCAGGGTAAAAAGGCGCAAAGTTGACAAGATGGAAAACATAGAGGAACTTCAGGACCCAACTTCACTTGCACCCTCTCTAGAACAAACCGCAGGTAAATTCTCTCATTTAGTTAATTAGTTCTCTGCCGTAGAAGTTTGTGAGAAATGCCTTTTAACATCCCCCCAGCCAAATATTGGGAAAGACAGCACCAGACCAACTTATCAGAAGGTTATTTGCTACCTTTCGTCATACCAATCTGATTTCTGGTTGCATAGCTTCATAATTATACCGTATAGATTCCTACATATTTCTTTTCTTATTCATTTTGAAGCGCTGCCTTTGTGGAGTCTATGTACAAATGTACATACTAAACCTACATTCACACACTGTTATACGCAACCCTGCAGAGCCATCACTCTGCCATATTCTATATCCTTCTCTGTGTGTGTGCCAGCTTCCATATTATTTATGAGAACTTCCTGGAAAACGACACACTGGATGTGCATTACTGAGTTTTACTTTCATCTGAGATTTATGCTATTTGGTTGAACTAAATTTGTAAGGAATGTGTTATCTTTTGCAGAAGCATCCATGAAGAAGGATGTTTGTACGCATCCTGGTTCTTTTGGAGAGATGTGTATACTGTGTGGGCAAAGGTTGGATGCAGATTCTGGTGTGACATTTGGGTACATTCACAAGGTAGCATTCATTATGTTTGGTGATTATGGGTTTTGGTTACCTTTAATGCATATTGGAAAATATTATTTCAAGTACTTGTGAAAGCTTCCAATATGTTGTGGCATTATCTACTGCCAATTGGCTGCGACCTTTCATCCACAAACTACTGATCCCCTAATACGAAAGAATTTTAAAATCAGAACTGGAGAGATGTAACCAACTTAGAATTTTTATCCCTTTTTCCAAACATGCAAGAGTAAGATTTCCTGATTAATAGTGATGTTTTATAGTCTCCAATGGAATATGGTTTGAGCCTGTGCAACATCTGTATTTGTAGGGACTTAGGCTTGAGAATGATGAAATTGTCAGATTGAGGAACACAGACATGAAGAATTTATTACGCCATAAGAAGCTTTATTTGGTCCTTGATCTAGATCATACACTGCTAAATTCTACTCAGCTTATACATATGTCACCACAAGAGGAATATCTAAAAAGCCAAACAGATTCATTGCAAGGTATTTCTGTAACCCTTTTTATGTGAGTGTGTTTTGGTAGTGTAAATAAGCATTTCAGAATATTACTGAGATTGTTTTTTGGCTGTAGCCATTTATTTCGTATTTCTGTAACCATTTCTTGTGAATTTGATAGGTTAATAGTTAGCTTTTACTTATCTGAACCTGCTGCTGCCACAGAATATGGCAGTTTTTTTTTTAATTTTTTTTAAGAAAATTGAGTTTGGTTATGCCAGTTAATTTTCTCTGACTTTCTGGGAATATTAGGGACTTTTTTGTGCTTGCTGCCTTATGTAATTCAATAATTATGAAATTGACAGATGTCTCAAAAGGCAGTCTCTTCATGCTGAGCTTTATGCATATGATGACCAAGTTAAGGCCCTTTGTTCGTGCATTTTTAAAAGAAGCAAGTGAACTATTTGAGATGTACATTTATACAATGGGTGACCGGGCGTATGCATTGGAAATGGCTAAGCTGCTTGATCCTCAAAGAGACTACTTCAGTTCTAGAGTTATATCACGCGATGATGGCACCCATAGACATCAAAAAGGTCTTGATGTTGTGCTGGGGCAAGAAAGTGCTGTTCTTATTCTTGATGATACAGAGAATGTAGGTACATTGGTGATCAGCTAATCTTTGCATTATTAATCTGGTTGTAATTATTACATGTGCAAACCAGTCCTGAAGTTTTCCTTCTGTGTGTGACCTTCCCTTCACCCCTCTTCTCCCCACAATAGGTGACGGTAGGGAATGTGCTTTCTTAAAAAAAACATTGTTTCTTTTTCCATATTGTGTGATGGTTACAATGATTTTTTATAGTGAAATCCCTCAAAATAAAAATGAGCTCTCTCCATTAGTTTTCTCCTGGTGTATGTAGAAGCTCTTTGCAAAACCATAGAGATCTGTCTGAAGCTGTTAAAGTATGCACCCACTCCCTCTGTTTAAAGATATTATTGCAACAAAGGAGCTGACTGGAAAATTTTATTAAGTGTTTCGTAGTGCCAGCTTGCCCGTGGTTCATTCTTTGATATGGTGTGCTCATTCTTGCTTCAAAGATGGATGAATAGTAAAAGATACATTGTATTTTATCTGATTCACTGGGTTTCATTTCTGTTTCTTTGAACTTGCGATTTATCTTTGTAGATTTTTGCGGACCACAATAATCCTGTTACTATAGGCTGGTCTAGCTAGAATTAAAAGGTTGCTATGCATTATTGTAGGCATGGACAAAGCACAAGGACAATCTGATATTGATGGAAAGATATCACTTCTTTGCTTCAAGTTGTCAGCAATTTGGCTTCAACTGTAAATCTCTTTCTGAGTTGAAGAATGATGAAAGTGAGACAGATGGAGCACTTGTAACTATTCTTAAAGTTCTTAAGCGTGTCCATGGGATGTTCTTTGATGTATGTCCCTTTTTGTTTCTCTTTATTGATTATTGTTGTTAAAGTTTTGTTGTGTTATGTTTTAACATGGGGGAACCTTCTGGTAGGAACTTGAGGAGAATCTTGTTGACAGAGATGTGAGGCAGGTAAGTCGTCTTCTTGACAACCAAAACATGACTAATTTCATTCTAAGCTGTGTTTTCAAGTATCATTTATTTTGTTCTTTAGTCCTGTTCTCCACTGGCAAGCTCACGTCAATTAGTAAAATCTAGTAGTCCTTCCACGAGGATGATATCAATAGAGTCCCATATTATGGGATTGTAAAAAAGTGCGCAATTAAGGATTTTTTAATATATTAAAGCTGGATGATTTGGTGTCTTATGCGTTTGTTAGATTCTTATTTTCTACCAACATCTCTCTCCCTCCCTCCCACCCTCTCACTCCCTCCTGCTTTTGGCTGGGTTCCACTTAATCTGGCATGGGTTCTGGCCTATTGGATAGTACTTCATCTGAAGTATTGCATCCCAATCATATGGGTCCCTTTCTTGGCCATGCATCAGCTTTAAACTGTTGTAGGTCAGCTTCAATAATGTTCATTGTCGATGACTTCATCTCTTTCATAAATTGTTGAATATTTTCTCGTTAATCATTTTTTTTTTCCTGTATATCATTCTCTGCAGGTGCTGAAAACGATTAGGAAGGAAGTCTTGAAGGGCTGTATACTTGTCTTCAGTCGTGTGTTTCCCACCGGATTCCAGGCTGATAATCACCTTCTCTGGAAGATGGCAGAGGGTTTGGGAGCTACATGTTTGAAAGAGCTCGATCCATCTGTGACGCATGTGGTCTCAACAGACGCTGGAACAGAGAAATCTCGTTGGGCAGTGAAACATAAGAAGTTTTTGGTCCATCCACAGTGGATAGAAGCTGCAAATTATTTGTGGCAAAAGCAACCTGAAGAGAACTTTATTGTCAACCAAACTAAGAATCCATGACTGACCTTTTAACAATCAGCGCTAACACTTGGTACTGATGCATTAGTTTGAGGTACTTAGCTACTCTCCAGCTCTGTAGACCAGCTCGTTTAAAACTTTGGATGGGTTAATTATGCTTCATAGATAGGTGGACTCGGTTTTGATGATTTTAAATCGCCTAGAAGGGTCAAGAATTAACTAATGGTGGATTGATTGGGATTCTGAATGTTGGATACTGCTCTAATTTTCTGTATATAAATTTTCTTTATCTTATAGTGAGATGAACCTTAAATTACTAGAGAGCAGCTACATGTCTGGAACCAGATGCCCATCCTCTCTCTCTTTCTTTGACATAATTGATTTTGAGTAATTGGAACAGCTAGAGCATCCCGATTAGCTGGCTGCATCCAGTATTCTTAATTTATGCTAAAACTCATGTGCAGCTGGCTAATATGACATAAATATATATAAAGGGAAATGCTCTAACCACAAAATGATTTCACAAAAATAGATCTAACGTATTGCATGAAGTTACGGCAGTTTATGAGTTTATTTTTATGAAATCTTTCATACTCACACGGATTCTATAATTTCAAATTATTGAAAAATCTAACATATTCAACCTGTCTTTATAATTAACTAATGTAACAAAACCTTACTCTACAATAAGACACCCAATTTCAACAACGTTGGTAATGATCTTGCGCGGGGGCAACCTCAACCCTTCAGAATATGTAGTAGAACATGGCCTTGGATTCATCCGGAAATGTTGAATATGTGTTGGGCTTTAGGATGTCTATATAATTGATCTGTCTAAAACAAGAAGGGTTCTTTAATATTTTGGGCTGGTTCGAACGCGTACAATCCCTTATAGATCAGTCTAGAAATTTATCAAAGGGTTGGCAAAACTAATATTGTAACAATAATCTCTTTTAAGTGCTCATAACTTGACATTTTCATTAAAAATTATGGTTTTGGAAAAGAGCAAGAAATGAATCGAATGAATTGAAAAGATGATACTAGAGAGAAAAATCATGTCCTTGGCTTTATAAAATGTCTTTAATTTGACATTTAAAAACTTTTTGGGGTTGAAATTTTGAGATGAAAAAAGAAACATTTTTTGAGATGAAGAGAATTTGTTTTTTTAGAGATTTTTAGAGGGTAATGAAGAGAGGACTTTTGATTTATTTTTACTTTTTTTTAAATGGAGGTTAAAGGGTCATTCAAAGTTTTGTGTCAATTTCTAAGGAAGCTGGTAGGGGTTTCAAAATCTTCTTGGGGAGGTGGGGGGAGTCTCATGTCAACTATTATTTGAGAAGAAAATTACATGTGAATATAAAAATGGATAATGCCTCCAATCAATCTGGGAGATGATCCTAGCCATACACTAATAAAAAAACATAGAAAAAATTAACTTTGATTAAGATTCGTTTGGATATTGAGATGATTTCAGATGATCTGAGTTGATTTATAAATAGTAACATTTTATGAATCCCATTGACATGTATTTGAATGTAAATAAATTAAGATATATGTTTGAATTAATGCATGTAGTAGATTGAGATAAATTTAATTTTTTATAAAAAATTAAAAAAATAATAATTACTATCAATAATTAATCTGAAATGAGTACAAACATATTCCTACCCCCTTAACCCATGACTAACTAAAAGTTCCCAAAAGCTGGGAATTGAAGAATTTTATATGATAATATTCCTAGTTAACCTAGATCAGCCTATAACTAGATAGATCATCGATCCTCCATTAATGCTAGCTAGCTAGCTCTGCGACTATGCTTCTCTTGCACATGCGCTACACAATATCATGGTCATGGACAACGAACATACGTACCACACGGAAAACTATGTGAGGGAAAGAAGTAAATATATATATAGGTGCATTATATACTTATTGGAAGACCCAAGTTGAGATTTTGGAAAACATTTTTTCTAATTTCTGAAAATATATATTTAACGAACAATATTTTTCAATTGTATGCAGAAAGATACAGAAAAACAGAAAGTTGCAAGCAAAAGTTCATGTTTGGCACAAACTTATATGAGAAGAGAAATATTTTAATCACAAATTCTTTTTATAAAAATAAACTCGTAAACTGATATAATTTGACGTGGTACGTTAGATTATAGAGTTACTTTATTATAAAGAAAATATATAACATTATATATAATATGAAATCATGTTAGTATGTGAATTTGCTTTTATGAAAACTATTTGTGTGAATCATGTAGTCAAAGTGATCATGAGAATCATGATGATAGGGTGCTATATACATATATATATATATATATATATATATATATATACTAGGAAGGGTACAGCACGTGTGCCTAGTATGCATGTGTGTCCAGTAAAAAGTACAAACTTATATTTGACAGTGTTTTGTAATTTGGTTTAATTTAAATTAATTTAACATATATACCACAATCAATTTAAAAGCTACCAAGAAATTTATCTGGAAAAATGAGGAATGACATAGATGAGAAGATGAAAAAGATTAAGGAAAGTGTTTCTACAAAGTAGAGACTAAACAAGTACAAAATGAATAAATTTAAAAAATGTAAAAAGACAATAAACTTTGGTAGCTTTTAAATTTAAAAAATGTATTTAAAAAAAAAAAAAACACATACACTGTTAGAAACCTTAGGGAAGGAACAGAGAAGACAAAGTGAACTGAGGAAGAAATAAGTGAAACTAAGGTTAATGTTTTTTCATCAAACTTTTTAGGATTAGATCACTTAACAACTCTATTAGACCAATTTAAAATTCCAAATTGAGCCCAAACCATCCAATAAATATTTTTGGAATTTAAAACAAATTCTTGAACTAGCTCTCAATGAATATGGGCGCTCTTGTTTCGTAAATATTAAATGGCTTTAAATATAATTATTGGACTTCTAAAATATTGATCCATTAATATCATTTCAAAATCTTCACTAAACCTTAATTGGCCTTCAAAAATCAAGGTTATGGCAATCTCTCTCTAATAGGTGTTCCATGACGTTGGTCCAAATAAAGAGATTGGAAGTGAACTATATATCAATTATAGAAGATGCACATTCCTTGTCTTTATAATTATGAACTTTACTACTCATCATTTCCATACGTCACACACCACTTTTTTTTTTTAACTTTTATTTTATTTTATTCTTCTTAAATTTATTGAATTATTCTACTCATCATCCTTACATTAGGAAAAGTCAGCCGCAAACATCAAATTCTGATGATACCATTACAATAATTATTTTTTATATAATTATGTTTTAAATTAAATATATTTTTATAAACCATATTACTTTTATAAATTATTTTATAAAAATATTTCTATTTAAAACATGATTATGTAAATAACTGCAAAAAGTCTTAAATATAGATAAATATATTTACAGTTTTGAAGTGCGCAAATATCGTACAATTCTTTTAAAAAATAAATAAATATATAACTCACATAATAAGAAATTAATTTTTTAATAATAAACTTCACTCTTTTTAAAATGATTATACGGTACTTGCGCACTCCGCAACTGGATCAATATTAACGACCACGTCTAAGATATTTGATGTTGTGCCTATTTTATCATTCATCATCATATATATCTAAAAGATGAACGTGCATTTTACGTAATCAAGATTCAGATATAGAAAATCATCATTATCTTAAGATATAGTTTTTACAAATTGTTTATATATTTGCTTTCCTTTCGTGTATATAAATATATTATTTTAGTGATTTTGTAGAAATTTCAAAATCTTAAAAATCTTCATCTTTAGATCGGAGGGATTGTGTTTTTATTTTTTAAATCTGGATGTAATGTTATTTAATATATGAAGAATTATTATAATTGTTCTTTTTTTATATATTATAATTTCTGAAAATTTTCTTTTATACGTAGAGTATGAATTTCGCTTTTTCCCTGAGCCATCTGAAAGCATTTCTGAAAAAATAAAATGGGAAAACTAAGGTTTGGACGAAACGGAAGGGAAAAGCTTTGGCCGTGGGTTTCGCGTGGCATATGGAGGAGCTTCGGGCTCCGAGTCAAGGGGAGGAGGAAGGGGGAGGTCAGGGGAGACCTGTGGTGGTGCTCGGTGGAGCTGGAGGCTGATGACGGCGGCGCCATGGCCGTGCAAAGTGAGAAACCCGAGAGGAGAGAGGGGCTCACGTGGGGGAAGAGGGACTGCCATGAGGGGCTCGGTTCGGTGGGAAGGTGCTCGCCGGAGTGAGGGGGAGCTGCCGTGATAGCCGGTGACGTCGCTGGTGGAGCACGGCGGCGTGGGGTTGAGGAGGGCAAATCATTGAGAGAGGGAAGCTATTTCGGGTGGGGGAGAGAGACTCGTGGTGGTTGGGTCCTTGAGAGGTGGTTGCCGATGGAAAGTGGAGCTCGTGCTGTGGTGGCCAGCGACGAGCAGCGGCGGTCTGCTGTGGCTGGGAGGAGCCAAGAGAAACCCAGAGGGGCTGTTGGCTGGGAGAGGAAATGGCAGAACCGAAGTTTGAGAATAAAAACAGGGGCAAAATGGGAAGAAGGCCAGGGATAAAACAGAAATTTAGAAATAGAAGCAGGGGTAAAATGAAAAAGAAAAGTGTTAAACGAAATTACTGTTCACGGGTCATTCGCGTTTTATATATAAGTAGATATATATTGCGTAATATTATTTATTTATTTATTTATTTTGCAACATTGTCTTTTATTTTCAATTATCTTAAATTTCATGTGGAAGAACTTGCACGCTAAATGGTTGGTAAATGTATTTATGATATTGTCAGCATAATCAATTATCAATCTTAAATTTCATGAGGAAGGACTTGCACGCTAAATAGTAGGTAACTGTATTTATGATATTGTCAGCATAATGAATTATCAGCTGATAGAGTTGAATTTGAGTGGCCATTGTGCATAATAGCTTATCATATTTTAAATATGCGGCCCATATATATATATATAAATATAAATATATATATGTATGTATTTATTACTTCTAGATCAGCTGAGTCCCTTTCTTGCTCTATTATTTGATTTATATCTACCTTCTCATATTTCTTCATACCCACTTATCACTTGCAGAGTTTTCCAATAAATAAATAAATGATTTTTTTTTTTTTTCAGAATAAGGCATAATTAACACTTGTAATCAGGAGTTTAGGACCACCTCCTCCCCACAACTTAACCTCAAAAAAATGTAATATGAAATTAAAACATCTATTTCAATAAGAAAAGAAAACCAAAAAACTAAAGTGGCACGTAATTGTCTAAAAGAAAAATGATATTTACAGTTTTAGGGTATATAAATCTCGCGCACTCCCTTTGAAAAAAATTTATTTTGGGACTTAGCTAGATAAAGAAATTATTTTCTTAATAATAGATCTTATTTATTTTCAAAAAAAGTGTATATAATTTGTACACCTTAAAACTGTATTTACCGTGCATGGAAATAGAGAATTATGAGTGTATAGGACAATTGTTTTCAAACTTCTCTTACCATACAGATGTGCCAATTGACAACTTAGATAGACATTAGTTCAATTCTTTCTCGCAAAATATTTAATTTCCCAAATAAATGTCTTATTCAAATGACAAGAGGTGTTATTTTGTTGAATAAGTCTTGCGGTCTAATCACCTAAAAACCAGACACGTATCTTAATATATCGAGACATGTCATGTATATATAGCACGGATTAATGTAGCATGTTTTTTTTTTTTTTTTAATTTAAATGAAAGTTTTAGTTTTAGTTTTTCTAGCTGGGGGAGCATGAGCATAACAGTATTATAGTTATACGGTGGAAAAAGGCGCAACACATCATTCAAAAGAGTTATCCATTTTTGTATGAAGTCAATGTGCGTGACAATATATATAATATGACTTTCATGACATTAGAGTATAGTCATGACTCATCACAAATGCCTTTCTTGTTATTTTGTACTGTTTTTGTATAGAGTCATAGACAATAGATATTTTATCCGTATTTATTGATAATGACATACTTTAAGTAATTTTATATGTTAATAATTCAAATGAAAACTACTTATCAAAAAATAGTTTAAATGAAAGTTACGTAAAATATACTGAATTGCAAGTATACCATGCAATTGAAAATGATAAAATCTAGAAAAATTCTATTATCAATGTGTAAATTTTGTTAATTAAGTTGTGATATTTTATTAATTAATTCCCCACAGAAATTAAAGCACCATATAATTGCAATCATATTCATTCAAATAATGTACAATATAATATGTTGTTACCCGGGGATCCCACGGGGTAGGACTACTTCATCCGGCAATTTTCGAGACCATAAGTACCGACACATGAACATGTACATGTTCATGTGTGGGTACACGACATTAATTAATTCATGTATACTAAATATGTTAATAATAAGTTGTTTGAAATCCCAATTATAAAACATTTTTTTTCTTTTATGTTAATTATTTTATTATCAAATCGGTATACAGCACGTCATCCACATTACTTAAATAGTAAGAGAGAAATTTTTTAGTCATGCAAATATCTCATAAAAGTAAACTCACAAATTGACATGACTTCATATGATACAAACGTCGTGAAATCTACTTTACAATAAAAATAGTTTTATAATGAAATATTGTAACACATCAAATCACGTGAATTTATAAATTTACTTTTATTATAAAATAAATTTAACGTATCATATAAAATCATATTAATTTATAAATTTATTTTTATTAGATCTCTGTTAAAACATTTCTCGTAATAATAATTATTACATCATCCAATTCAATTAAGAGTATCTCTATTCATTTTCCACGAGTTTGCATGCTGTGTCAAATTTGCTGACCCATTCTCATTGTATCCGAGTCTAGTTAATATTGGAGAAAGACAAAACAACAAATGTTGGATGGATATTTTTCGTGAACAGAAGGACTTGGTCAAGTTTGGCCACCATAATTAATGGTTCTTCGCAATCGTATACCTTCACTGCAGGGTTTCCTATTATTTAATATGTATGTGGCGGTGAGATATTTTCGATAGAAATTTATCTTTATCTTATTATTATAAATTTTTATATAAAATATAATAAATAATTTAATTTTTTTTAAATTTTTAAATAATAATAATATTAAAAAATAATATTATAATAATAAATTTTATTTTGTACAAGTAAGTTTACATACCAATCTACATATTAATGCTATTACCTTCATATTCTAAATTTAAATTAACACTGTTTTCAATAAAGCTTAATTTTTGATCAATCATATTGAATGAGTACATGTATTATTATGTAAAATCACTTATAACTAAATTTTTTTTACAATAATATTTTATTTAATTTTCATTTAAAACTATATTTTCTAGTTATCTCACTATCCAAATTGCACCTAAACTACTCTCCTATCACAAGTGTAAGAGTCTGACTTCGCAACCATCTCTATTTTTTTAATAGAGAGTGTCCAAGATTTGAGAGACTGTATTTAATATTATTCTACTATTTTTATTGGAATGGAAAAATTTTAAATTATAATAGAAAACCAATCAGAAAAAGAAAAATATATTTAAAAAAAAATCGATTTAATCGTGTGCTTTTTTGTTATGAAAGTAACGAGATGAACTTGAATTTTGAATATTTTGTGACTATTTTATTGGAATTTTTTGCTAATTGGTCGGATCTACTAATATTAGATGATTTTTTTAAGATAAAAAATATTTAAATTTAAAAACACTAAAACTAAAAATATAAGAGAACATGGTTCACCAAGAAGACGTGTGTAAGGTCTTTAATAGTAAGGCACAAAAAATCCCAAAAAGCAATAAATATAATTATAATTTTTCATTCCGATTTTAATTCTAATTTTTTGAAAATTTTCTGTTATCTTTTTTTCATTCAAGTTTAACAACGTAGAGCCCCACCAACTGACCACACACAAATCCACCGGTCCCCACAGCGTGATTATAACACGTGGCATGTGCCCACGACCATACAAAGTAAATGGCCCCATTCCTTTTATTGCTCTAACTACTTAATTGAAATTACAAGTATGACTCATGTGTTACAAGCCGTCGGATCAGAGGTCGGTCATTGAATTCAAATGATGGTAACACCGTCGGATTAGAAGTACATGAAAAAAAACTCTGGGACGCACAAGAAGAATTCACACCAAAAAAGGGGGACCCACCAGAATTATTAAGGAACTGAATACTGATATGTCCATCCTCTGCTTTGCCGTGTGCACTACTTTCTTCTGCAGAATTCTGCTGGAACATCTCTTCCTTCAAGTGCTGGATTTCCCTGCACATCATGCCTTTGTGTTGTATGTGTTGACAACATTCTTCTATGTCGTCCAAACTGGTTGCCCTCTTCCTCCTCATCCTCCTATATCTCGCTCTCAAATGCCACTGTTCAACCCCACAATCACGGGTCAAAGGCGGCTACTATTATATGGGTGACGGAAATTTGATTTCCGATTTAAATTCTAAGCTTTTCACCCACCTTATATGCGGTTTCACTTACGTTAACTCCTCCACCCACCACCTCTTCATCGACTCCTCCACCGAACAACAATTCTCTACCTTCGCCGACAACGTAAAAAGCAAGAACCCGTCCGTTACAACGGTTTTGTCGATATGGGTTGGCAGAGAGCTTTTGCTAAACTTCTTCTCAATGATAAACCAGTCCTCTTATAGAAATTCTTTCGTTCAGTCTTCCATAGAAACAGCTAGGCTTTATGGGTTTCAAGGTTTAGACCTTTCTGGGGTTGAGCCAACAGGAAATAGCTCGGATATGGCCAACATCGGAACCCTTTTGGACGAGTGGCGAGTTGCTGTAAATTCTGAGGCAAAAAATTCAAGCAATCCAGAGTTACTCCTGGTCATGTCCGGCAATCGTCTGCCAGCTTTGGGTTCAGTGATTTACCCAATTGATTCCATGAGGAGGAACTTGGATTGGGTACATGTATTAGCGTACAATTACTATTTGCCTGCAGGTAGGGACAGAGTCACATTCTTTCATGCAGCTTTGTATGGCCCTTCGAACATGGCTAATACGGATGATGGCATAAATGAGTGGAAGAGAAGAGGTTTTTTGCCGAGCAAGTTGGTCTTGGGGTTGCCTTACCATGGCTATGCGTGGACACTTTTGAGCCCCCAAAAGAATCCAATGGGTGCAGCCTCTACGGGTCCGGCTGTCACCAGCGACGGTGCCGTGAGCTATAAGTGGTTCAAAAGGTTCATTAGAAACTATGCTCATGAAGCAGTTTCCGGCTATAATGCTACTTCAGTGGTGAATTACTGCACGTTTGGGTTAACTTGGATTAATTACGACGATGTGGAGGCTATTAGAGCTAAAGTTTCTTATGTAAAGCAAAAGGGTCTGCTTGGTTACAACGTGTTTCAAGTCGGCCATGACGACAATTGGGTGCTTTCTAGAGCAGCAGGTTGGTTACATATTATTTCTTAAGAAAATCTATTTATAAGTCTCATTTTTTACATATGATGTGTTGAATTCCACGTGATCTGTTTCTTTTATTCCTTTGGATTGATGAACTAAAACGAACATCGTCAAAATTGGTCAATATTTTCTCAAATTTTTATTGCAATGGCGCATCATTTTCTTTACTTTTACGACCAAGTAATTACCAGAAAGAAAATAACTTTTCCTGACTTTATGGGAATAAAAGTAAAACCAACCTGTAAACATAAAAATAATATAATGCTTTATTTTGACTTATCAAAAAAAGGTAGGACTCTTTTGCAAAACTCAGGAATTTAGAATGAATGTGCAGAAGGTTTTGTGGAAATTTCAAAAATGGATTGGTCGGATATGAATGACTAGCGCCATCTGCATGCGCCGACTGTATCGAATTGATCTTGACTTACGAATAAATAGGCAAGATAGACATGAGATCATAGAGAATCAGAGATCCAAAAGATATGTATATGTACAAGACCTTTAAATTCATGCAGCTGCCCCGCTAGCTATCAATGGCTTATAGTAGTCTAGTCCATGCACCATGAACAAAAGGGTGGGACTACAAGCTCTGAAGTCGCCAACATGGGCAACCTCTTTGAAGAGTGGCGAGTAGCTGCCGAGTCCAAGGCTAAAAATTCTAGCCAACAACAACTGTTCTTGACTGCTGCAGTTCATTAGTCGCTAGATTTAGGATCAGTTTTTTTTTCCCAGTAGAGTCAATTAAGAGTAACTTGAATTGGTTAAGTATTATGGCTTATGACTACCATGCACCTAAGCTTGATAACGTCAGGCTGCTCATGCGGCTTTGTATGATCCAGCGAGCCAGCTCAATACACATTATGGTATCTGCACCTGGATCTCTAGGGGATTATCCGTAGGCAAGTTGGTTTTGGGGTTGCCTTTCTATGGCTATGCGTGGAATCTTGTAGATTCCCAGGACAACGCCATAGGTGCATCACCCACAGGTCCAACCATCACAACAGAAGGAGATATGACCTTTAAGCCAATCAAAGATCATATTTGGATATATGGAGCTGCTATAATCTACAATTCCACTTATGTGGAAAATTACTGCATAGCTAAATCAGTTTGGATTGGTTTTGATGACGTGGAGGCTATCAGAACTAAGGTTTCTTATGCCAAGGAAATGAGGTTGCTTGGTTACTATGTCTGGCAAGTACCCAACCATGATGACAATTGGGTGCTTTCTCTAGCTGCAGGTAGGAATTAGAACATAGTAGTGTCTCTTCAGAATGTATTCATTCCTGATACATAATTTGTAGATATCATTCTAGTTAAGTATGTAACTGGTGACATTAATTAAACCATTTATGTTTACCATGGTTTAGTTCCTTTTGTTAATACATCATCAACGGCTTTTACAATTGGTAAATGATAAGGCTCAAATTGGTTAATTTTACGATATGCTTCTGCATCTCTGATTGTGAAATGATTTGACCATCAGCAGAGGAGCTTGATGATGAAAATCAGAACCAAAAGGGAAGATTGTTAGTGATTGTTTTGGTTTCGAGTAGTGCTACGATTGTTCTCCTCCTAGGCTCAGTGTGGGTGATGTGTTATTTGAGGAAGAGAAAGGTCAATTCTACAGGTAATTTCTTTTGTCCTAGTTGTAACTCGGAGTTCAGATAATTCTCTGCTTAATTCCACATATATTGTAAATTGATATATTTAAACATTTTTTCTCTTATTTGTCCTCTTCGGTTACAGGGATTGTACTGAGTGCAAGGAAACGACAAGAAGCCAAAGTAAATGGTATAGCAACTTCTGGAAACTTAAACACCAATGTTCCAGATCTTGTAGTCTATAGTTATGCTAATATCGAGATTGCTACGAATAAATTTTCATTTGAAAATAAGCTAGGAGAGGGTGGATATGGTCCTGTTTACAAGGTAAACTTTTTTAGTGCTTGTTAATCTATAATTAGACAATGCCTAGTTATCAGATACCGGGCTGCTGCATATATGCTGCATTTTCTACCTTTATAACACTAACCATGGATGGGTGTGTATGTTGCAGGGTGTACTAGCAAACAAACAGGAAATAGCAGTGAAAAAACTTTCAAAAGCTTCAACACAGGGGTTTGAGGAGTTCAAGAATGAGGTTACACTAACAGCAAAACTGCAACATGTTAATCTTGTGAGAGTTTTGGGATTTTGCATCGAAAGGGATGAACAAATGCTGATCTATGAGTACATGCCAAATAAAAGCTTGGACTTCTACCTATTTGGTAAGAATCCTATCTGTTCATAATTGGCATAATGTAATTTGTTTTGCAATGTTTCTTAAGTTTTTAGTGTTTAAAGTAGAAACAAATATTCATGCCCCACATGTGCCGCAGTTCAGCATATATGAAAGTGGTGGCAGTTGCAGTATGAGCAAAGAAAAATTATGTATTCTTGGTGGCTGGTGCCATCCAGAGTTAAATATAAATCAAGGTGAACTTAGCTTTAGCTTAAGCTTTAGAGGGGGTTGACAAATATTGTCCTGGTTCTGAAAATACTTGTGAACTCATTAGCATTTTGCTCCTTTGTTTAACTCATTGCTCTGAAAACTGGTATTTCATTATCGAATTGATGCAGACAGTGGCAGGCGATTTCTTTTGGATTGGAAAAAGAGTGTTCATATAATCGAAGGGATTACTCAAGGACTTCTATATCTCCAAGAATACTCGAGATTGACAATAATTCATCGAGACCTGAAAGCTAGTAACATATTACTTGACAATGAAATGAAGCCTAAGATCTCAGATTTTGGTATGGCAAAGATTTTCAGTAAAGATGAACATGAAGCAAACACCGGCCGAATTGTGGGAACATAGTGAGTATTCTTCCTATTAAAGTTGAATAATTTATGCATTTTTTTCATCTGAGACTAATTGTTGTATACAATTTACCAATGCAGTGGTTATGTTTCGCCTGAATATGTTAAAAAAGGTTTATACTCTACTAAATCCGATGTTTACAGCTTTGGAGTTCTAATCCTACAAATCATAAGTGGCAAGAAGAATGCCTACTTTTATGGTCTAAATGAAGATTTGACACTCCTTGAATATGTAAGTTGGTTCAACACTCTCTTCCATAATATATAAGTACGAACAAAAATCAAATTTATGCTTATCATGGTCAGTAACATTAATGTAAGGGGAATTTTCTGTAATTTCAGGCATATGACTTGTGGAAATCAGGAAAAGGCATGGAGTTTATGGATCCATCTCTAGATGATACAGTTTCATCATGTAAACTAATCAGATGTCTTCAAATAGGTCTTTTATGCGTTCAGGAAAATGCAACTGATAGGCCATCCATTTTGGAGGTTTCTTCAATGCTAAAAAGTGAGAGTGCTGCTCTTACAATTCCCAAAATTCCTGCTTTTTCTACAAAAAGAAATGGAGATGAGGGAACTAAATCTCAATTCCAGCTAGAAAATTATTCCATCAATGATACAACACTCTCCCAAATGGTAGCCCGGTAACTAAGCAAGGAGACCTTTATCTTCTGAAATATAGTTTCATAATTGGTGAGAAAACTCTGCATATTCTTAAGAGAGAGATATTTACATATATGTAAATGTATGTACTTCTTTCATTGCAGAAGATTCACTTTAGATTCTTATCATAATGTACTGCTTGAAGTTTTCATTGTCAATTACCCAAATCATGTGCTTAAATTAATTAGAGTTTATTTGGACTTATTAGTAGTGCGAAGGGGGAAAATCTCTTATATATATTGGGCCAAGAGCAGGGCCCAGATTACAACCTAGATATAAGGTCTGGGTTGGACTGGGCTGAAGACATAGGCTGGCTTAGGGCCTAGGTGCACAATATTGACTGGATCAGACAGTAACGCTTGGGTCAAGGTTCGGGTATGATGCCCGAGTTGAATCCTGTTCATAATGGGAAGCAAGGCAGGAAATACATGCGAGGCGTGAGAGGGAAGGAACATAGCACTCAGTACCAGGCGCAAGGACTTGCGGCGGTTCACACCCAGCATTAATGAGAAAGCATGCCGCATTCAATGCGGCCCAAAGCAGAAGGCGTGTCGTATTCAATGCGGCCTAAGGCCCGAGCAATGCATAGCAACCTTGAGCGCTTCATAGCTTGACGAGGTGACAGCACAGGGGTAGCTTGGCGAATCGATAACGCAAGCATATTATCTCCTGCTATACAACACTCAACTATTGTGGAGACCAGGTTGGTAACTATAAATAAGACACTACCAACAGCAAACAAGGTAATCCATCACTATCATCTTACCTTCTCGTCTTGACTACTATTCATCATCTCCTTTTCCGTCACTGACTTAAGCATCGAAGGATCAATGGACCCTGAGGTCCCCCCTTATTCACTATACAGGTGATCGCTCGAGCACTACCTGCGTGGAGTTGCCCAGGCCTGCGAAACACGACTTTAATAGTGGCGCCGTCTGTGGGATCTCTGTTGTGCCATAACTAGCGTGTTCTTCGTATGCTGAGAACGACCCGCTCTCAGCGTTCGCAGCGTGAAGCGGCGCAGTCTGAAGCAATGGAAGCAAAGATTCAATGAACAAGCAGAAGTAATACAGAAACTCATGACTGACATGGAGACCCTCCGACAAGAAAATGCTGCCTTACAGAGGGATAATGAAGAACTTGAGGCAGACCGATAGAGTTATCACTCTGAGGTCCATTCTCATCCCAACGCAACCGCTGCAGATGAAGAACAACGTAGAGCCAACATGCAAATCCAGATAGAAGTGGCTAAGCAAATAGGTCAGCCCTCCACGGTAGATCAACTTCTCACCAATGCTAAGCTACCATATATTACTGAGATCATGGCAGTACCTATCACAGTTTCAAATCTCGTACCATATAGGCCGGTACGGCCGGAATTTTCCGTACCGGCCACTGGACAGGTACAATATGTTATGTGTTTCGTCTCGGCCGAAATACCGGCCGTATCGGCCGGTACCGGCCGATATTTTGGCCTGTACCGGTCTGTGTACCGGCCTGTACTGGCCGATATTTCGGCCTTTAATTTTTTTTTTTTTTCATTTTTTCAAACTACAAGTTCATTTTTTTACTCCCAATTTAAACTAAACTATTTATAATTTATATATCTATGTATTTATACATAAATTATTTATATATAGACTATTATTTTGAAATATAATTTATATATATACATATATATAATTTTTTCATATATCGACTATTCCGAAATGGTACACGAAACGGTACCGGTACCGAAATATTTCGTTCCAGTGCCTTGACCGGTACGGCGTCCGGTACGGTATTCAAAACATTGGTACCTATACCTCCAAAGTTTAAAGTCCTTCAGATGGAAGCATATGACAGGTCAAAGGACCCGTTTGAACACTTGGAGACCTTCAAGCCCCACATGACTCTCCACGGATTCCTTAGTGAGGTAGCATCCAGAACCTTTCCCCTCACTTTGAAGGGAGCAGCACGAGCTTGGTTTGGATCCCTATGGCCGGGAACTGTGGACAGCTTCAACAAGCTGGCATGTCTCTTCCTAACACAGTTCATGGCCAGCCGAATAAGGAGGAGACCAGCGACTTATCTTTTGACTGTTAAACAAAGGGACGACGAGAGCCTCAAGTCATACATTTCCGGCTATAACAAAGAACGAATGACGATGGATGACCAAGACGAAAAGATTACCTTGGCCGCCCTGTTAGGAGGAATCTGGCCTCGTAACCCCTTTATGACGGAAATCGGCCGGAAAACCCCGACTACTTTAAGGGAGTTTATGGACCGCACTGACGGTTACATAAACGGGGAAGATACGCTCCGAGAGTTAATCGCCCCTAGGAAGAGTGACTTGGAGAGAGCAGATAAAAAGATAGCAGACCGGCATAAAGGGTCAAGCTAAGGGGACTACAAAAAAAGGGCTTACGAAACTAAGGGCAAAGGAAAGCAGGTCCGACAAAGAAAACCCGGTCCTAGTATACATTCTAACCTAACGGTTAAAACTGAGGAGGACCTGAATTTACAAGAAGAATGAAGACAAGATTCGTCACGACCCAAATATTATTCCTTTCATAGGAGTAGCGGACATAATACACAAGATTGCTATGCAAGGAAGAAAAAGTTTGAAGACCCGGGCATTCGAGCTGACCAATATGAGGATGAGAGGGACGAGCCACAACGAGACTACCGTCCCTATTCTCGGAGAGACCAGAACCAAACACCAGTTCGGAGAAACCAGGGTCCGGTTCACAGAAGTTATAGCCCAGCTCGCAGGGATCGAAACTCTAGTCGAAGAGGTGATGGGAGCCCTGACAGAAGAAGATCGCGAACCCACGCTGAGAAAGTTCACATAAAAGAAACTCGGGTAGAGAAGAACACCCTATAGGCGAAATCAGCACCATAGCGGTAGGATACGCCAGGGGGACGAACTCCTCGGCATGGAAGGCCCATGCAAGGAGGGCCAAGTATGAAGAAGTGTTCTCGGCCTACAAGCCATCCCTCTACAACAGGGATTAAGCCGGAGAATATCTTATAACTTTTAGTGAACGAGATGGAGAAGGCTTGTCATGCCCACATGATGATGCTCTGGTGGTAACAACACAAATTGCTAACTATTGGACAAGAAGAGTTCTGATTGACAACGGTAGCTCCGCCGACGTCTTTTTCTGGGAGGCGTTCACTAAGATGGGGATCACTCATGATCGGTTGCGACCTGCACCTACCCCTCTCAAAGGCTTCACAGGGGACACAATCCAATTAGTTGGAGCAATCACTCTGTCCGTATTGGCTGGAATCGCCCCTAAAACAACATCCCTTATGATAGATTTCCTGGTGGTAAAAGCTCCGTTCTCATACAATGCGATTCTAGGACGTCTGTCCTTGAATCGGATGAAGGCTGTAACCTCCACTTATCATCTAAAGGTGAAGTTCCCGACCCCATTAGGAGTAGGGGAAATGCATGGCGAACAACAGACTGCAAGAGATTGCTATACTCGAGAAATGAAGTTTAAGGCAATAGCAATACAGGTCCTCGAGGAAATCCACGGGGAAGTAACCTTGTCTTCACCTCCGACTCTGATAGAACTAGAGAGGGAAGTAAGGGACAAAGAAGCATTGAGGCAGGCAGAGCCTAATGAGCCATTAGTTTTTGTGCCAATGGATCCCGAAAAAGCAGAATGAACTGTACAAATGAGGTCCAAAATGCCTATCGAATTGAGCCAATTCATGAAGCAACTACTCATTGAGCATCTAGATGTGTTCGCTTAGAGTTATGAAGAAATGCCCGGCATCGACACACTGGTAGCGGAGCACTGCCTCAGCTTGAACCCTGAGGCAAAGAGAGTCAAACAAAAGCGCCGTAGCTTCAGGGCAGAGAAGTACGCGGCCATAGCAGAGGAAGTAGATCAACTTCTGGTGGTAGGACTCATTCGGGAAGTTCATTATTCCGAATGGATTTCTAACGTCGTATTGGTCAAAAAAGGCAAGTGGGAAGTGGAGTATATGTATGGATTTCACCGACCTAAATAAAACTTGTCCAAAGGATAGTTTCCCCCTCCCCAGGATAGACTTGATAGTGGACTCAACGACTGGGCACACCTTGCTTAGTTTTATGGACGCATACTCCGGCTACAATTAGATTAGGATGAGCCCTGATGATGAGGAAAATACTACATTTATCACAGATTGAGGCCTTTACTGCTACAAACCAATGCCATTCGGACTCAAGAATGCGAGAGCAACGTATCAATGGTTGGTCAATTGAATGTTTAAAAATAAAATCAGAAGAAACATGGAAGTCTTTATAGATGACTTTTTGGTTAAAGCAAGAAATTAGAACAACATCTTGACGATCTCCGCGAACCTTTCGCGGTGCTTAGAAAATATGAGATGAAGCTCAACCTGCAGAAGTGTGTTTTTGGAGTTGAATCAGGGAAGTTCTTGGGATTCATGGTCTCCGAACGCGGAATTGAGGCTAATCCCGCAAAAGTTAAAGCAATTATGGATATGCCTTCACCTCGAACAATCAATGAGGTTCAAAGACTCGTAGGGAGGATAGCTGCCCTAAGCCGCTTCATTGCAAAATCGACTGACCGGAGCTTCCCTTTCTTCAAAGTTCTGCAGAAAGCACAAGAATGGGATGAAGAGTGCGGAAGGGCCTTCAACAAGCTAAAGGAATACTTGGCTCATCCACCTTTGCTCAGTCAAACCACACCAGGGGAAGATCTGACTGCCTACCAAGCAGTATCACCCAATGCGGTGTCTGCTATATTAACTCAAGTAGAAGAAGGTGTCCAATAGCCTATTTATTATATAAGCAGAGCCTTTCGGGGCGCTAAGGCCAGATACCCCTGAACGAATATGCTAGTATTCGCATTAGGAATCACTGCCAGGCGGTTAAGGCCTTACTTTCAAGCTCATCCAATAAAAGTACAAATTGATGTCCCCTTGAGAAAGATATTACAAAAACCTGACATATCGGGCTGGATGACTAACTGGGCAATTAAGCTAAGCAAGTTCGAGATTGAGTATCTTCCACGCACTGCAGTTAAGGGCTAGGTATTGGCAAATTTTGTAGCTAAATTCTCAAACTTTCTAGAAGAGATAGTCATTATGCCCCAGGGCAAGCCTTGATAGGTCTACGTCGACGGCTCATCTTGCCGGACTGGAGGAGGAGTGTGAGTACATATAATAACAGACGCAGGAGAGAAAATTGACTATGCACTCAAGTTCGGGGTTCAAGGTCACCAACAATGAAACACTTTTGTCAGGTCTAACAATTGCTAGGTCGTTGGGGACTACTACAATTGAAGTAAAGGCTGATTCCTAAATAGTAGTGAGACAAGTAACCGGACAATTCCTTATGAAAGGAGAAAATTTGAAAAGATATCTCCAATGGGTAGGAGAAGAGTGTGATCTTTTCCAATACGCTTCCATCCATCAGATCCCGAGAGGAGAAAAGTAGGAAGCAGATCGACTAGTTAAAGCTGCATTAGGTCAAGAAGAAGTACCACTCCCGGATCACGTTGTAATTCTAACTATTGACGTAGCAGTAGTAGGGATTTGAGTGTCCACTATCAAGGTCCTACAACCCCTAGAATGGGCCACTGACATTTTAAAATTTCTTCAAGAGGGAGTCCTTCCAGATGACTGGGAGGAGGCCCGAAAAATTAGGAACCGAGCGGCATGGTTCACTTTGGTAGAAGGAATCCTATACAAGAGAGGCTACAACGAACCTCTATTAAGATGTATCTCTTCCGAACAAGCTCAGTACGTGCTAGCAGAGATATACGAAAGAGTTTGTGGGAATCACGCTAGTGGAAAGAACTAGCGGCCCGAACTACTCGGGCAGGTTATTATTGGCCTAACTCTCACAAAGATGTAGACGCTTTCGCAAGAAAGTGTCTCAAGTGCCAGGAATATGCTCCTATTCCTCATTGCCCCCGTCCCAAAAGCTCACTTCTGTCACCTCCCTATGGCCCTTCGCGTAATGGGGATTAGAACTTATTGGCCCTCTCCCTACGGGCAAAGGAGGAGTAAACTTTGTCGTGGTAGCAGTCGACTATTTCACAAAATGGGTGGAAATAGAAGCTCTAGCAATGATTACAACTTGGGCAATTACAAATTTCCTCTGGAAATCTATAATCTGCTGCTTTGGAATCCCCCAGAGCTTCGCAGCGGACAATGGAAGACAATTCGATTGCTCCCATTATCGAGAATGGTGCTCAGAGCTTAGAATCAAGACTAAGTATTCTTCTCCAGGACATCCGAAAGCCAACAAGCAAGTAGAAGCAGCCAACAAAACGCTACTCAACATCTTGAAGAAAAAGCTGGGAAGTCATAAGGGGGAATGGGCTGAAGAACTTCCAAGCACATTATGGGCATACCGAACGTTAGTAAGGACCCCTACAGGGGAAACTGTCTTCGCCTTCGTCTATGGAACTGAGGCCATGATACCAGCTAAAGTGGCGGTACCCATATATCGAGTACAACATTTCGATCCAGATTGAAACGACGAGAGGCTGAGGGAAAACTTGGACTTCCTAGAAGAAAGGCGGGTGGAAGCAGTAAGCCGAATAACGACCAACCAATGTGATGTTTATTAGGAGGTAAACTAGTGAGAACCCAAGTATGGTTTTCTTCAAGAGCAGCCAATTCAACTGACATGACATTATGCCAATGAGGAAATTTGACAGCTTGATAATAAGATTTGGGTTCAAAATTGGAAGACAAGGAAATTGTGTAGGCTTGGTATGCAGGAGACAATTTGGAATATGAAAGATAAGTAGACAAAGGGTAAGGAGTGCTTACCTTGGAAGAAGCTATAGCAAAGGGACTATGGTCTGATGAAGAACTGTTGAGATGGCAATGATAGTGCTGCAAATAATTTGGTAGATGTCTCTTTCTAGTGGATCTTCGAAGAGAAGGAACATTATCATTTGCAGAAGCATTATATTGAGTAAGAGGAGTTGGTTGTGGGTTTCCGGAAAATGATAATTTGGAATCTAATACAAGATCAGAAACTGAAGTTGGAAGGACAAAAGACTCCAAAGGTACAGTAGATGAGGATGAAGAATTGGTAGGATTACTTTTGTAAGGGAATATATGTTCATGAAAAATGACATCCCGACACAAGAAAATTGTATGAGAGTGTAAATCATAGAGTTTGTATCATTTACACCAAAAGGATAACCGAGAAACAAACACTTTTGTGCTCTGGATTCAAACTTATTTCTATGGGTAGAAAGAGTGCTAGCAAAACAAAGGCATCCAAACACCTTGAAATGAAAGTAGGAAGGCTTTTTAGAAAAGAGCAATTCATAAGGGGACTTATTTGAAAGAAGTGGAGTATGTAATCTGTTGATAATATAACAGTTGTTAAAACACAATCACCCCAAAAACATAAAGGCAGATGTGCTTGAAATCTAAGAGCTCTAGCCACTTCTAACAAATGTCTATGTTTTCGTTCCACAATTCCATTTTGCTGAGGAGTTGCATTACAACTCCTTTGATGAATGATTCCCTTAGAAGCATAATAACTGGTCATATTGAATTCTAGGCCATTATCACTTTTAATGGTTTGAACTTTATGATTGAAGTGTGTTTCAACAAGAGCAAAGAAGGAAAGTAACTTAGGTCTAGTTTCAGATTTATTTTTTATCATATAGACCCAAGTTGCTCGTGAAAAATCATCCACAATAGTAAAAAAGTATTGAAATCCTTCCAAAGTTGAAGTAGAGAAAGGACCCCATATGTCTGTATGGATGATTGCAAATGGTGCTGTAGTAACAGAATTGCTTAGAGGAAATGACAAACGAGCTTGTTTTGCATAATGGCATATATCACAAATGTTTGTACAAGGAGAATTGATAATAGAATCTATTTTATTCAACCAACATTGTCTAGCATTTGATGGATGTCCTAGACGATAATGCCATATGTCTAAGATTGGAGGACTTGAAACAATTGTATCAGGAATGTTGGAAGTAGAGAACAGATTATTGGAATTAGAAAATGCACTAAAAACAGAAATATCAACTACATCAAATGTAGATGTCTTATATGGCAACAAGTAATAAAGCCCATCTTGTTGTTCACCCAGACCAATCGTCCTCCATGCACACAGGTCCTGAATGAAACATGATTTATTAAGGAAAATAAAATCACAGTAGTAGAATGAACAAGTTTACTAATTGATAAAAGGTTGAACGAAAAAGATGGAACACAGTACATTGGTCAAGTTGAAAGTATCAGAAATATTGACTATGCCTATGTGTGTAACATTGACTTTGTGACCATTTGGAAGGGTCACAAAAGTAGATTGAACATATGAATTCGAATTTAAGAAAGAACAGAACTGACCATGTGGTCAGTTGCACCAGTATCAATGATCCAAGGTGCATTAAAAGATTTATTTTCAACTTTGTTGATGAATGAAGAAAAATGTTGAAAATTAAGAGCAGCAAAGGTACTATGTTGAGGAGAAGATAATATACCTGGCTGGTTAAGAAATGTCTGAGAATTCTGTTGAGTACCTACTTGGTGAACCATAGCAGGTTTGGCTGAAGAATTGTGTAAATCAAGCATAGAAAGAAGTTGCTGACACTGCTCTTGAGTAAAAGGTATTGAAGGTCCTTCAAAAGTTTGTGCCTCTTGTGAAATAGTATCAGAAGAATTACCATTGACAGAGTTAATTCGAGATCTTATAAACTTGTATCCAGGAGGATACCCATGGAGTTTATAGCATTTCTCCTTGGTATGTCCCACCATGCCACAGTGGCTACACATTGGTTTAGGTTTCGAAGACGATTTACTCCTTGGAGTGATTTTCTGAGAATTCTGTTGCTGAGTAGTGGAAACCAAAGCAGCAGAATCAAGATTGGCAAGTTTGCCATTAGAATGAATACCACATTGTCTTTCTTCTTGCAAAATCAAAGAAAATACTCAATTGATATCAGGAAATAGATCTATCAACAGAATTTGAGATCGAACACTTAAAAGTGTCATTAAGTCCCATCAAGAAACGCATCACATATTAACGTTGTCGATGTTCAGGAACAACCTTTAAGACTTCACAATTACAATTTCTTGAAGTACCATAAGGAGGCAAAAGCATATAATTCATCAATTCATCCCAAAGAGTCTTCAATCGAGTGAAGTATGCACTTACAGAGAGATCATCTTGCACCAAATCTCCAATTTCTTTCTGGATCTGAAAAATTCGTGGTGCATTAGTTTGCAAATAACGTTGTTGCAAATCACACTAGAGTTCCCTTGCAGTGTCAATATAGATGCAGCTGGCTGCTATCTCCTTCAATACAAAATTGAGTAACTATGAGAAAACCATATCATTACAGCGCAACCAAGCATTATACGCTAGATCAGAAACATTAGACGGCAAGGTAAGACTTCCATTGATGAAACCAAGCTTGTTCTTGGATCGTAAAGCAATTCGCATTGATCGACACCAAGCATGGTAATTATCTCTAGTTAATGGTTGCGTAACCAGCAAAATGCCAGGGTTATCAACATTATTGAGATGATAAGGACTTGATGAATTATCTATAGGATTGACAGAGGATGCAGAGGAAGAAGTTTCCAATAATGATAATCAGATTTCTCTGATACCATGTGGAAAAGATGATAGCTCCAAGCTATCAAACAGAAAACCTAAAGAACTTAGTAGGCGAGAAATTGAAATTGAGAAAGAATTCTCAGTTCTTCAATTGAGATAAATGAGTTGAATGAATACAAGACTAACCTTTATCCTTTTATATACAAGGAGTAATTACACATGTTACATAATAAAATAACTTTCTAACTAATTTGCTGATTCATATGTACATCTGTCAACATCTCTCTATAATTAGAGAAATTCTTTGGTCATAAAGAGATCTCACAAAAGTAAACTCATAAATTGACATAACTTCATATGATACGAACGTCGTTAGATCTACTTTACAATAAAAGTAATTTTATAATGTAACATAACACATCAATCCATGTCAATTTGTAGGCTTACTTTTATTGTAAAATAGATCTAACGTATCATATGAAACTATATCAATTTGTAGATTTACTTTAGTGGAATCTCTTTATAGTTAAAACATTTCTCATAATGATAATTATTACATCATCCAATTCAATTAGAGTTTTGCTACGTACAAGTAAATTTGCATACCAATCTACATACTAATGATGTTGCCTTCTATTCTAAATTCAAATTAGTATCGTTTTTAATAAAGTCTACTTTCTGATTAATCATATTGAATGTATACACGTATTAGTGTGCAGAATCGCTTATAAATAGATTTTTCCATTCAATTAGGAGTATCTCTATTCATTTTCCACGAGTTTGCATTCCGTGTCAAATTTGCTCACGCCTTCTCATTGTATCCAAGTCTAGTTAATATTGGAGAAAGACAAAACAACAGTGATCTCGCGAATTAATAACTTCTACATTCATATAAAGTAGATCTCGGGTGCTATTTTCTCTTCTATTTTTGTTCTCTCAACAAAGACAACCATTACCATATATACTGGATAAATAATTTGTACAAGTCTTAATTAGACAAGCTTCATACAAGTTTTTATATATATATAAAAAAATAGATCCCACCTTAAGAAAAGTGTAAAAGGACTATTTTTTATTAGTAAGATCCATTATTTTACAAAAAATTTGTATGAAATTTATCTATTTGTATCTAGCAATACTCTATATTATGAGATACTTATAAATAGTACTTGCTCGGAAAAACAAATGATATGACAGTACATAATTTGCGATTTTTAGAGGGTAATGGAGAGAGGACTTTTGATTTTTTTTTTAATTTATTTATTTAAATGGAGGTTAAAGGGTCATTCAAAATTTTTTGTAATTTTCTAAGGAAGCTGGTAGGGGTTTCAAAATCTTTTTGGGGATGTGGGGGGAGTCTCAAGTGAAATATTATTTGAGAAGAAAATTACATGTGAATATAAAAATGGATAATGCCTCCAATCAATCTGGGAGATGATCCTAGAAATACACTAATAAAAAACATAGAAAAAATTAACTTTGATTAGGCTGTATTTGGATATTGAGATTATCTCAGATGATTTGAGTTGATTTATGAATAGTAATATTAATAAGATTTATTTATTTTTTTAACTTCTCATAAAAAATTTAATTCATCCCAATTTATTTTATGCATTAATCCAAACACATATCTTAACTAACTATAAAAGTCCCCAAAATCTGGGAATTGAAGAATTTAATATGATAATATTCCTAGTTAACCTAGATCAGCCTAGAACCAGATAGCTCATCGATCCACCTCCATTAATGCTAGCTAGCCAATAATTTAGCCCTAATAATGTCGTGAAGACTGATCATGAGATGATTGCATGCGTGTGGGACTCCATGATCTCTACTAGTCTGAGAGTTTTGAATACTTTTGAAGACTACTTCTTTTGCACATGCTAGCTACACAATATCATGGTCATGGACAACGAACATACGTACCACACGGAAAACTATGTGAGGGGAAAGAAGAAAATATATATATATATATATATATATAGGTGCATTAAATACTTATTGGAAGACCCAAGTTGAGATTTTGGAAATCATTTTTTCTAATTTCCGAAAATCTATATTTAACGAACAATATTTTTCAATTGTATGCTGAAAGATATGGAAAAAGAGAAAGTTGCAAGCAAAAGTTCATGTTTTGGCACAAAATTAAAATTTTTTAATCACAAAAAGATTCTATGAAAATAAACTCGCAAACTGATATAACTTGACGTGGTACGTTAAATTATAGATTTTTTTATTGTAAAAAATATATATAACATATATATCATATGAAATCATGTTAATTTGTGAATTTCATTTTTTGAAATTTATTTGGATGAATCATGCAGTCAAAGTCTTGATGACCATGAGAATCATGCCACAGGCTGGTGGAGATGAAACCCATGCATGCAGTTAAGAGGAAGCTGCATATTATTTCTTTGGATTTCATATCATGACGATTGGGTGCTACACACACACACACACATATATATATATATATATACATATTGCATAATATTTATTTATTTATTTTATTTGCAACATTGCTTTTTGATTTTCAATTATCTTAATTTTTATGTGGAAGAACTTGCACCCTAAATGGTAGGTAAAAGTATTTATTATATTGTCAGCATAATCCATTATCAGCTGATAGAGTTGAATTTGAGTGGCGATTGTGCATGATAGCTTATCATATTATAAATATGTGGCCTATATATGTATGTATTTAGTACTCCTAGATCAGCTGAGTCCCTTTCTTGCTCTATTATTTGATTTATATCTACCTTCTCATATTTCTTCATACCCACTTGTCACTTGCAGAGTTTTCCAATAAATAAATAAATGATTTTTTTTAGTGTAACAATAATCTCTTTTAAGTACTCATAACTTGATATTTTCATTAAAAATTATGGTTTTGGAAAAGAGCAAGAAATGAATCGAATGAATTGAAAAGATGATACTAGAGAGAAAAATCATGTCCTTGGCTTTATAAAATGTCTTTAATTTGACATTTAAAAACTTTTTGGGGTTGAAATTTTGAGATGAAAAAAGATAGATTTCATTAAAGATTCCAATAAATCTTTTGGTTTTAGAGAAATTCTCTATGCAGTAATAGTATGCATAACCTTTTATTGAGTTTTTTGAAGGGATCATGGGTTTTTCTCCATATTTATTCGGGTTAGGAAGATAATATTATTTAAAATTTAGGTTTTTAATTAAATATTTGAGGCCAATGCCCGTGGCCTGATGATACAAGATCCACCTCTCCAAAATAGAGATCATGGGTTCGACCCCCTCTCCCAATATATGAAATAAATAAAAAAAAATATTTGAGGGGATATGGTGGAATTTTGCTTCTTTTTTCTTTTGTAGTTAATTAATTAGGGTTTGCATGGACCTACTTGAGGGGAGGGAGGCGAAACATTTTTTGGGGGAAGATAATTTGCTTTTTTAGAGATTTTTAGAGGGTAATAGAGAGAGGACTTTTGTTTTTTTTTTTTTTGTTTTTGAATGGAGGTTAAAGGGTCATTCAAAATTTTTTGTAATTTTCTAAGGAAGCTGGTAGCTGGGGTTTCAAAATCTTTTTTGGGGACGTGGGGGGAGTCTCACGTGAAATATTATTTGAGAAGAAAATTACATGTGAATATAAAAATGGATAATGCCTCCAATCAATCTGGGAGATGATCCGGAAAAATTTAGTATGAGCGATTCTGTATATTAATATGCGCACTCATTCAATATGATTGGTCAGAAAGTAGATTTTATTAAAAATAATGCTAATTTGAATTTAGAATATGAAGATAACAACATTAGGACGTAGATTTGTACGTAAATTTGCTTCTATATAGTAAAATTCTAGGATATACACTAACCAATAACATAGAAAAAATTAACTTTGATAAGGCTGCATTTAGATATTGAGATGATCTCAGATGATTTGAGTTGATTTGAGAATAGTAATATTAATAAGAGTTATTATTTTTTAACTTTTCATAAAAAATTTAATTCATCTCAACATATTTTATGCATTAATCCAAACACATATCTTAACTAACTATAAAAGTCCCCAAAATCTGGGAATTGAAGAATTTAATATGATAATATTCCTAGTTAACCTAGATCAGCCTAGAACCAGATAGATCATCGATCCACCTCCATTAATGCTAGCTAGCCAATAATTTAGCCCTAATAATGTCGTGAAGACTGATCATGAGATGATTGCATGCGTGTGGGACTCCATGATCTCTACTAGTCTGAGAGTTTTGAATACTTTTGAAGACTACTTCTTTTGCACATGCTAGCTACACAATATCATGGTCATGGACAACGAACATACGTACCACACGGAAAACTATGTGGGGAAAGAAGTAAATATATATATAGGTGCATTATATACTTATTGGAAGACCCAAGTTGAGATTTTGGAAAACATTTTTTCTAATTTCCGAAAATATATATTTAATGAACAATATTTTTCAATTGAAAAGATGATACTAGAGAGAAAAATCATGCCCTTGGCTTTATAAAATGTCTTTAATTTGACATTTAAAAACTTTTTGGGGTTGAAATTTTGAGATGAAAAAAAGAAACATTTTTTGAGATGAAGAGAATTTGTTTTTTTAGAGATTTTTAGAGGGTAATGGGACTTTTGATTTATTTTTACTTTTTTTAAAATGGAGGTTAAAGGGTCATTCAAAGTTTTGTGTCAATTTCTAAGGAAGCTGGTAGGGGTTCCAAAATCTTCTTGGGGAGGTGGGGGGAGTCTCATGTCAACTATTATTTGAGAAGAAAATTACATGTGAATATAAAAATGGATAATGCCTCCAATCAATCTGGGAGATGATCCTAGCCATACACTAATAAAAAAACATAGAAAAAATTAACTTTGATTAAGATTCGTTTGGATATTGAGATGATTTCAGATGATCTGAGTTGATTTATAAATAGTAACATTTTATGAATCCCATTGACATGTATTTGAATGTAAATAAATTAAGATATATGTTTGAATTAATGCATGTAGTAGATTGAGATAAATTTAATTTTTTATAAAAAATTAAAAAAATAATAATTACTATCAATAATTAATCTGAAATGAGCATAAACATATTCCTACCCCCTTAACCCATGACTAACTAAAAGTTCCCAAAAGCTGGGAATTGAAGAATTTTATATGATAATATTCCTAGTTAACCTAGATCAGCCTATAACTAGATAGATCATCGATCCTCCATTAATGCTAGCTAGCTAGCTCTGCGACTATGCTTCTCTTGCACATGCGCTACACAATATCATGGTCATGGACAACGAACATACGTACCACACGGAAAACTATGTGAGGGAAAGAAGTAAATATATATATAGGTGCATTATATACTTATTGGAAGACCCAAGTTGAGATTTTGGAAAACATTTTTTCTAATTTCTNAAAAAAAAAAAAAAAAATATATATATATATATATATATATATATAGGTGCATTAAATACTTATTGGAAGACCCAAGTTGAGATTTTGGAAATCATTTTTGCTAATTTCCGAAAATATATATTTAATGAACAATATTTTTCAATTGTATGCTGAAAGATATGGAAAAAAAGAAAGTTGCAAGCAAAAGTTCATGTTTGGCATAAAATTAAAATTCTTTAATTACAAAAAGATTTTATAAAAATAAATTCGCAAACTGATATAACTTGACGTGGTACGTTAAATTATAGATTTCTTTTATTGTAAAAAAAATATATAACATATATATCATATAAATTTATGTTAATTTGTGAGTTTCCTTTTTTTTAAAATTATTTGGATGAATCATGCAGTCAAAGTCTTGATGACCATTAGAATCATGCCACAGGCTGGTGGAGATGAAACCCATGCATGTAGTTAAGAGGAAGCTGCGTATTATTTCTTTGGATTTCATATCATGACGATTGGGTGCTACACACACACATATATATATATATTGCATAATATTTATTTATTTATTTTATTTGCAACATTGCTTTTTTATTTTCAATTATCTTAATTTTTATGTGGAAGAACTTGCACGCTAAATGGTAGGTAACAGTATTTATTATATTGTCAGCATAATCCATTATCAGCTGATAGAGTTGAATTTGAGTGGCGATTGTGCATGATAGCTTATCATATTATAAATATGTGGCCTATATATGTATGTATTTAGTTCTTCTAGATCAGCTAAGTCCCTTTCTTGCTCTATTATTTCATTTATATCTACCTTCTCATATTTCTTCATACCCACTTGTCACTTGCAGAGTTTTCCAATAAATAAATAAATGATTTTTTTTTCAAGAATAAGTCATAATTAACACTTGTCATCAGGAGTTTAGGACCACCTCCTCCCCCACAACTTAACCTCAAAAAATGTAATATGAAATCAAAACATCTATTTCAATGAAAAAAAAGAAAACCAAAAAACGAAAGTATAAAATAAAAATGATATTTACAGTTTTAGAATATACAAATCTTATACACTTTATTTGAAAAAAGTAATCTAATTTGAGAGTCAGATGAAGAAATTATTTTTTTAATAATAGATGTCCTTTATTTTTAAGAGAGGGTACATGACTTACGTACATACCTTAAAATTGTATATAACATTACTCAAAAAAGAGAATTACGAGTGTATAAGACAATTGTTTTCAAGCTTCTCTTACTATACATGAGATGTGCCAATTGACAACTTAGATAGACATTAGTTCAATTCTTTCTCGCAAACTATTTATTTTTCCAAATAAATGTCTTATTCAAATGTCAAGAGGTGTCATTTTGTTGAATAAGTCATGTGGTCTAATCACCTAATTAAAACCAGACACGTATCTAAATATATCGAGACATGTGTATAGCACGGATTAATGTAGCATGTTTTTTGTTTTTTTTAGTTTTTGTTTTTGTTTTTCTGGAGGAGCATGAGCTAGCATATCAGTATTATACGGTGGAAAAAGGCGCAACACATCATTCAAAAGAGTTATCCATTTTTGTATGAAGTCAATGTGCGTGACAATATATATATATATATATGACTTTCAGGACATTAGGGTATAGTCATGACTCATCACAAATGCCTTTATTGTTTTTTTGTACTGTTGTTGTATAGAGTCATAGACAATAGATAATATTTTATCTGTTGTTGTATCCGTATTTATTGATAATGACATACGTTAAATAATTTTATATGTTAATAATTCAAATGAAAACTACCTATCAAAAAATAATTTAAATGAAAGTAACGTAAAATATACCGGATTGCAAGTATATATACTATGCAATTGAAAATGATAAAATCTAGAAAATTTCTATTATCAAATCGGTATATATGTAAAGAACATCTAGTACAGTGTTTACATGATATAATTTGCTTGAAAATATAAAATATAAAATTTGAATGTTACAAATCAAATTTTGTTATTTAAATGATATAGAATATGATATATTCTACTCACTGACTTGATAATAGAATAACTCTAAAATCTAGAATGAAGAACGTTATTTTTCTATCTATTTGCCCAACTCAAGTAGAGAAAACGAGTTTAAAAGACCAGAGTTGGGAGTTGAGGAAAAATAAATCTATGTATAAAGCTGATACATATGTATAGAATAAGGTCTCGTTTAGTTACATAGATGAGATGAAAAATACGTGAATAGTAGTGAGATAGTGAAATGGTTTGAGTTAAAATATTTTATGAAATTTTAAGAAATAAGAGAAAAAAAATTAAATAAAAATATTATAAAGTTAAAATATTGTCTAAATAAAATTAAAATATGTATAATTGTTGTGTATGTTCCTTGTCCACTAGTATAGTTTGGATTATTAGTCGTGTTGACTAATTTAATTTGTTGGTTTAATATTGACAAACATCTGACGATCGACAGTGGCCCAAATCATGTGCTTAAATATTTAATCAGAGCTTATTTGGACTTATTAATTGGCCTAATGGTCTTAGTCAAAATCAAATCACATTAAGTTATATTCATTCTTCATCACCTAAACACGACAAGATTAATTCTAGTGTTTTTAATGGAATCTGCCCCTAGGTAGGTGATATTTTTAGAGTGGTGATAGGTACTGTACACGGGACACCTTAGGCCTCTGTTTGTTTTCACAGAGGTGACATGAGTTGAGATTAAAAATAAAAGTTTAATAAAATATTATTAGAATATATTTTTTAATATTATTTTTATTTTAGAATTTGAAAAAATTGAATTGTTTACTTTATTATTGTGGGAGTTTGGTAAAATTGTAATGATTAGAAATGGTCAAATTACTATGGCCGGTTTAGTTCTACAAAACCAAACTATTTCATCTCATCTCATTTCATATAATCATTACAATTTTTTCAAACTTTCAGATAAAATATAATAAACAATTCAATTTTTTCAAATTCCAAAACAAAAATTATATTATAACAATATTTTATTTAACTTTCAACAAAATATCTCATTTCATATGATTTGAACTACGTAACCAAACAAGGCAGTGTGTCTTATATTTAGAATATTTGAAGAGATCAAATCATGTTTTAGTGATTAGATATTTCACAAAAGTCATAAGCTTATATATATGGTTTGATAAGTTACATTTGATTTTAAAATTAGTTTTATTGTAAAGTAGATCTATCATATCACATGAATTAGTCAATACGTCAATTTGTGATTTTATTTTTGTAAAATCTTTTTATGACTGTAGCATTACTCTCATTAAAATAATTAATTTTTCAGATTAACAGCTATATGTATGTAAAATTGGGCATGTGGATCTAGCTAGCTTATTATAGGCTATGAACATTCAATCAATCAATGCTTTAAAAATCTGAAACATATAAAAACCGTACGTTAACTTTTGCATTCTGTTTAGCAGTGATATGTACTGGATGTTTAAAGTTATTCAATGATATGAATCTGTTTAGCTTCAAATTAAACAAAAAAAAAAAAAAAACTTTTGCATTCTACTTGCGAGATGTGATCTCTTGATTGATATGTATGTATATGTGAGTATATATATATAATATATATATATATATAACACCCTACTACTGTCTCTGATCCAAGAACAAATTTTGTTAATTAAGTTGTGATATTTTATTAATTAATTCCCCGCAGAAATTAAAGCACCATATAATTGCAATCATATTCGTTCAAATAATGTACAATATAATAATGTGTTACCTGGGGATCCCACGGGATAGGACTGCTTCATCCGGCAATTTTCGAGACCATAAATAACGACACATGAACATGTTCATGTGTGGGAACACGACATTAATTAATTGTATACTATCCTCGATACCGTTTGCTCCAATGCTTGTCTTTTTGGCTCATCCTTTTATTTTCTTTTAATTTAAAAAAATCTAAAAAGCAACGGATTTTATTCATGGAATACAACATCAGCTTCATAGCAAATAAATAAATAAAGAGCATCTCTCAATATGTTAATAATAAGTTGTTTGAAATCCCAATTATAAAACATTTTTTCCTCTTAAGTTATTCTATTATCAAGTCGGTATAGAGCACGTCATCCATGTCATTTAAATAGTAAGATTTGATTTGAAAGATTTAAATTTTAAAATCTCTCTTCTAAATCAGAGTATCTACACCAACTTTTTTTTCCTCTTTATTTGGATGGTTGTGTTTCTCCTTTTTGATCATTTTCAGCATGCACGTGAGCGCGACAAGCTGCATGCATGCTGCCTTATCGAACAGAGGAAAAGGACACAAACAAAAACATCCATCTGATGATCTTTGTTTGCGTTCGCATCATTTCAGAGATTTTGAAGATGCATTATGGTGTCATGAGGTGAGAATATTGGCACGGACCAATGTGAAATCGCTTCAGAAGATCGAATTGTAAAGATTGGATTCATTGCATTAATTAATTGAAGGCTAATTTGCCTTCAAATTGTCATGCTTGGTCTACTTGTATTCTCTCAAATCATCTGATCGAATTAAACAGTTTAATGCGGAGAAAAATACATATTATGACATTAAATACTCATGCGATATTCATATTGCTTAAATATTCTACATATATAAACATTAATATTATAAATTGTAAGACTCACATAATATGACGTTTATTATTTCTCTCTATAATTAGAGAAATTCTTTAGTCATAAAGAAATTTCACAAAAGTAAACTCATAAATTGACATGACTTCATATGATATGAACATTGTTAGATCTAATTTACAATAAAAGAATTTTTTTAATGTAATGTAACACATCAAACCTCGTAAATTTGTGAGTTTACTTTTATTATAAAGTATATTTAACATATCATATAAAACCATATCACTTTGTAGATTTATTTTTGTGGGATCTCTTTACGACTAAAATATTTTTCATAATGATAATTATTACATCATCCAATTCAATTAGGAGTACTACTATCTCTATTCATTTTCCACGATTGGGTGCTACACACATGCGTGTATATATATATATGTATATATATAATATATAAAAATTATATTTATCATCTCCACATATTACACACCATACTTTTTTTTTCTCTAACCAAATATGTTATATATAGATGTTGAGTAGAAGAATTCAATAAGTTTAAGAAGAATAAAATCAATTTAAAAAAAAAAAGAAATAATAAAAAAATGTGGTGTGTACGTGGTGTATGGAGATAATGAGTAGCAATATATATTATTTATTTTATTTGCAACATTGCTTTTTATTTTCAATTATCTTAATTTTCATGTGGAAGAACTTGCACGCTAAATGGTAGGTAAATGTATTTATGATATTGTCAGCATAATCAATTATTAGATAAAAAAGCGTTCAGCAAACTGAATAAAAGAGGTAAAAACTGGTAGAACATCATATTTGAACTTTAAGAGAAATATTCAAGAGAATCTAGTGAAATGATCAACAATAGAAAAATAGTATTTGAATCCATTTCTTGATAAAATAGGAGCTAGACCCCAAACATCCACCCAAATTATTTCTAAAGGCTCATTGGTATGTGCTGTGCTAGAAGAGAAGGGCAGTTTTTGTGCCTTGGCAAGTGGGCAGTCAGGGCAGGTGAACTGGGCATCATTTGGGAAAAAGGGCAAGCAGTTGGAATGCACTATTCTAGAGACTAGATTGAGAGAAGGATGGCCAAGACGTCTGTGCCATTGTGCAATGGAAGTTCTTTCACCAAGAGCAGCTGACGGAGGAGAGGAGAAAAGTGGTGGAGGAAATCGATATATTCCATCGCAGAGGGGGCCGCTGATGAGGAGCTTCCCGATCATTTGGTCATTAACAAAGAAATCATGTGCATGGAATTCAAAGAAACAGTTATTGTTAGAACAAAATTGAGATACAGAAACTAAGTTTTTGGCAATAGAGGGTACATGAAGCAAGTTATGAAGATGAAAAGAGCATGAGTTAGAGAGAATAGAAGAGTCACCGATGTTGTTGATGGGCAGTCCATGTCCATTACCCACTCGAATTTGTTCATTTCCAAAGTATGATTCGGATGTGAGATTAAGGTGAGAGAGATCATGGGTTATATGGTCTGTGGCTGCTAAGTCGGGGTACCAAGTTTGGTCAACAATGGAAGATGGTGTAGTGTAATGGGCTGAGAAAGATTATGGTGGTTCATGTTGATAAGCATGATCAAATCTATAGTGACATTAGAGGGCTGTGTGTCCTTTTTTGACAAACTTGGCAAGTAGGTCGATTTGAAGTTAGAGAATAAGAGGGATTTGAAGAGTTTGGGTGGTGGGAGGATCTGCCTCTAGTGAAAAATCTGGTTCGGCCTCTAGTATATCTGTTCCCTTTGTAATTTCCTCTACCACATTGATCACGAAAGGAGTTACCAGTACTCACATTCACAGATGGTGTAAATGAATTGAGGGAGCCAGTATTGCGTGAGTTATGAGTCATTCTGCTTTCATGAATAAGCAAGAGCTGGTAAAGCTTGTGAGAAGTGATGGGGTCAGATCTTGTTGTAATGGATGTAACAAATGACTCATAAGATGGACCGAGACCATTTAGAAGGTAGGTTACAAAATCTTGGTCTGAAAGTGGATTACCAGTGGCTGAAAGAGTAGCGGCAAGCATTCTCACTTTGCTAAAAAATTCAGATATGGGTTGTTCTCCTCTAGACAAATTGGTAAGTTGAAATTTGACTTGAAACTCTTTTGCTTGGGAGTGAGAACTGAACATTGATATAAGAGCAACCCATAGTTCTCTTGAGGTTTCAGTTGAAATAACATTCTCAACAACTGATTCAGATATTGAAGAAAACAAAATATTAAGTATCATTTGATCTATTCTCTGCCATGAGAGAAAGGCAGGATTATTTTTTGGTTGAGATGCCGAGTCTGTGGCAAGATATCTTGGAGGTACAAGTTGTGTTCCATCAATGAAAGAGAACAAGTCTTGACCTCTTAGGCAAAAACTTGAACTTTCCATATTAAGTAATTATCATGAGTTAACTTAATGGAAACAATATGGGAGAAGGATGATAGAATGGATGAGGAAGAAGAGTTGGACTGTGTGGTCATGATGAACAAAGAATCAAGAGACTGCTATAGTAACTCTGATACCATGATAAAATAAGAGAAATGAAAAACATTGAAATAAGAAACAGAGAACAAGCATAGTCATTCTGCAGAAAACATTCCCAGACGAATTGCTCATTGATGTTCATGCCTTTATATAGGCAATCGGTTACATAGCAAACCAATAAGGAAAATGTATACATAAAAATATAAAAGGCATATTATAGCTGGAAGGGAATATTACAATTGAATAACAAACTCTACAGGAGTACAAATATTCTTTTGAGAATTTGTTAGTGCTGCCTCCTCTGAGATGGAATTTGCTGCTTTATTCTTCTGCTATGGTGCATTGTATAGACATAGGTTAATAAGCTGAGTCCCTTTCTTGCTCTATTAATTATTTGATTTGTATCTACCTTCTCATATTTCTTCATACCCACTTGTCAAGAGTTTTCCAATAAATAAATAAATAGTTTTTTTTTTTCGAATAAGGCATAATTAACACCTGTCATCAGGAGTTTAGGACCACCTCCTCCCCCACAACTTAACCTCAAAAAATGAAATATGAAATTAAAACATCTATTTCAATGAAAAAAAAACCAAAAACGAAAGTGTCACATAATTGTTAAAAAAGAAAAGAAAATGATATTTGCAGTTTTAAGATATGCAAGTCACGTGTACTCCTTTTGAAAAAAATAATTTAATTTAGGATTCAAATAAAGAAATTATTTTTTTAATAATAGATGTCATTTATTTTTAAAGATGGTGCACATGACTTGCACACCTTAAAACTGATCTAAAATTATTCAAAAAGTGAATTATGAGTGGATATATAGCACAATTGTTTTCAAACTCCTCTTACCATACAGATGTGCCAATTCACAACTTAGATAGATATTAGTTCATTTCTTTCTCGCAAAATATTTATTTGATTTTCCAAATAAATGTCTTATTCAAATGACAAGAAGTGTTATTTTGTTGAATATATAAGCTGTCATGTGGTCTACTCACCGAACAACCAGGACACGTATCTAAATATATCGAGACATGATGTGTATAGCACGGAATTAATGTAGCATGTTTTTTTTATTCTTATTTTATTTTTTTTATATAGTTTAATTTTGTTTTTGTTTTTCTGGGGGTGCATGAGTATATCAGTATTAGACGGTGAAAAAAGGCGCAACACATAATTCAAAACAGTTATCCATTTTTGTTTTTGTATGAAGTCATTAATGTGACAATTTATGACTTTCATCATGACATTAGGGTACGTATAGTGATCATCACAAATGCCTTTCTTGTTATTTTGTACTATTGTTGTATAGACAATGGATTTATCCGTATTTATTAATAATGACATACTTTAAGTAATTTTATATGTTAAGAATTCAAATGAAAACTACTTATCAAAAAATAATTTAAATGAAAAGTACGTAAAATATACTGGATTGCAAGTATAAGATGCAATTGAAAATGATAAAATTTAAAAAAATTATATTATCAAATCGGTGTGTAAAGCATACACGGTAAAGTGCTTATATGACATAATTTGATTGAAAATATAAAATATAAAATTTGAATGTTACAAATCAAATGTTATTATTTAAGTGATATAGATGATATGCTCTACTCACTGACTTGATAATAGAAGAACTCTAAAATCTAGAATGAAGAATGTTATTTCTCTATCTATCTCTATCTGTCTGCCCAACTCAAGTAGAGAAAACAGGTTTAAAAGACCAGAGTTAATTGGAACTAGAGGAAAAATAAATCTATGTATAAAGCTGATACATACGCATAAAATAAGGTCTCGTTTAATTACACAGATGAGATGAGAAATATGTTAATAGTAGTGAGATGGTTTGTGAATGGTAGTAAAATGATTTGAGTTAAAATATTTTATGAAATTTTGATAAATAAGAAAGAAAAAGTGAATAAAAATATTATAAAGTTAAAATATTATTTAGGTTTAAAAATGTATAATTGTTGTGTATGTTCCTTGTCCACTAGTATAGTTTGGATTCATTAGTGGTGTTGACTAAACACGACAAGATTAATTCAAGTGTTTTTAATGGAATCTGCTCCGGCCCTAATTAGGTGATATTTTTGGAGGAGAGGTGAAAGGTACTGTACACGGGACGCGTTAGAAATGGTCAAATTACTGTTTATAAGTGTGTCTTATAGTTAGAATATTTGAAGAGAAATCATGTTTTAGTGATTAGATATTTCACAAAAGTGATGAGCTGATATGGTTTGATATGTTACGTTAGATTCTAAAGTTATTTTTATTGTAAAGTAGATCTAACGTATCATATGAATTAGTCAGTATGTTAGTTTGTGACTTTATTTTTGTGAAATCTTTTTATGACTGTAGCATTACTCTCATTTAAATAATCAATTTTCTGGATTAACAGCTATATGTATGTAAAATTGGGCATGTGGATCTAGCTAGCTTATTCATGTAATTAATTAAACAAACCCCCAAAAAAATCATATGCAAAGCTGAAATCAAGACAAAAAATGAAGTGTCGGTTAAGGCCATGAACATTCAATATTCAATCAATGCTTTAAAAATATGAAACATATAAAAACAGTACGTTCACTTTTGCATTCTTTTTGCGAGATCATGTGATCTTTTGATTGATATGTATGTACTGTCTCTGATCAAAGAACAAATTTTCTTAATTAAGTTGTGATATTTTATTAATTAATTCCCCACAGAAGTCAGAAAGCACCGTATAATTTCTTTAATCATATTCGTTCACATAATGTACAAATATAATGTGTTACCTGGGGATCCCACGGGATAGGCCAGACTGCGCGCTTCATCCCGCAATTTTCGAGACCATAAATAACGACATATGAACATGTTCATGTGTGGGTACACGACGTTAATTAATTCATGTATACTATCCTCGATGCTTGTCTTTTTGGCTCATCCTTTTATTTGCTTTTAATTTAAAAAAGAACTAAAAAGCAAACGGATTTTATGCATGGAATACAACATCAGCTTCATAGCTAATAAGTAAATAAATAAATAAAGAGTATCTATAAATATGTTAATAATAAGTTGTTTGAAATCCCAATTATAAATATTTTTTTTCTCGTAAATTATTCTATTATCAAGTCGGAATATATAGAGCACGTAATCTACATTATTTAAAATGTAAGATTTAAATTTTAAAACCTTTATTTTAAATCAGATTATGCCATATAAAATTATAAACACTTTACTAATAAATATTATTATCAACACCAACTTTTTTTTCCGGTTGTGTTTCTCCTTTTTTTCAGCATGCACGTGAGCGCGACAAGCTGCATGCATGCTGCCATATTGAACAGAGGACAAGGACACAAACAAAAACATCAATCTGATGATCTTTGTTTGCGTTCGCATCATTTCAGAGATTTTTGAAGATGCATTATGGTATCATGCACAGGGGTGAGAATATTGGCACGCACCCTTGATGTGAAATCGCTGCATCCATCTCTATTCTCTTGGCCGTTTCTTCAAAAGATCGAATTGAGTATTGGAAATAGCTTATGCATCTTTATATATTTTATATAATATTTTTTTAAATTGGTCTATATTAGATTATGTATCTTTAAAATTTTGCACAGTTATGAATAATGTTTCTTCAAATTTAAAGAAATACTATTCACTCTCCAAATATAATTTTACTGTTGTTCTCTCTCCTACCCATTAAAATCAATTTCGTGGAATTTGTATTAAGATGATTTTGATATATGAAATTTGTATTAAGTTGATGATAACGAGTGTTTTTTTTAATACATATTAATATTTATTGATAAAATTGATTATTTTGATATATGAAATTGGTAATATTTAAATATATGGAATTGGTATTTTTGAGCACATAGTGCTAATTGTAAAATATATAAAAATAATAATAATTTAAAAAAATAAAAAATAAAAAATATTATTATTTGGTTCAAAGATGCATAATAAAATGTAGGAATTTTTCTTAATATGCAAAATCATTCTTCAAAAGATGCGATTTTGAAAATGCAATGCTAGTGCTCTAAAGATTGGATTCATTGCATTAATTAATTGAAGGCCATATTTGCCTTCAAATCGTCATGATTAGTCTACTTGTATTCTCTCAAATTATCTGATCGAATTAAACAGTTTAATGCAGAGAAAAATAGATATGACATTAAATACCCATGCGATATTCATATTGCTTAAATATTCTACATATATAAACATTAATATTATAAGTTGTAAGACTCATAAGGTATGACACTTATTATTTCCCTCTATAATTAGAGAGAAATTATTTAGCCACAGAAAGATCTCACAAAAATAAATTTACAAATTGACATGGCTTCATATGATACGTCGTTAGATCTACTTTACAATAAAAGTAGTTTTATAATGTAATGTAACACATCAAACCATGTGAATTTATAGATTTACTTTTATTGTAAAGTATATTTAATGTATCATATGAAACCATGTATGTCAATTTGTAAGTTTACTTTTATAGAATCTCTTTACGGTTAAAGCATTTCTCATAATGATAATTATTACATCATCCAATTCAATTAGGAGTAATAACTCTGTTCATTTTCCACGAGCTGTCTGCATGCTGTGTCAAATTTGCTCACGCCTTCCCATTGCATCCAAGTCTAATGGAGAAGACAAAACAACAATGATCTCGAAATAACTTCTACACGCATATAAAGCAGATCTATGGTGCTATTTTCTCTTCTATTTCTGTTCTCTCAACAAAGATAAGAACCACTACCATATATACTGAGACCCTACCCTATAACATAAATAAGTTTTTGTGACGATTTGACAATTGTGATAATTTCCAAACAGTCATTAAAAAGTATTTTCTGTGATAGTTTATGGAAATTTTTATTAAAGATAATTGAGAAATTTCATTACGTTCGAACATATATTCAAACAGGCCCTAGACTCGTGGAGATTATTTACGTGCGAACGAAAAAATTTGTGAACGCCAAATTCTGTTGTAGTGCTTATAAATAGTACTTGCTCGGAAAAATAAATGACATGACAGTACATAATTTGCGACACAATCATGCATATATAAATAATATGAATAAACATTGCTCTTCCATCCAAATGACAATCAACATGATATATATGGGACAACATGATATATATGATATATACTGGCAGTACCCACATGTTGTGATGGATCAGCTTTTTGAGATAATTATTGGTTCAATGGTGGCCCATTCGTGATAAACCAACATGCATGAAGATTATTAATGTTTGATAGCCTGTAAATCACGCTCATTTTTCTTTAAAAAGACATGTTATTAAAATATAAGTTTTTTATATGAATCTTATATTTATTTATTTTTTAAAAAAATAGTGTACAATACTTACACCAGTTAAGACCATAAATATTATTTGTCTTTAGAGAATAAGCATAAAAACAATGAGTCATACCATATACCATTAGGCCATCTCAATGTATTGCTATATATATACAATACGTTCATCTCAATATTGTCTCATCGAGATCAACAACCTAAAAATTGTATAACAAGACATAATGCATGTAGAGACCAAAGAGGAAGAACAGCAAAACAAAGACAGTCAGTATACATGTAAGCATATATATACGCGCGTTTCTTCAAATTAAGAAGTTTATACGCGCGTCAGTCTGTCAGGCTTGCTTGGAAGACATACACAAGTTGGAGGATGAGCTAATTAAAGTGGGGCCTGAAGCCAAAGGAAAACACCAGACGGTACAGTTCTGTAGCCAACCTCCACCAGAAAAAACCGGTCACGGCCACACGTTTATTTCTGTCCGGTTTCCTTTTTTTAATTCTCCTTTTTATTTTTTTAATTAATTAAGCGTTAAAGATAATATATTGTAATGAATAATATATATAGTATTAAGATGTATAAGTCTTGTACATTTTTTATTTAAAAAAAAAAAGTTCAGTCTATTCATTATAAGAAAAATAAATATTTATAACGAATTATTTACGATGAAAATGATTATTTATAACGAGAATGACTAATCTTAACATGAAATAATTATTTTATAAAGACATAACTATAAAGACATAACCAATAACAAATAATTAATTTTATTTAATGACTATTAAAAAAGTATTATTTTTTAAAAGGAATTCAAATCTCACTTCTATACTGTAATAATAAAATTAGAGACGTACTTAAGTTCACATTTCAATTTAGATTACAATATTAATGAATGCACCGTCTATACCCTTTCAAGGACCCGAAGAAAAACAATGGATTGTCTAATTTGTCCGCAAGTGGCCGCCGAAAACGAGGTAGGCTGGCGGGCTGGCTCGTGGTGCTTGCTAGCTGCTCGCTCCCTGGCTGATGTTGCCTGACATCATTTTCCTCCCACTTGCTGCATGCATGCTTCTTCAACAACACTAAGATAGATATCCACCTAGGCACCTCCCCCACCAGACGTGGTCCATCTCGCTCCATCCTTATAGTTATCCCTACATGAACTTCACGCGGCCTCGGCAGGCAGGCATGCACGCATTGTTGTACGAGTCTTAGGCTCTGTTTATAATTTGGACTCAATATTAATTGAATATAATTTTAAATTAAGTCTAACATTTAAGTATTCAACTCTCAAATTATTAAATTCATCTTAATTTAAAATTTCTTTACACGTCGTACTCATAACTTTTTTCAATTCAATATCTTTTTACATGCGGAGTCCACAACTTTTTTCAACTTCTTATAAATACATGTAAACTCATCTTATGTAGTATTCACAAAATTCATTTCACCATCTCAATTCACTATTATTTATAAAGAACTCAATTTTTCTCAATTCAACTCAACTCAACTCAACATCCAAACAAGTCCGACCACCTCTTGATCATGATCATCCTAACGATCCATTTCAAGTTTCAACTCTAGCAGCCTCTTCTTTTACATATGTATTTATGTAGTGAGCAGCCTCTTGACTGCATGCGGTTGTTCACAGCTCCAAGCTTAGTCCTCTGTCAAGAACAGGAAAGAATTTCTTTTTTGAACTTTTTTCTGCCACATGCGACAAAGATTGATGGATATTTTTCATGAACAGAAGGACTTGGTCCAATTGTGGCCACCGAATTAGTGGGTTCTTCGTATACCTTCACTCTGCACGGCCAATAGTCATCCTCGTGTTTTCTTCTTCTTTCTTTCTTTTTTTTTTTTTTTTTTTTAATATCATCAGCATAATAAGTAATTCTATTGACAAATATATAGGTGCCAAAAATACATTATCCATATTATTGAATTTGTTTGATACGATTTGATTTATAAAATTCAAAAAGTTTGCTATTTATAAAATTTAAAAATTCTGCTATATCAGTGATCATTTGCTATATATATATATATACTATATACTCCATACCAATTTATAAATAGAGTTTTTATTTTATTTTATATAATAATGTTGAATTCAAATGTTTGGTACTTAATTTGATAAAAACAAAATTAGCTGCATGCACGACACGTCTCTTTTGGCACATATGTTTTTCATGTCTTTCTTATCCGCTTGATTATTTCTTGAACCACAGGGTTTCCTATTATTTATGCGGCGGTCATGAGAGATTTTCGACCATTTTATTTTATCTCATTATTATAATTTTTTTAAAATTTTAATACAAAATATAATAAATAATTTAATTTTTTAAAATTTTAAAATAATAATAATATTAAAAAATTATATTTTATTAAATTTTTATTTAAAACTATTTTATCTCATTTCACTGCCAAATCACGTTAGAACGTTTACAACTCTCCCTTAGTGAAAGAGTCTGACTTCGCAAGCATGTGTCGACGCGTTACCGCCAGCTCTTTAGACTCGTGATAGTCTTTTTATTAGTTCTTTAAAACAACTAGAGATTTTAATAATTCCGTAAAATATAGAAGAGATTGTAAAACTGAGAGTATTAAATTTTGAGTAATAGTAGATCATATAGAACCTAGTAATTAAGCTTAATGTGGGTATTAGATTTTTCTATTTTTAGATTTTAGAGATTGCATTTAACATTATTCTACTATTTTTATTGGAATGGAAAAATTTGCAATATGTACAGAAAAAATTCAAAAAATTAAAAGTAAAATCGTGATGAAAAATTATAATTATATATATTTATTGCTTTTTGGGATCTTTTTGCGCCTTACTATTAAACACCTTACACACGTCTTCTTGGCGAACCATGTTCTCTTATATTTTTAGTTTTAGTTTTTTCAAATTTAAATATTTTTTATCTTAAAAAAATCATCTAATTTTAGTAGATCCGACCAATTAGCAAATAAAACCCAATAAAATAGTCACAAAATATTATAAATTCAAGTACATCTCATTACTTTCATAGTAATAATGATTTGTATAATGAGATAAGATGAAATTGAATGAGTTTAGATGAGTTAAATAAAATATTATTAGAATATTATTTTTTAATAATATTATTATTTTGGGAAAGAAAAGGCTAAATTATTTATTATATTTTATATAAAAATTTAAAAAAATTATAATAATAAAATAAAATAAAATAAAACTAAACTGTTTCTATATTGAAACGTGTTTTCTTTTTAAATATATTTTCAAATGAATCTCAAATCTTTCACATGTATAAAATTGAGCTTTCTGATTGATTTTCTATTATAATTTAAAATTATTTCATCCTTTTTTCAAGTAATTATCTTTATCTTTTTTATTCAAGTTTAACAACCTATAGCCCCACCAACTGACCACATACAAATTCACCGGGCCCCACAGCGTGATTATAACACGTGGCATGTGCCCACGACCATACAAAGTAAATGGCCCCATTCCTTTTATTGCTCTAGCTACTTAATTGAAATTGCAAATAGTACTCATGTGTTACAAGCCGTCAGATCATAGGTCGGTCAATGAATCCAAATGATGGTAAGACCGTCGGATTAGAAGTACATGGACAAAAAAACTCTGGGACCCACCAGAATTATTAAGAAACTGAATACTGATATTTGCAAATTTGCCATTGAGGACAAAAGTAAGGGTCCCAGCCTTGCTATTATTTTCCTCTCATGAAACCGCTCGATTCTGACACGTACCTCACGAGAACTGAGCTTGTCACCGTCAGATGAGAGTTTCTTGGAAACCTAACCTGCAGGGTGTAATGGTAATTTGGGTTAGGGAAAACCGGTATATAGCTGAAAGCAATGAAGCGAAGGAGAGGAGTGAGAAATTAGAATCAACTTCTGCGGCTCTGAGAAATCCTTCAAACCCAGGTTTTTAGAATCGCGGAGAGGGGAACAGTAGGGAATGCAGAGAGATGGTAGGAGCTTTGTTGGCAAAGCCTGAGTTTAGTTTGCGAGGCAAGCGGTGCATCGGCGGCACGACTTGCCACCGGAAACACGTGGAAGACGGGTGATCGTCTGGTCTTCGTCTTCTTCTTCATCTTCTTCTCCGAAATTTTCTTCTGTTTATTGTAAAGCATGAATCTTGGGGGAGTCCTCTGTAAATTTACGTACACAAGTTTGAGAATTTATTAGTTGTTATAGTATTTCTTTTTTCAAGTGTAAGCTACCAGAAATGGCTGAGAAGAGCAGAGATGGTAATACGACGGTTCTCCATGGCAAGTACGAGCTGGGTCGACTTCTGGGTCATGGCACTTTCGCCAAGGTGTACCATGCCAGGCACTTGCAGACCGGGAAGAGCGTAGCGATGAAGGTGGTGGGGAAGGAGAAGGTTATAAAAGTTGGGATGATGGACCAGGTCAAGAGAGAGATCTCGGTGATGAAAATGGTGACACACCCAAACATAGTTGAGCTTCACGAGGTGATGGCCAGCAAGTCCAAGATCTACTTCGCCATGGAGCTCGTCCGGGGAGGCGAGCTCTTCTCAAAAATCTCCAAAGGCCGGCTGAAAGAGGACGTGGCCAGAGTCTATTTCCAGCAACTCATATCCGCCATCGATTTCTGCCACAGCCGCGGCGTCTACCACCGGGATCTGAAGCCCGAGAACCTGCTTCTGGACGAGGACGGTAATCTCAAAGTCACCGATTTTGGGCTCAGCGCGTTCTCGGAGCACTTAAAGCAAGATGGGCTCTTGCACACCACTTGTGGCACACCGGCATACGTCGCACCGGAGGTTATTGGTAAGAAAGGTTATGACGGCGCCAAAACCGACATTTGGTCCTGCGGTGTCATTCTCTATGTCCTCCTCGCCGGTTTCCTACCATTCCAGGACGACAATATCATCGCCTTGTACAAGAAGATTTACCGTGGTGACTTCAAATGCCCGCCATGGTTCTCCTCCGAAGCGCGTAGACTCATCACGAAGCTTCTCGACCCGAACCCCAGTACCCGAATTACGATATCGAAGATCATGGATTCTTCTTGGTTCAAGAAGTCGGTCCCCAAGAGCGTGACAAGCAGCAAGAAGAAGGAAGACCAGCTGGAATTCGACGACGCGGTGTTCGAGAAATCATGCAAACAGCCGGAGACCCTGAACGCATTCCACATCATATCCTTGTCGTCAGGGTTCGACCTGTCGCCGCTGTTCGAGGAGAAGAAAAGGGAGGAGAAGGAGGAGCTGAGGTTCGCGACGACGAGGCCGGCGAGCAGCGTGATATCAAAGCTAGAGGAAGTAGCGGCCAAGGACGGCAAATTCAGCGTGAAGAAGAGCGGGTCCAGGATCAGGCTCCAAGGCCATGAAAGCGGGCGCAAAGGGAAGCTCGCCATAGAGGCGGATATCTTCGCCGTGACGCCGTCATTTCTGGTCGTGGAGGTGAAGAAGGACAACGGTGACACCTTGGAGTACAACCAGTTCTGCAGCAAGGAGCTCCGGCCGGCGCTCAAGGACATACTCTGGACCTCTCCGGCAGACAATTCTGCACTCGCTTGATTAATCAGCGTGTCATGTTTGTTGATTGTTGCTTAGACCATTATTATTGACGACGCCATTCCTGTTACGCTTAATAATATTATTGTTTTCAATTAAGGTGAAATTGAAAGATCAAAATTTGTGTGTCGATCAATGTTTGTGTTGGTGTTGGTTGTGTGTCACTGAAAAAGGTGACTGAATAACTTTCAGCAGTTGTTGGTACAACTACCCTGATGTTTTCATGTCTGTTTGAGCATGTTCAAAGTGGATTGGTGTAGGGTTTCTTCTCAAATGAATTTCAGGCTTCTTTTTCTACTTATATAGCTCTGATAAGACAGGAATATATTGGCAGAACTTTCAACTACTTCAAATTCTTCCAATTCAAATACGATTGGAAGCATAATTTTCATATAATTATTACACTTCGATAAGTTGAAATGTGGTGATTTCTTATCATGAATCATTCTGCATCCATTAAAGCCGAGAGGTGCACTGTTGGTTCATGCTTTACAGGCCGTGAGGAGATAGGTTTTCGTAACTTTTTTAGAGTTAATTGGTGGGTTATCACAAAAACAGAGAAAAAAGAGAGCGAGTGACGAATATGTCCCAATAATCTAATCGATAGCACCATGGCTCGTGGTTAGAAAGACAGTTGTCATCCTGGCATTGGGAGTTCTTTTGAATCAGACAAGGGTAGGCCTATCTAATTATCTCTACTCTTTCTCAATTATTGTCCCTTTGCCTTCCATCAATGGCTTCCATCCATACCTTTTTATCTTCTTTTACAGGCGGATGGGCCATGAGGTCCCCCCCTGTGTATTTTTCTCAGTTCATGATTTATATATCAGATTATTTATTGGATATAAACCAAGTGTTTATTTAGAAGAAGAAATACAGAAATCGTTCAAAAAAGAGAGAAACATATGTTGGAATAAGGTTCACTCCATTTTCTTCAAGTTATATTGCACAGAAACAGGATTGACGAGTTACGACCATATATCCTATAAGCTTCAGGAATCGTACGCATAATTATCTCCACTTGTTTTATAAGGACCTCTCTTTCTCTGGAAGCCATGCATGCACAGGATAATGCCAGGCCAGACATCACTACACGACGAGCAGTACAGGAAATCTCAAACAAGTGGAGACAATCCCATTGGAAACCGATTTACATTTTGAGTGGCTGTAAGTTCAGTACCCCATTAACGGATATAAAATCAACAAACTTCAAGTTGGTCATGACCTCCATCGATCCATGAATATATGCATGTTATTGGATATTCATAACTTGATTGCTGCCTGCTTCATTGTTTTTCATTGTGTTATGGCGCGCATATGGCTGCAGATCAGAAAAACACATACGTACAAACAATGATGGTATCATTGATCATCTAGGTACGTAGAATTTGGTTGTTTTTCCAGATCGCTGCAGTACTGCAGATCAAGTAGTAATTCGATTAATTATGCGCATCGATCTCCAAGATAGATCATATCGAGTAGGTGTCACTTCCATAATCATCAAACACGATATTGCAAATTACATGAATAATCAGTCATAAATTCATAAGATCAGTTATGATTTAATTATGCCACTTTCAAATATATAAACATTACATAATTTGTATCATTAAGGAATTTTTGGATGGGCATATAAAATAGTGGAAAATCAAGGTAGTTTTCAGAACTTGTTGGATTTCTGGGGATTTGTGATAGCCTCCAGCAAGAAAAAGTTTCATGTGGCATGATTTTTGGTACTCCATTAATTTGGATTTATTGTTTTCAATATGCAATCATTAATTTGTAGGTTGATTAAAATAATAATAATTGAATTATATATAATGTGTCCTCTCTTATTTGCGACGTTTGTCCCCACGCATCATGTCAAGAAAACTAATTAAGGATCAATAATTATATTCTATATGATTAATTCTTTTATTATATTCTGACCACCTTATAAAAAATATAATATAATATACAAGCTTAAATGGGAAGATAAGAGGTCGGTAGAGCTGTTTATTTTTAAAGAAAATAACATAATTAGTTGTTAAATTGTCACCTCATATTTATAATTTGTGACCTTTAAACTAAATAAGGGTCCAAGGTGACACAAACCAAGTAAGACCTCGTTTGTTTTTGTAGATGAGTTAAGATTAGTTTTTTTTTTTTAATTGAAACACCTTCATTTAATACTTTGAAATATTATAACATAGAGTTAGACCAAATAACTTGGACAATACAATTAGGATAAGAACTCCACCAAAACATGGTGCAACCCATGGGATGTCAACACATGCATAAGATGAGATTAGTTGAGATAAAAGAAAAATAATAATTTTACGCTATTATTTATTGGGGTACCCCAAAACAAAAGGACTTTTAACAATTTATAAGCATTATAATTTCATGCATCAGATTGAAGAAGTCATTACATTCAGAACATGAAAATATATAAGAGAAACCTTAATAATTAAATTAATTAGTGTATGAACCGCATTAATTTGATCGAAAATCAAATAATTTAGTGATCCACAATTTCTTATATATATAATATGCAAAACATCATGACATATGATAAAGGGAATGCAGAAACCTACCTACCTTAATATATAGTCATTTTTATTATAATCATTCCAAGGATGTTACAAGTCAAGGTTGATGCATGCATCAGTGGGAACCAATATGTTGATTAGTATTCATGAAGAATGTTAGTTTGTGTTGCAATTTGATGGTTTTGGCATCATACAGACTTGCTCTTGGAGATGGGTATTATTATGTATATATGTAGCAGTGGTTGAGACACATGATTTTGGGCCCAGAACATGTTTCAAAATACTCTCTCTAGGGTCCACAGACAGTCCAGGTAGGTACTTTGAACATGATTCATTCAGATGTGATTGGAACTGTTAAATGCCTTGTATATATTTACATTTAAAAGGCATATTTGGAAGCAAATTTAACTGCAAGTACTTATAAAAGGTTTTGGGAAACTCTTTTATCTTTTTTAGTCCCTTAATTTTCAAATGAAATGTTTCAGATTTTGTCCCCTCACAGTCACAACACTAGATGATAAAAATAACATAATTTAAAAATAATTATTAGATAAATTTCAGGAACTTAATTAATTACCAAATTTGAATCAAAACATTTATCAAATATATAATCATATAGATTTGAAAATCAAAAGCTATTCCAATTAATTTTCCCATGATTTGTTGCTTTGTTGGCAAGCTAGCTAGTCATCTTTTTCTTCACCATTTCAGTTGTTCATGAAAGAAGTAGATCAAAGTCATGTTGGCAGTAAGCACTGTACAACCGATCATTTATAGAACTAAACAGGGGAAATAATCTAAGGTCTCGTTTGATTATACACATATGAGATGAGAGAAGAAAGTTGAATAGAGTACGGTTAGAATATAATATTTTAATATTATTTTTATTTTAAAAACTGAAAAAGTTTAATTATTTATTATATTTTATATAAAAATTTCTAAAAATTATAATAATTAGACGAAATGAGATGGTTTATCAAAAGTTCAACCTACCAACTTTACAAGTAGTACTATTAGATTGCAAATACAATGATGTAAATAGAATCATTTTGCAATATTCACTTGCATCATGCATATTGTGCTATAGCTTGGGTGGCTTCAGCTCCTTTTCCACTTCTAGTTTCTTCTCATCAATATTATGGTGAAATATTGGATGGTTTACTTCAAGTTTTGGTTCCAATTGCATTCCGACAATAATGCTGATCAGCCTGCTCAACCAATTAATTATAGCTGTCAGTGGTTTTGCCTCTGTTACAAAATCAATCATGTAGATTAATAAGGAGTAAGCAACTTTCGCCATTCCTTAGGCTTCAAAGGATTTTCGTTCACAAACCCCCTTGTAAAGACAAAACTCTGCCTGCTCTTCCAATAGCAATAGCGAATTTGCATATCCTCATCGACCTGTCACATGAGAAAGTTAGCAGCACACGAGCTTCCATGGTGCCTGGCCCCTTGTGCATTATCTGCAGCAGTTTCAGATGTAGGCGGGAAGTATGTATTTGATGGCATATAATTTCCTGGGGATGACAAGTCTATTCAGCTCCTACTTGTGAAAAAGTTGTTTTTATTTACAAAAGTCCCTCGCTGCTTTGCGCCTTAGCCATGTTCAAACCATGGTCTATCTCAGCAAGGTGCATGGGACAGCTTCAGCACTGTATATATTTTTTTGAAAGTTTGGCTCTTCAACAGAAATATCGATCCATCGAGATTTTTTCTGGGAAACTCCACAACCGAAGCTTCATATCTGCACTAACATAATCAGCCATATATGCTGCCTCCTTTTCTGAATGGAAAGTCCCAAACCAAATCCAATGGTGATTGGAAATTGTATATTTGTGCGCAACAGTAGCCATTCTGCTGTAGTACAACACCTTCGAATTTTGTGAAGACATCATCGCCACCACTTCTTGCATGCTTTTCTTGCTGGAAGAGGATAAGTGGCGCTGCTTGAATCAGACTCTTCTGCAGACTCATTCACTCTCTCCTGAATTTTATATCATGCTTCACATGTCCTCTTCCATTCCTATTCTGCATGCAAAAGTAGTTTACTATGGAGGAGATCACTAACAATTTCATCATGAACTAAAGATATACATAGCAACCATTGAAACTAATCTTTAGCAGCAACAATAATGACACGAAACAGAATCTTCGATGTAATGATTACTTTTTAAGTAATCATACATGGATTTCAAAGAAAAAATATTAAGTAATTTAATTAATTATCAAATCAATTGTAGGGAAAGGATTTCATTTCCTCCAACAACTTGATGTTTCAGTACTTTGAAGTTGTAAGCTTGGAGAAGGGAGAAATTGCAAATAACAAAAGAGAGAGAGGTTGAAGGAACTCAAGGCAGGATAACCGAGAATTACATTGAATTTTATAAAAGAACATTTTTTGGTCTTCAACAAAATTTTTGAGGTAACTTTTGGGCTTTAAAAAGCTTAAGGTAAAATGTAAACCCAAGTTTTGGGCACCAAAGTTCAAAGGTTTTTCTAACAAATGCTATCATGCTTTTACATTTTTTCACCAAAAACTCTATATGCAGTCACTTTTGTATACTTCTTGCACACTCTACTAATGCGATTGGCTGCGTCACTTTTTTTTTTAATATATAATAACTGTTTTGGCCAATCACATCAATGGAGTGCGTAAGGAGTACGCAAAAGTGACTGTATGTAGCAGAACTCTTCAAGAGAACAAAACAACAAGATACAACCCAAACATGTCACTTAATGTTCCCTTTGTCTCAAAAGCTTTTGAGCAAGAACAGCAAACAAAGGCTTTTGTTTTACTTAGGACTCTGTAAAGACAGAAATCCATGATCATCTCGATAAAGGATTGCTCCTAATCCACAGATGAGTAGAGCATGACCACCCAGCAGCATAAGAACAGACGAAAGAGTTATATATGGTGACCAATTCAGCTTAGAAACATCAACTCGGCAAGCTAAATGCAAGTAACAATATCATGAGTTAACCAACACAAGAAGTCAATGCTTCTCTCAATTGCACTCTCATTATTAACCACTTCGAAATTCTCTCCTTTGCACTTCCATTATCAACCTCTTCAAAGCCAATGGGAACAAGAAACTTTTCAGTATTTTTGGGGGGTGGGCGACAGGGCAATCGGGATATAATATGTCTGTATTTTATTTTACCAGCTCTTCATATTTTTCATAGGGTGGGAGGGTTGATCTGCTCGATCGAGTCAATCAACACCTCTATTCAGATGAATAAGAAAGACATTTTAGTTGAAGTCTCATAGACAAATAGTTATAGAGCTAGCTAGCTAGTATATATGCATTGAGTTGAGCCCACAGAACATGCAGCAATCATCTTTAAGAACTCAAAACAAAAAAAAAAATCTACTCTTACCAGAGCTAGCTAGAGCATGAGATATTTTGGACGGACAAGTACTGCATAAAGGAGTGTGGGAGAAAGCTCAGAAGAAAAGAGAAGTGGCTCGGGAGAAGATTAGCATTTGTAGCAACTGATCACTTTGCAATTGTGGTTTAACACATAGCAGCAAACAATATCTTGCTCGGGATCAACACACCAAAGGAAACCCACGAGAAAACAAATTAAAACCAAGATATAGCCTCTGTGCTTCATACTGAGATCCCACGTTCATTATGCATATAATTTGTTCATATAATTAAAAACCACTAATTCAACTTTTGCAGCTGATCTTATTATACCACTACAATAGTTTCATCACAAGATAGCACCTATAAATTCACTATTATATCAAGAATTCCAAAAGTTGATTTGAAAACCTCTCAAAACCTACTTCTTAAGAGAGTAAACTTGACAATCGTCAAACTTAAAGGCCTGAAATCAGGTCCCCATAGAGTTTTCCAAGTTTCATACTGAACTTAAGTACTCGACAGGACCTTAATCTCAATGAAATAAGGGAAATACTCCAATTAAAGTTTCATAAACTCTGGTAAAAAGTTCCAAAGCCTACTGTTTTCTTAGTCCTTCACTACAACAAATTTGACTTTTAGGGACTTTTTTAATCCCTAAAAGTCACTTTTAGAGACGAAATCCAAATTTCATCTAAAAAAGGGACTGAGTTGTAAAAACCGTTTGAACAATAATTTTTGTTCGAACTATAATATTTAGCGACGAAATCAGTCGTCCCTAAAATGTATGGCCGTTCAAACAGTGTGTTATATATTCGTTTGGATGGCTTCAATTCCGTTCAAATGGTACCAACACCTTCGAACCGTAATAAATATGTTCAAATTGTAATAAATGTGTTTGAACAACTACAATCGTGTTTGAACTATACTAAACCCATTTGAATGTATACATCTATTCAAACAGATTATATTCCGTTCCAACATAAATCTCAACCAAATATTACCCGAGAAGTAGAACACGCTATTTTTATTTTCAATTCACAAAGTTTGCTCGAACAAGGACAGTTTCAATTTGAGCATGACGTTGACAGGAACATTTCACGACCCCCAAGCCTAAGGCCTTTACCACTTGAACTAACCCTTAGGGGTTAATAATCAACTTTTCATTAATTGAAAAGATAATTGAAAGAGTTCAACATACATTGAAATCATGCATGCACATAAATAGAATATCATCTTTCTAACCAAAGAAACTCGTCATATAAAAAAAAATCTATGGTGAAGTTTGGAGGCATGCAGTGCTCAACTTGCAATCCAAAGGTATGCACCACTTTCAAACAATTGATTAACAGCATTTCCAAATAAAGCTAACAAACTTTGCTCAAGAGATCTGCTTTTCAAATATTCACCAATACTGCGTCGACTAAAATAATCTCAAAGTAATAGATTACCAAACAATCAATATGTTGGGGCACTACACTATTTTGGATCAAAGGTCCAAGCTAGGTATACTGGCCTTGTTAATTAAGGCTGTGTTTGGGTAATATCACTCCACTACTATTTAATATTTTATCATTACTTTTCACATACTTTTCACTACTTTTTACTACTATTCATTACTACTTAATATTTTATCATTACTTTTTCACTACTATTCACAAATCATCTGAGATCACCTCACTATTCAAACGTAGCCTAAGTGTTTTGAATACTGTCAGTAGTTGTTGTTATAGTTAAAAGAATATGTTAGTAAGGGGAAGTTGTGATATGGGTTTACTCATTTATTCTGCGTTGTTACTTATTAAAAAAAAATCTATGTAGTTGTAAGCATTTATAATCAAGGTGTGTGGTAGATGCTAATTAGTAAGCTGGTCATGTTTAGTTTATGAAATTTCTCTCCTTTTTTAAATTATTGAAAAATAATCAGAAGATAAAACAAAAAGATGATTGAATAAAATTTTTTTGAGAGATGTTTCATATTGGGTTTGTGACTCGTGTGTGGTAGAATTGAAAAGATGTTTGGATAAAAATTTGATATGATCAATTTATTTTCAAGTTCAAAAAATCCATAACCTCTTTGTTAGGCATCAACAACTCAATCAAGAATATTAAAATAAAAGAAAAATAGTAGTTCCACAACCACAGAAAGATTACATAAAAATAAACTTACAAATTGAAATAATTTCATGCCATACATTAGATCTACTTTACAATAAAAAATAACTTTATAATCTAACATACTATATCAAACCACGTCAATTTATGAGTTTTCTTTGATGAAATTATTTTGTGCCTAAAATATTTCTCGAAAGAAAATTAAAAACAACAACTTCTTGTAAAAACTACAACTTCAAAGCGGCTATCAAAACAAAGAGAACAACGTTCTATAGCCTCACAAAAACTCATTAGGAATTAAAAGTTCTCAAAATTTTTCTGACTCTCAAACCAACTTTGCACCCAAATAATCTCATTTATCAAAACATCTTACTTTGAGTTTCGTAATAAATAAAACCAAAACAACTTTAACAAACTTAAAGAAACATCTAATAAAAATTTTCCTCACACACATTTTCAATGTGCCCCATCACTTATGTTAACCCTAATAAAAAATGGCTCTTAAAAACTTTAATAATCCGAACATATTTTTAATGAGTCCCAACACTTCCACAAAACACATCTTTAAAACTTCCCCTTAATTTACTTGAGTTTCCAAAATTATCACAAAAACCTTACATCTAAACATAATCCCATGTTGGCGATCAGAATATTTGAGCTTATCATAGCAAAACAAATCTGTCCATTAGACGTTCTAGCAGATCTAACTTTAGACAGCATGATAAAATTCTTGGGCTATGCCTATTTACTTGGAATATTATCCTCTTACTAATTATAAAAAATAAAAAAAAAAAAAAAAAAAGTATGATAAATTTGAGATTCTAGGAACAAATTCTCCCAACCACAAAAAGGCCCCAAAGGAGAACGCATAGTCTCTCTCTCTCTCTCTCTCTAGCAATTACAATATAATTATTCAAAATGACTTGCCCCCAAATCACACGACTGATTTTCATTTTGGATATATTTGTAAGAAAAGACCTAACAATACTACTAGCGTGTGAACTTGACCAATCCAAAATAATAGGCAACTTGAGTTGAAGTTTTTACGCAAACAAATGATTGAATAATCTTATCTACACTATATTAATTAACCTCGTTAGTTTTGAGTTTTTGTTTAGGAGTAGGACAAACTAACAATCCGGTCAACTCAAATGTACATTCATACTATGTCATAAATGTCAATTATAACAACTTTCATTCCTAAAAACTTCAAACGACTAAAAAATGTTTTTATCCCCAAATTATGACAACCAGGACCAGCTTTCAACTCTAGTAAAAAGTTCTTAGGTTGGCTCCACATGCATGGAGTAAAATAACTTCAAATGAACATACTACACTCACTTGGCTCTACTACACTTACTCGAGACTAAGGCTCAATTTGAATTGAGAAACACTCTCGACCCATCTCATCTCATCATTACAACTTTCACAAATTTTCACATAAATACAATAAAAATTTAATTTTTTCAAATTCCAACACAATAATAATTTAAAAAAATAATATTCTAACAATATTTTATTCAACTTTTAACTTTCATCTTAACTCACTATCCAAATCTAACCTAAGAGTTGCTGATCATTCCTTTCTGATGTTAGCATCAACAATTCATAAGAAGTCTCCAGGCAATGGGGTTGTCAAAGCAAAATATATTGCATTGCATTAAACAGATAGTTCATGCCCTATGTTAGGTTTCAAGTATCGACTTTAATTCCTGCTCTTAACTCCAATTCTTGCTAACTCGTCCTCGTCACATGTACTGCATTCATGGTGGGAGCAGCCTCACCCAACTCAACAATGGTTTCCTCCAAGAAGAGTGCTACAGCCACAAAGGAATTACACAAAAGTAATTCCACAAACTGACGTGGTTTCATATGATCCGTCAAATCTGCTTTACAATAAAAGTAAGTTTACAATCCGACAAATCGCATCAAGCCACATCAGTTTGTAGGATTACTTTTGTTTAATTACTTTGTGACTAGAGTATTTTTCTTCCTCCAACCCTTCTAAGGCTATGGTCATAACCTTGGTAGGTAGCACCATCACCAAACCCTTTTATGACACTCTCCAACCCACATGTAGTGATTGCATGCCCTATGTTAGGTTTCAAGTACTGATTTTATTAAGGAGGCAATTAGAACTGAATTTTTTTTTTTTTTTTATCATTGACATTGTGTAATTAGCAAAAACCATGTGCAATGCCTACATTTGTAATATGTTAATTCAGCCTTTTCAATTCACCTCATCTAGACCAACGCAAATCGGCTTTTGTGAGAATCAATCTAAGACTAATCCTACTCAGCCCTTGGCCCCCCTTGACTACATCTCAGAATTAGATGACCTAACCCAATTATTGAGTAGGCTTGGCTTGGGATGCAAACGTGTGTTTTCAATTTTCAAGATTAGAATTGTTCTCAAATGGCTGGCCTAATCCTTTTTTATGGAATCCGCCAAATGTGTGGCCTAATTTTAGAGTAAAAATACTTATCAAAAACATAAATATACTAAGGTAGGCATTATGTAAAACATTATTCACAACAAATTCATGGTGCAATATATACCTTATATAGGGTGCATGGTGTCACGAAGATAGGATTTAATATCATTATCTCTAACACCCATTAACACTTAGTTGTTGTGCATGTCACCCACTAGCTGTTGTAAATAAACATGAACCCAGGAATTAAGGCACTATCTTATAGACATAAAGCCAGGAAATCTAGCACTATTATGTAAACATTTCTCTATATAATAAGATACATCCCTATGGAAAGGGTATTTAGACCAATTGACATGGTATCATAGCTACTACTCTGACTATCGTTTCTCTGTGGTCTTTAACCTTTAGACATTGTGAAGTGCGATGATAGGAATTTTTATTTCTCCTCTGTTCCCGCAATTTTGTGGTGTTTCGACTGCTGGGCTCGCCACTTTGGTGGCTGTCAGCATTATTTCGGAGTTGTGAGTCTTGTTTCTGTGCCGGTCGACACTATCTATGGTGGTTGCCGGCATTTGTAGGTGGAATTGAGATTGTTGGCAGGCTCTGTGGTTAGAGACCCCGGTCAAGTCCCTAAATACTATGATCTCCTCGCCTATGTCCTCCTTGTATTGACCGAGTGCCAAGTCCTCTCTTGCTTGGATATGGCGCAACAATGGTGATGATGGCAACTTTGGTATGATGAGGTTAAGTGTTTAAGCTAGGATGAGTGTATGGAATGTGGAAAAATGGCTAAGTGTTGGGTGACTAGGCTTGCATGGAGTGCACGGCAATAGTGGCTTGCATGGATGGTGCCACTTTGGTGATTAGGGTTAGGGTTTGGATGATGTGGCTAAGGTTTGAGATGGGAGATGGATTAGGGTTTGGAGTGTGGGCGGCAATGGCTTGGCCGAATAAGCTAGTGAGAGTTTTTAGGAAGGTCTCCTAAAAACTAGGGATTTGATTATGGATAAGGTGGTGGCTGGCCAAGAGAATAGAATGAGTCAACTAGGATTTACAAATATGGAAACCCTAATATGGCAAGTGGAATGGGCGGCTAAGATTAATTCAAATTAGGCAAGAGTGGCCAAATTTGAATTTGGATGGATAAGGTAAGTGAATTTCTGCTAGGGCTAGGTGGATGGAGGGAACAATTTATGGAAGGAAGACAAACACTAGGGTTGGCCGAAAATGATGCATGGATGGATTGAATGCGCAAAATGATGATGAACACCAAGAATACAAAGATGAACACTCAAGAACAAAGTATAAATACTTAAGAACTTGAATGAACAAATAAAGCAATTCAACAATTGATTCAGGAATTGTACAAGAGTTGAATAAACCTCATATATTGATAAATAATCAAAACAAAGATAAACAACTTGGATTCACGAATTGCACCAAGTTGTAAGACAAGATAGTTGAATCACTCCAATTCACAAATTGCATGGAATGATCATCTCTTTGGGATTCACGAATTGCATCCAAAAAGCCCAAGTGCTAAGCACCAATGGTGATCTCTCAAACAATAGTTCTCCCTCTAGGGTTTTTGCCAAAAAATGTGAAAGAAATGATTAAAGGTCCTATTTATAAAGGTTACAACTTGGAAACCCCCAAAAGGTCCATTTGCAATAAAATAAATAAATAAATAAAATAACATAAATAAGATAGTGGCATGGACCACATAGTCGTGGCATGCATGAGCCAATGGTTCGGCTAAGGGGTGCATGGGGGTCGAACTTTGGCTTGTTCTCATGCTGAAAATGTCATTTTTGAGATTTGGCTTGACTGTGGCTCGACCTTGGCTCGAGCCAAGGTTCACTCGACACTCCACTTGACTCCGCTCGAAACTCGCTCGACATTCCGCTCGAGCCAGTGTCCGCTTGACTCAGCTCGAGCGAAAACAACCCGAGAGCTCTGCTCGACACTCCGCTCGAGCGATATGTGTGCGTATGACCAAGGTGCAACTTTAGAGGCGATTTTACATGGAGTCCTAACAGTGTAGCTGTGGTCGAAGTCTGGGGTGGCTGACGACGGTGCAAGTCATCTTTCTTTCATTAGGCTTGAACTGATTTGCTGTGATTTTGTTCTGGGCAGAGTGGCATATTGTTCTCGGTCATGGGTTGTCGTTTGATGGTGGTCGTCGGCGTCGTTTGAGGGTGGTTGTGTGGCCGTCGATGTCGCCTGTAGGTGGCTGTGTGGTGTTCATGGTTGAGTTTCCCCTATTTGACATTGGTGCTGGGTCCACCTTCTTCTTTGAATGCACTTCTTTCCGTTGTGAATTTGTGAGCTTCTTTCCTTGTAAGGTTCTTTACGTTGTGAGGTTATCTGCGTCGGTTCTGGGCAGGTATCGATTGCTTCTTGTGGGCCTTTTGTTTGTGGGCTTATTTTTTGTGTAACTTGGGCTCCATTACTGTTGGCCATCGATTGATTTTTTTTCTTTTGCCATGATTGTCTGAGTTTATTTGGTTGGATCTATTCCTATTTTCTACGCAACTTTCATCATGTCTATTGAGAATAATATTGTTCTCTTTAATGGAAAGAAAATTCTACTTGGGAATTTTAGTTTATGATGTTTTTGAAAGAAAAAGAATTATCAAATCATATTGATAATTTTGCTAAGGTTCCCACTGATGAAAAAGAACTTGCATAATGGGAGGTTAAGGATGCTAAGGTGATCTCTTGGTTGTTGGGGACAATTGAGTCTCACCTTGTGATCAATCTTCGCTGTTTTATTATGGCTCATGCCATGTGGACTTATTTCCACCGTATTTACTACCAAGATCATAGTACTCGGAAGTTCCAATTGGAATTGGAAATTAGTAATTACAGTCAGGATACTTCACCTATTGAACAATTTTATTCTGGTTTTATTAATCTTTGGAGCGAGTATTCTGCTATTGTTCATGCTAAAGTTCCCACTGCAGCTCTTCAAGCGGTTTATGCTGAGAGTCAACGCGACCAATTCCTAACGAAGTTGCGGCCTGAATTTGAACATGTCTGGGCTGGCTTATTGAACCGTAATCTGGTTCCTTCTTTGGATATTTGTTTGGGAGAGTATTGCGCGAAGAACAACAGCTCTCAACCCAGATCGGTATGGCTTCTGATCCTCCTATTACTCTTCTACCCGTTTTTTATTATGTGTCTTCTTCTATTGAGCGATTTAAACCAAGTGTGGTGTATCATCAACGTCTTCTTCCTTCTTCAACACCCCTTCCAAACATTGATCTACCATCTAATCATGCGGTTCCTATACCTCGGTGCTCCACGAGGGTTACACATCCACTGAATAAGTATGGTTTTCCTCATACCTCGCTTACTACCACTCTCGACATTGTTTCTGTTCCTCACTCTTATACCAGGCAAACAAGCAAACATGTTGGCAACGGGCCATGTAAGAAGAAATCCAAGCTTTTCAAGACAATCACACTTAGGATATTGTGACTTGTCCATCTGGCATCAAACCTATTGGTTGTAAATGGGTGTGCTCAGTCAAGTTTCGGTCTGATGGCTTACTAGACAGATATAAGGCCCGTCTCATGGCTCTTGGGAACCGACATGAGTATGGTATTGATAATGAAGAGACATTTGCACTTGTTGCCAAAATGACTATTGTGAGGACTATCTTGGCAATTGTTGCGTCACAAGGGTGGTCTCTCTGGCAGATGGATGTGAAGATTGCTTTTCTACATGGGGATCTAAATGAAGAAATCTATATGTCTCCACCTTACACCTTCCTAAGAGGTTTGTCGGCTACGTTGATCCTTGTATGGGTTGAAACAGGCTCCGCATGGATGGTTTGATAAATTTCGCTCTACCCTGCTTCTTTTTCATTTTACTCAAAGTCAATTTGATTCCTCTCTTTTTCTTCACAAGACTTCTGTAGGAATTATATTGCTTCTGGTATATGTTGATGACATTGTGATAACTGGCTCTAATACTAAATTAATTCAGCAATTACAACATCCCAATGCCTCTTTTCACATGAAAGATCCTGGTCCCATGCAGTACTTTCTTGGCCTTGAGGTGCAGATTATGTAACACCATGGCCCAGTGCCAAACCTAGCCCAACATGGTGCAAAGCACACCATTTAATACTCTCAACAGATTTTTTTTCCAACAATTCCTCCCCATCCCGAAAATCCCTCATTTTTGATCTCCAACTCCCATCTACGCACGACACTACCCATGCACGTCTACCCCTTTTCATTCTCTAGTGTTTTCATATCACCCATATAAATATACACATATATCTCATGCCTTTGGAAACTGCCTATTTATCGTTGCTGCAACCAGCCATAAGAATCACCCATCTCTCCTCGTTCAACACCAACCTCCATCCCCACGCTGCTGAGTTCTGTCCTGCACAGCGAAATCCGCCAGCCAACACGTAACCGTAGCACCCAGCACCTTCATAGAACCACCATGCAGCTGCTGCTACCTTCTTAAACCACCATCACTAAGACCCATATCAGCCTCCATCTTCACGTGAAACCTGACGCCACCAACCTAGCACCCATGGCCAACCACCATCGTGCATGACCCGCGCCACTACAAATCTCCACCGGAAGCAACAAGCCCAGCTGTCGCACGCCGCTTCATCGCAAAAGCCCAACTCGAGTCTCGAGTCGGCCACCGCTGCTCTGCCCTACACTTCCGTGCCAAGTCGCCAATAAGCTTTGGACGTGAAGGGCTCTTTTTTTGCACACCGAAACAAGGGAAGCATCCCCACCATGAGCCACGTCGTTAGCCCCCTCCACTTCGACGCCACTGCCATCAAAAGACTCCGGACGACAAGCCTCCACCTTCGGACACTGCCCTAGTCGACGCCGAACCCCCAAACCGTTGCACGCCTCGCTGCCTCATGGTGAGCTTCCTCTTTGTTCCTTCTCGCGTATCTCTCTCTCTCTCTCTCTCTCTCTCTCTCTCTCTCTCCCCCCACCCCCCCGGCGGTGCCCAGCCCTTCAGCTCGATGGCATCTTCGCCCCACCACCATGTCTGCCGTCTCGAGCAGCTCTCTCCCATGGAGTGCAACGCCTCTGTAGCACGGTTTCCCTTATGGTAAGATTCTTCCTTTAGAAAGTTATGTTGCATGTTACATACAATTTTGATAGGGAAGGTTAGGTCATGATATTACATTTTTACCCCCCAGAGTTATAAGTCAAGGCATGAGGGTTTGAATTTTAGATTTGAGACGTGTTTATTTTTTTAAAGGAGGACCTCAGTCGGATTGGGATCAAAATTGTCTTTATATTGTGATGATATTATGGGGTTAGAAATTAGTTAGAGTGGGGGCCGAGAATAGTTTAGAATTTAATCGATTAGTAGGTGAAATTAAGTGAAAATCGATGTAATTGAGAATTGTTGACATCTTAGGGTTACGAGAATGTTAGATTTTTTTAGGATAATAGGTTATTTAGCATTTCAGGTTTAAATATCGAAATACGTGTCCAACTGAAAATTTACGAAACTTACATGATTATTTTATAGGTGACGAATAATTTTTGTTCGGCATTATTGAGGAAAATTTCTGAAAAGTTAAGAAGTTCAGGTAAGCGGGATTTCTATACTAGACTTGCATAAAATAAAATGAATTGAGGTCCCTCTTGAAAAATATGCATGTTTTGTTATGAAAAGAAATCTAAAACGACTTCAATTATTTGTTCTACATTACTCATGAAATTCTGTATAAGAATAAAGTATATTCTGGTATGACTGGTGGACATAAGTTTATCTTTGGCATTCTGTTATTTTCTAAATCTGTTTTGAAAAATGTGAAATGATCTGAATTTCAATACTCTGTTTTGATATGATGTAGCATGACTTTCTAATTCTGTTCTAACTGTAATTCTGATATAGTGATTCTAATTTTATTTTGCTCTGATATGTGGCCCTATCACGAGATATAATAGTGACCTATAGCCATATCATAGGATATAATAGTGACCTTTGGCCCTATCTAGGGATATAATAGTGACCTTTGGCCCTACCAAGAGATATAATAGTGGTATTTGTCTCTACTCTGAGTGCAATCACTTTGATAACATGGTGATTTATGTTCTGCTTGGCTTTTTCCATAATGCAAAACCCTACCACGAGGGTTAAACATGGCCTCTGTTATGATATGATACTTTGATATGATATGATAAGATGAAGATGTTCAGTCATATAGTGCCAAATGGGTCTTTGAATATGAAAAGGTTTCTGAATATGAAATGTTTGAAGTGTCACTTTGATTTTCTGATAATATGTATTTTTGAGATTTGCATATTGAAACTAAATTTTTTTTCTTTTTTGCATTCTGAACTCAGTAAAAATGCTCATGTTTACATACTAGCATGTGTTCTCTGCTTACTGAATTGTTGATAACTCACTCCTAATCTCCATAACATTTTTCAGATATTTTTATGGTTCAGCTAGAGAACAAGAGTGAGAAGTATTGGAAAAATCTGATAATCATAGATGAATAAGTGCTAAGGGTACAAGTATTTTTCTTGGAGGATTATATTTAATAGTTTCATCATTAGCGATTTTTTTTGGTATGTCAGTCTTTGTGGAGATATTATTTTATTTTATTGAGGTTTTTGTTTAGTATTTCTATGGAGGGACAAGGATTTTTGGACTGAACAAATAAGTTAGGTATTTTGTGGAGTTTTTGTTTATTTATTATTGATTATTGGAGATGTTTTTAAGTAATAGGAGCTAACTCTTTGGACCTTCGGGAACAGGGCGTTACAGATTACCCCGACTGGTATATTGTTACACCAGCACAGATACACACAGGAGTTGATTTTACTGGCTAGTCTACAATCTGGTAACTTTGTTCCTACTCCTTTAAAGATAAATCTCAAGCTTCATCAGGAGGAAGGCGAGCTTCTCTCAGATCCATCCTTGTATCGGCAAATCGTTGGGAGTTTGAACTACCTAACGATTACTCGTCATGACATTTCTTCTGTTGTGCAGCAGGTTAGTCAATTTATGCAGGCCTCCCGACATCTTTATTTAGTTGCTGTCTGATGTATTATCTGCTATCTAAAGGGAACCTCTACACGCGGGTTGTTCTTTCCTAAAGAATCTTCCTTATAGTTGGAGTATAGTGATGCTGATTGGGTTGGATGTGCGGATACTCGTCATTCTATTACTGGGTGGTGCATGTTCTTAGGCGATGCACTCATTTCTTGGAAGAGTAAGAAGAAGACAGAGTTTCCAAATCCTCCACTAAGTCTAAGTATCATGCTGTGTCTTCCGCTTGCTCTGAGATCACATGGCTTTGTGGGTTATTGGGAGACTTTGGCTTTCCTTAGCTTCATTCCACTCCTCTACATGTTGATAAAACCAGTGCGATCCAGATTGCTGCTAATCTTGTTTTCCATGAGCGCACAAAACACATTGAAGTTGATTGTCATTCCATCCATGAAGCTTTTGACAAGCATGTGATTACTTTTCCTCACATTTCCACCACACTTCAAATGGCTGGCATCTTCACTAAAGCCCTTTCTTAGCATCAATGTCAGTTCTTGATTGACAAATTGATGCTTCTAGATTTTCCAGCATCAATTTAAGGGGGAATGTCACTAAGATAGGATTTAATATCATTATCTCTAACACCCACTAACACTTAGTTGTTGTACATTTCACCCACTAGCTGTTGTAAATAGACATGAACCTAGGAATTAAGACATTATCGTATAGACATAAAGCCAGGAAATCTAGCACTATTATGTAAACATTTCTCTATATAATAAGATAGAATCCATATGGAAATGGTATTTAGACCAATTGACATATGGTCCCAATTATATAAGCCTTATATATACAACAATATCAAATCATAGACATTAACAAAAACTCGTACCCAGCATAGCCCCAAGGCCTTAGTCTTCATATTAGATATAGGATACTTTACATTTTCGGGTAAACTGAAAGCTCTAAAAATAGATTTAAAGCTTTGGAACATGCAGTCATTTGGTGATATAGGGGAATGTAAGAAAATCAAGGTGATGGAGATCCAGGAATTAGAGAGGATATAAGAGGATCAAACTCCTACACATGAAGCATTAGCTCGGAAGATAGCATTGGTCGCAAATCTTGAGAGGATTATTTAATTAGAAGAGACTTCTTGGTGTCAAAAATCAAGAGCATTGTGGCTAAAGGAAGGAGATCGAAGCACAAAACTCTTCCACAGAATAGCCAACTCTCACAGGAGAACCAACAACATTGAGATGCTGAAAATTGATGGTGTTGGTGTTGATAGTATGGAAGAGCAGGTGATTCACAATCATGTAATTGATTTCTTTGAATAGTTACTTACCGAGTAGTTGGGATGGCAGCCTACGCTTGATGGGCCTTGTTTTGACTCCATTGGGCAGCATGATGTTTGTCGGTTGTAGAGGCTTTTTGAGGAGACGGAGGTTTACAAAGTGTTGAGGAAAATGGTTAAAGTGAAGGGATAGGGTCCGGGTGGTTTTTCTATGAGCTTCTTTCAAACATGTTGGGATGTGTTAAAAGATGATCTTATTAGGGTGTTTCAGGAGCTTTTCTCGGCTGAGAAATTTGAGAAAAGCCTAAACACCACTTTTCTCTCATTGATATCGAAGAAGGTTGGGCCTGAGGAGATTAAGGAGTTTCGGCCCATTGGCTTAATAAATGAGGCATATAAGATAATTTTCAAGGTGCTTGTGAATCGTCTTGGTGAGGTATTGGGGAAGATAATAACAAAACCCCAAAATATTTTCGTAAAGGGTAGACAAATTTCAGACGCGGTTCTTATTGCCAATGAATGCCTTGACAATAGATTGAAAGCTAGCACTGCAAAGATCGTCTGCGAGCCAGACATGGAGAAGACGTACGATCACGTTAACTGTGATTTTCTTATTTACCTTCTTAGGAGGGGTGATTTTGGGGAGAGGTGGCGGTCGTGGATCCACTGCTACATATCAACGATGAAATTCTTAGTTTTGATAAACGAAAGCCTAGTTGGCTTTTTTAACAGCACACGAGGATTAATACAAGGAGAATCGTTGTCTCTATTACTTTTTGTTATTATCATGGAGACTCTAAGTAGAATGACCTCAGCACTAGTTAACAATGGTTTTGTGACTAGCTTCTCGATTGGAACCTTAGATAGGGGAATATTAATATTTCTCATTTGTTATTTGCAGATGAAACACTTATCTTTTTTGAGGCAATCATAACCAAGTTTGAGCACTAAAGGCCCTTCTCCTTTGTTTTGAAGCAGCGTCCAGGTTGAAAGTAAATTTCGACAAATCAGAGATGGTGCCAATTGGTGGTGTTCATCATATAAGATAGTTGGCTAGCACTCTGGGGTGTAAGATTGCCTCTCTTCCTATGACTTACTTTGGACTCCCATTGGAGGGCTGCCTCGAGAGCATCTTCATTATAGGACACAGTGATTGAGAAAGTAGAGCGAAGACTGGCAAGATTGAAGAGAATGTACCTGTTTAAGGTGTTAGGATTACCTTGATCAAGAGTACACTATCTAATCTACCACCTTACTTTTTGTCTCTATTCCCTATCCCAGCAAGTGTGACATTTCGAATTGAGAAATTTCAACGTGATTTCTTGTGGATTGGAGTGGGTGAGGAGTTCAAATTCCACTTAGTCAAATGGGAGAAAGTATGTTGCTCCATCTGCAATGGTGGTTTGGGCATTAGAAATATAAAAATTTTTAATCAGGCATTTCTTGGAAAATGGTTGTGGAGATATAATAAGGAATCAGAAGCCTTGTGGGAGTTGGTGATTGAGGGCAAATATGGAGGCCTATGGGTGGGATGGTGTACTAAGGAAGTGAGAGAGGCTTATGGAGTGGGGTTGTGGAAACGCATAAGAAGAGGATGAGGGGTCTTAACTAGAGGTATGAGATTTATTTTGGGTGAGAGTTCTAAAATTAAATTCTGGAGTGATATTTGGTGTGGTAACTGTGCTCTAAAAGATTTATTTCCTTCACTTTTTCGGGTTGCAAGTGCCAAAGATGTTTCATTGGCTGAAGTCATGGTGATATCGGGGGAGCAAATCTAGTGGAATATCAATTTTAGTCAAGCTGCACAAGATTGAGAAATGAGCAGCTCTGAAGACTTTTCCAGCAAAAAGATATGCTGTGGTAGATACCCGCAGATAAAGGTTCATTATCGATTCGCTCTTTTTATAAGTCTCTCACACAAGATCCCAATATTCGATTTCCATAGATAAGGCTTTGGAAACATCAGCACCTCCCAATGCAGCATTCTTTGTGTGGGGACAGTTTTAGGAAACATAGGGTGATCATCGCAGAATAGTGTTGCATGTATAGGAAAGGAGGCGAGTCTGTGGACTATCTCTTACTACACTGTAAGACAGCTAGAGCGTTATGGAATGAGGTGTTCAGTAGACTAGATTTGGCTTAGATTATGCCCAAGACAGTGGTGGCAGTTCTGGCTAGCTGGACAAATCTAAGAAGCATTCAACATATTAAAGTTGTGTGGAAGATGATCCCTATATACATCAAGTGGTGTTTGTGGTAGAAGTGCAATGATCGGACGTTTGAAGACAATGAAAGTTTGCTGGAGGAACTAAAAGTTTTATTTATTAGAAGACTATGTACTTCGGCCATTGCTGTTTACTTTAATGGCCTGGATCTACATGATTTTCTTGTCTCTATCGCGCGTACATAGTTAGGGTATACTTTTGTATTGTACCTGGCTATGCCTATTCATTTATTAATAAAATTTTTTTGCTTATAAAAAAAAAAAATTATCATTCTCACTTCAATATCCGGAAATATTTGTAATTCTCATATTTCATCACATTGTGTACTTCAATAAGCAATTTCTATTCTACATAACTGACTGATTTTGTTCTCATTTGACACTAGTTAAAAAGGCCCATTCTTTATTGGGATGTTTTCAAATTGTGAACTACTAGTAGATCACATCATGTGCATAGTCGAAAGTTATGTTGAACCAATTAAATTTAGATTCAAAACTTAAAAGGAACTGAAATTTTTTTGATAAGGAACTGCTAATTAAATCATGAATATTCTCACTCAAGCAAATAAATATTACATTTCAACCCCATCACTAACAGTTCATGATGATCCAATATTAAATCCGTAGCGATCTATTGAAATGCTATGAAATCATGATAAAAGATTTACACAAGTAGCACTACTAATTCCTAGCTAGTTCCTGCTCATCAAATTCTTTCAAAAAGGTATCCTACATCATCCCCCAAAAGATATAGATGCAAGATTACTATTTATAGTAGTTCTTAGTTTTGGATAGTTAATAATAAAATACAAAGGTACAATAATTGTTCAGAGATTTCCAAGGTCTAACCAAATCATGTATTGATACCCCACGCATGCCAAAATATACCAAGGTAAGAGTTGTGTTTCTCGTGTACAACGAATTAATGAGGGCAGTGTCCGTGGATAACACACGTAACAAGGAAATACAGGTCTTAACTAAAGACCAATACTTTGGGAGGACAAAAACAACAAGGATGTCGTTTTCTACAAAAACGCTTGAAGCTATGAAATTGATACATTGATGATCTTAAACATCTGTACACGCGACAGATGTTGACAGATAACTAGGTCAATGGACAAGATTTGACATTTCTTTGCATGTCAACCTCACCACTAGTCATGACGTACTAGGCCAAGAAATTGTGCAAACGAAGTAATTGCAACGGATCATGATAATTACAGCTTGATGCTGAAAGATAACAATAACAAGCAAGGGCCTGACCAATGATATATATAAGACGGGCAATACATGCACGAGTCAATTCATTCCGGGGTCCAGTACTTAAAGTTTTGATAGACAACGTAATTCCTCGACAGTACAGCACATGGTCATGTAGAACCAGACAGTGGTTCATAATCATCATGTGTTGCTTTAACCACTTCCATGTTTGATAAGCACTGATCATTGCTTTGAGATGAAATTTCGTTTCTCAAGTGTTACATCATCAGTGTCGATCGTACCATGGAATATGTTAAATAAAATTAGTAATTAAACGAATTAACCGTTTAAGCTATATGATTGGATGTAAATTTTATTTCAGGTGAGAACCAAACATTTAAAGATATTGTAAACTAAAAACCAGACATTTAAACCATAATCATCACTCGAATATATAGTTTCTGACATGAGTTCTTTTACCACATATCTCTTAGATCAGATATATATATATGTATTGCTGTAAAAGAAATGCCCAAAACAACGTACAGACCATCTAAGGTTATTCTTGTTTCGTGAGTTGGATTAGGAAGATGATCAAAGAGATTGGTAAACAAGCTGGTAGGCAGTGCCTCCTTTGAACTTTGATTAATCACTCACTACTATAAACTTTTGACAAAACAAAATACAAAGAAACTCTATGATCTTAAGCCATTCTTGCCGAGGCAAAAAAACAATTAAGAGCTCATGATATGCCATTTAGGCACGAATCCAACCTATTCATAAATCAATCTGGATCCCGGAAAATAGAAAACAGTCAATGACAAAACATAAATAACAACAATAAATTAAGAAATAAACACATAAAATCAGGAGGACTAGCAAAGATGTATGTTTAATTACCTGAGTGATTAACCTAATACAGGCGGAAGCTGCAGTACTTTGCCCCCAACACCGAGAGAGAATAACAAGAGCTGCAATAAATAATTATGACCTCAAACGTCAATATAACTTAAATAAATAGTGGAAGCCACGTACCGTAGTGATGAAGAGATATCTTAGAAATAAAACTTGAGCTGATAAAATAAAATACAGGAAATTACGCTTAATTGTTGCCATAAAGCAAATCCCCTTTTCAAAGGCATTATTCCTGATACGGGGAAGGGTGCATCTCCGCCCAGACTCCGGAAAGATCATTTTTTTTTGCATATTTAGCAGTGCCTGCACAGACCCACATCCAAAAAACACCTCTTATACGAGATTATATTAGACCAAGGCGAAATGATGGGCGAAACCTGCGTTAGTAGCAAATAAAATCACCAAAAAGATCAATAATCCAGAAATTTCAGAGGTTTTTATGGCCGGCCGGAAACATGCGTTTGGGGTTGAGAATTAGGGATAGTAGGAAATCAAAAAAACCCAAAATCAGAGCCCGATTAAGTGAAAAGAGTAGAGGAGTAGTACCTCTTCCAAACATGCCCTTTGCCTTGCATGGTCGACCAGTGAGAGAAGAAGAAGAAGAAGAAGAAGAAGAAGAAGAAGAAAAAAGTGAAAAACACAAGGGTTCGATGAAACCAAGCAAATAACGTGAATCGTTAATAAGGGTGATCCACGATAAGATTTTCCGTTAAAACAAGAACAGTACTAACCAGACGTACCTTCGAGATCTGCATCCCTCGTCCTCTTTCCCAAAGAGTACCATCAAAAGTCACGCTATCCAGCTCAATCACAATTAACAACGCTAATAACAATGATAATAATAAAATATTTGATGCAGGGCATAGGAATAAAGAGTACAAGCAATTAAAAATAAAAAATAAAAGACAGACAAATGTAGCAGCAGAGAGTGGATAAGAATGGGCTAAAATAGATAGGTCGGTCCTGCCTGCAACTTCTTTCTGATAGAACTTCATGCCAACATTCTTCCACTTGTCAAATTTATAAAACCACAACATACACAGGCATTAAAAACAGCAACACATCAGCGAGAGAGAAGGACGAGAGCGTGAGGATAAGAAGGAATATACAGCATCATGATGTGTTCGAGGGGCGCCGTCTCCCTGTGTGATTTCCGGGTGCCCCATCCCATCTCTTTTGCCTTTTGTCCATTTCTGCCCTTTTTATCTTATAGAGAATGGGGGAGGGGCTTGTGGAGTAGAAAGAATGAGAAACACCCAGATGAACATAAGAAAAGTCAGTTGCAAGGAAATTTTGTTTGGGCAAAAGAGAGAGACACACAGAAGAAGAACGGAGGAGGAGAAGAAGAAAGAGGAAGACACGGTTAAAATGGGAAGCTGACAGAAAGAGAAGTGAGCACGCACTCGCAAAGGTATGCCCTCATACGATTGCTGGAAGCGTGTGCTCACTCTCTTCTGTCAGTTTCTTGACTCTCTTCCATGTTCCTCTTTAGATTTGTTCGCTCTTTTTACACACAAAAAGCCAAAAGAATCACCAAAAGAACTAAATTTCACACTGAAAATGGTATATAAATACTCATCACTGTAAGTCAGATCTAAAAGAAACATCATATACACCCATTTTTTTGGCAGAGATAACTCACCAGCACTCAAAAACACACATACCATTTTACCCTTTACGAGTTTATACCCAACTGATCATCAACAAGATATAGGGTTTTCCAATCGTCCAACCACCCAAAACAAACCCTGGGGATCTATCTTTCCCAGATCTTTCTTCTCATTATCAATCTCTTTGTTCCCTCCACACACACAAAACCTTCCAAACCCTCGGCTTCTTCCCCACCTGAGTTTAACCGCCTCTGAGCCACAGAAAAAAGAGAAGTGTAGGGAAAAAAAAAAAAACGAGCAGCAAAGCAATGGAGAGAGATCATGGAAGTGATTTTGCCTTTTGGCAACCCCATGTGTTTGCTTAATCAACGAAAGGACAGGGTGAGTTCCGCACGGCACACTCACAGAGATCTCTAGAGAGAACGATCGAGAGACAATAGATGTTTAGTTGAGCGGCGATTGGTTGTTAAAATACATGGAGGTAGCTGATTGACTTTTTGGACAAAATGATTTAACGGCACCTGATTTGACCTCTTCTGTTTGGAGCCGTTCGGACCGTCGGATCCTCACTTGTTGAGGGTCCTGCCTACTGCGACAAATGTCCCCTTTCTTAAGAACTCTCTTAAGAGCTAGCACTCCTTTCTTAGTATGCCTGATTGGTTGCTTTGATTTTGTTAATTACCCTCTCCTTTCCTAAATATGGCACTATGTCGGATTATATTTTTGTCACTGATGAAACCATCGCATGAAAAACAGTGACACTGCCCTATAGAATAAAATCTTTCACTCATCACCAATTAGATTTTGTCACTTTACTATTGAATTTACTATTGAACTGTCGCTACAAATAATTCAATTGAAATGTCACTACAAATGTTTTTGTGACGGTATTCTACTCATCGCTCTGTTTGACGTTCGGACGTGATAAATAATTTGTAATGATTTATATTATTTTTATTTTAAAATTTAAAAAGGTTGAATTGTTTATTAGATTATGTGTGAGAATTTAAAAAAATTGTAATGATAAAATGAGATAATTTTGTATATCTAAGCTGACTTAAATTAGACATCAATGATGATGATGATGAAAGGTTCAGTCATTGTTTCAATCATGGGTCAAGATCAGGTTTAGATTGCTGATTGTATAGATGTTATGTTAATTTGTCTCTATCTGATACACAAATATTCTAATTATGAGATTCATTGCTTAATGCATTGCATTTTCAACTCTCTTTTTAGAGTCAATGTTCAACTTAAGTTTCACTCATAATTAGAAGAATGATATTTATCTAACTATTTTACAACTCAATTTAGTGTGTACACTTTATTAAAAGTACTTCAACTTTTAATTTTATATATTTATAATCTCTTAAAATATATTTGCTTAGAATTTATTGGTATGGACAAGTTAAAGAACTAGTCAAGGAGAAATTATTGTTGTTTCTGATTGATGTAATACTGTACTCCTTTTGGTCTTTCATGTTAATTTGTCTTGCTTAACAATATATGCAACAGCTAGGGGTTCATGGGCAAGACATTAAGATCCTTGTTGTGAAATGTGTAATGGCCTGGCCGGCCATATATATATAATGAAGTAAGAGTAGTGTTACATATACTTACACTTTTACTTACAAAACTCATTTTATTAGTTTTCTTTTGAACTTCAAATTTTGAATTTCAAATTTCATGATTTTCAGTATTTTATTAACTGACATGTGAAGAAGTAAGTTTTTTGTAAGTTTTTCTTAAATACATTTAGCATTTTTTAGTGAAGTAATATTTAAAGATGGGGTACTGGTGTTTACTTGACCAAGTGAGAAGGTGATCTAGCTAGGGTTAATAAAGTTAGAGCGTTAATTCAAACTTGAAGCTGACCACTAGCTAGTTGTGATTAATTAAGCATATATGCAGTAATAGTACTACATTTGGAATCTATTTCCAGATACATGAAGGACCATGGGCATGCATAGTCCTCCTTTTATCCAAGGTTAGGTTAGGTTTGGATGTTGAGATAAGATGAGACTTTTTGAAAATTTTGTGAATAGTGTTAAGATGAAAGTTAAAATATTATTTTTTAATATTATTATTGTTTTGGGATTTGAAAAAGTTGAATTAGAATTTAAAAAAGTTGAATTGTTTATTATATTTTATATAGGGATTTGAAAAAGATGTAATGATGAGATAGGGTAAAGATGAGATTTTTTACCCCCAAATATAACCTTAATGTTTTTGGGAGTTGAAAATGCCTGCAAGGAACTGCTAGATCTCTCAGAGATGGGAATACGAGTTTAAGGCTCTGTTTGGAAACACAACCGTTGTCAGATATATTCAAACTACTTCATTACTATCTACAAACAGTTAACTACTATTGATAAGAAACTATTCACTAATATTTACGAATGATATGAAATAATCTTATCATCCAAAAGAAGACTTAAATTAGGAGCAAGTTTTAGAGAGAGTTGAGACAAGTTTTTGGGAATTGTAATGACCTGGGGAGCTACCAGCTTGCAATAGATAAGGCAACCCAACAGGACTTTTTCTATATAAAAGTGATGTGGAAGAGTAAAAGCATTAGTAGTGGACTCAACAAAGTTTGGTCAAATTTTGGTTAGAGAATTCACTTTTATAAATTTAACTAGCTATTTTTCAACAACATCAAATAATGGACTCTCCAAATATATCATTATTCTATTAAAATATTAATTTTTACATTTTTATTTATTTGAATTCTAATCGTAATTTGAATCATTATTCGTTATTAAAAAATTACACATTAATTTTCTAACGTTCATATTATTTCAGTGGTAAAATTTTCTGATGGTCTTTTTTTTTACAACGTTCTTCTTTCCCAAACTATTTCTTAGACTAGTACTAGCCAGTTTGTACATCATGGAAAACAAACCCGGTTTGGCTATTGATATGTTTAATCAAATGGTTGAGTCAGGGGCTGAGATGGATTTAGTGGCATTCCCAATCGCAGTTGGTGCCTATGGATGTTACAATCGGTGCAACAAGGCAAGATTTGGCTAGCAACTTGGAATTTTTTATGTCAAAATAATATTTGGCCAGCAACTTGGGCTAGTCAGATTTGGCCAGTGAAAATGATGAAAGTTAAAAACACTATAACTTTGTTGAGTCTACTACAGTTAGTTTTTATGCAACTTAGCTAAATTTTGGTTGTTGAGTCTACTACTAATATTATAATACATGATATAATCATGTGTTGTGCAAGTGTCGCACACTTGTTTTGAAAAAGAATATGTTCTACTATTAAAAATTGATTTTTTTTAAAAATAAATGTACAATATTTGTACATTACATAACTATAAATATCATTTCTCGCTGTGAAAACCATATTCGATCATGATCATATATATTATATATAGAAACCCTTCAAATTTACTATATTTTGGCATAAGCTGGTAGCAAATATAGATGCAGGATGGTACTTCATGCAGTAGCATGCATGCATTCATTGTTTGAATTGCTATAGATGGTTGGAATACTTGGATTCCAAGGTACATGGTTACGTTATACGTAGCTAGGCTTTTCGTCAAAATGGGCTTCTACAGGGAGTTAATTAGTTTGGTATTGACCAGGTTTGTAATATTTGGTGGCCAATGAGTTGATGCTAGATACGACAGAACCTCCAAAGATTGCAAACCAACGGCCTGCACACCAAGCTGCAGCCTAGCTTATCCATTGGAACCCGGCCTTCATGCGCGTACGTACAAGTCAGTAGCACATGATACGTACCTCCATCCTGTCGCATCTCAGACAGCTAGCTAGAGCTCATCCTTTCACAGTCCTATCTGATATCGACGATCGTACTGATCATCTGAATGTGATCAATATTTAAGATCAAAATTAAACCATAATTAGCTAGCTAGCTCTACCCACATACGTACGCCTGGTTCGAGTCTCAAGAATTCAAAATTATGGATGTAGATCTTTTTGAACCACTTACCCATACATCGATATATTTCACGATTCAGTGCATGGTATTCGGATAACGATAAACATACAACATATTTTTTACAACACATCTATAAGTAATTGTTGCGGATGTGTGTTAAGTCCCACATTGATAAGGTGAAAATTGTGAAGAAGGTATTGCATAATTATTAACATTTGCATTAACCGTACATTAATATTAGGTAAAACTGAAGTACTTCACAGGTACTGATTATCATCATCATTCTTCAAATATAGTGCAGATCGATGCTTATGTTGCATTACTAAAATGATAAGATTCATTAATTATCTTGTTAATTTTGTCTGGTCATGCAGTACAATAAGGTCTCTGTCGCAACTCCAGACATGATATCCTTAATTCATCTGCAATTCTTCTGACATTAACACTTGTTCCCGAGAAATTTCCTTTGTCTTTCAAGAGATGCGAGAAATTCTTACAGGCCAGCCTTACTGGTGACTAGAATTCACGTACTAAACATCATCTATCTTAATTTATTGTACGTGATGATCTTGCAGTTTCTGAGGTAAAATATATAACGAGGTTGCTTGTCATCGTAAGCAAATCAGGATTGCAGCTAGCTAGCTAGTGATCAGATCTCCAGACAAGCAGAAATTAGAACCTCCCAAAGCCTTTCTCAGAGAAGCATTTCACAGTAAATTATATAGGATTGAGCCTTTGCTTGCTTCCAGATCTCTAGCTAGCACTTCGTGTACTAATATCATCTTAATTGTCTTATCCATGGGATACTTAGCAAAAAAATTGTCTTATCCATGGGATGAAACCAAGCACGTAAATGCACTAAGTCAAGCAAAATCAATGAAAATGAACTATATATATGTAAAGATCATTAAACCTCTCGCTTAATAACTATTGATCATGATCTGTAAGTACCGCCAGTATTAAAGTACTGACCATGTACACTAGGAATGGAAAGTAAAACCTATGGAAAGCTGAGTCTAGATCATGATCAGGACGATGTCCTTGAACTCGAGTCTCGAACCATGCAGCTTTCCCTAGTACTACTGCACGGTCTCCATGTGCGAATTCCCACGTCGAAGCGCATGCATTAATTTGTGGATTTGCGCGTAGTACCCCGTGCTATCATCTGATGTAGCAGTTGTATTGATTTGCTATCACCTAGTTTTGTTTGATATTACCCATGCACAACAGCCCTGCTCACCTCCCAAATCCCAATATTTACTCTATTTCTTAAAGAATATCATATAATTTACATGAATTATATAATGTCAAGATTAATAAAATAAATACAGAAAGAAGATTTATCTTCTAAATCTCCTTAGCTTGTCTTTCTACTTCGAAATCAAATGAATTTTGAACCATAGATTTTTTTTTTGTCTACAAGTAATACCACGTAATTTTTTGCTTTGCCGAAAAAGAGTACTTTCTAGCTGTGTGGGGAATATTGAGGAACAACAGGAAGGAATTTGGGTTAGCTAGGGTTTGAGAAATGTACGTGGGGTCCCCCCCCCCCCCAACTCTTTCTGTCTTGAATTGTATTTTTACTTTCTGATCTAACAGTGGTTCATGTCCTCGTCAACAACTGATCTAAGGTGGCGATGATGGCATCCACAGACGGCAGGGCCGGATTCCCATTTGTAAGATAAAAGAATAGGCCGACAGAAGGATTTGATTGAAACATGCATGCACAGGGTTGAACGCTAACTTTTCTAGTCGAGCTGTAGCCTGTACCCCAATATTGCAGTGTAAGCTGGGGGGGGTCCGGTACGAGTACCAACCTAAGATCGGCAGCTGCCTGTACGCTCGTTAAGCCACAGATCTAAGAGTAAAAGAAACATCCCTTCATCGGAACTGAAGACATAGACAGCATTAATTATCGATTTGCCGAGGTATCTCGAACTCGTTCAAGTTCATGATCACCAATAGTGATTTGCAGTACTAGAAGGGCATGAGTCATGCATGACCACTCTACGTATACATGATGCCCTAGTACTGCTACTACTGCAGAATGCAGATAATCGAATATCGTATATATATATAGTTGCTACTATATATGCATGCAAATGGGGATGTATATAAATATTATATATATATATATATGGCGAGGATCTACGTATTTTTATTAAGTCCCACAGTACTTAGATATCACTGAAAGTCCTAAACATGAGATGTTTACCTTTTCCTAAAATCTTCTTTACTGGACTTAAAAAAAATTAAAACTATTACCTTTAATTCATTGAATTGTACGTGCACTACCAGGCAAATTATTAGATCATGTGACATAATGGACAGATATTATATGTAGCCTGCAAATGTTGGAAAAAAGATACACATGCAAGATAGTGATAGTTTCATAAGAGTTGTACGTATGAGATCAATTGATCTATACCAACCATTGACAAGCAAATTATGAATCAGTGTGATAATATTTTAATGAATTTATTTTTAATTTATATATAATAGTGATAAATATTATAGTATTTTTTTTCTCTCCTCTCTCTCTCTCTCTCTCTCTCTCTCTCTCCTCTGGCTCGATTCTCTCCCACGCTCGAAACGGGTTTCAGCCTAGCCCGGCGCAACCCAGCCACACCGCCACCACTGGCGACTTGTTAGACCCCCACGTAAGGCGGCTTCTAAAATCACGGCACATGTCCTAGTCATGTCCAGGACATACCCTTTGATCATGCCACGAGCATGCCTTGGCCCGTGTCTTGTCACACACGGGGCGCCCAGCATGCCCATGAACCAGCCACATGCATGCCTTGGCCCACGCCTTGACATGCACGGGACGCCCAGCATGCAGGCCATGCGCACGTCACACCTCAAACATAGCGAGGTTAGTGGCCATGCGTAGCCCAACTCACGGCCAGGCATGTGCACGCCGATGCGCATGCCCACGCACCGCGTGGCCCTGCGCACGTAAGCAGGCCGCACGGTCCAGTGCACGCACGCAGCCCGCGTGGCCCTGCGCCCCCACCCTGGCCGCCTGGCCAAGCGCACGCCTATGCGCACGCCCATGCGTGCGCTCATGCAACCGGCCATGCAACCAGCCGCATGGCCCTCCTGCCGCACGCCAGCGAGGTTAGTGGCATGCCTTCCAGGCATGCCATTCAGTGCAAGGGCCCAGTCCGTGCCATGCAGAGCAGGCCAGTGGCATGCCTGGTGGGCATGCCATCCAGCACACGGCTCCAACCCGTGCCATGTAGAGCAGGTCAGTGGCATGCCCACCAGGCATGCCATCCAGCGCATGGCTCCAGCCCATGCCTTGCAGCCGGCTCACTTGACTAACCACCAGCAGGCCGAACATGGCTCCATGCCATGCCCACCAGCCAGCCCATGCATGGCACCATGCAATGCACCACAGTTAGCCATGCCGAGCCACCTAGCCATGGACCAGACGGTGGACCACCATGCACCACCCTAGCCGAACCCTTGGCTCATGCATGCCACAGCCATGTGGTCCATGCCACTATCTTATTTATGATATTTCTTTTATTTATTTATTTCTTTTTTTGCAAAGGGACCTTTTGGGGGTTTTCAAGTTGTAACCTTTATAAATAGGACCCTTAGTCATTACTTTCACATCTTTTGACAAATTGACTAGAGTGAGGACATTGTTGAGAGATCATTTCGGTGCTATACACTTGGGCTCTTTTTTGTGCAATTCATTGAATCCCAAAGAGAGAATTATTCCATGCAATTCATTGAATTGGAGTAATCCATTTATCTTGTTTATCAACTTGGTGCAATTCATTGAATCCAAGTTGATTATCTTTATTTTTGTTCTTTTATCAATATATGAGGTTTATTCAATCTTGGTACACATTGTAAATCATTTGTTGAATTGCTTTTATTGTTCATTCAAGTTCATCATTAGATCTTGAGTGTTCATCTTGTGTTCTTGGTGTTCTTCATATTTCGGCTTGTTCAATCCCATACACCATCAATTTCGACCACCATTATTGTTTGTCAACTTTCCATAATTGATCCCCCTTCTTCTACCTAGCCCTAGCCGAAACACTTACCGTATCCATCCAAGTCAAATTTAGCCAACTCACTTGCCTTATTTGCATTGCCCTAGCCGCCCCTTTTACTTGCCATAATAGGGTTTCCATACTTGGAAACCCTAGTTGACTCATTCCACACACTTGGCCGGCCACCTTTCTATCCACAAGCATATCCTTAGTTTTTAGGAAACCTTCCTAAAAACACTCACTTGCTTGTTCGGCCAAGCCTTGGCCGCCCCACACTTTTGCCCTAGCTCCCAAACCCTAATCCTAAACCCTAAACTCAAGGTTCTAGTTGGCGCCATCATAGCTCCATCCTAGTGCCGTGCACCCTACCCCATTGTGAGCCAAACACTTAGCCATTTTTCCATCATCCATCCACTCCATACTAGCCTAAACACCTAACCTCACCTTGTCCAAATTGCCACCATAGCCATCATTGATCGTGAGCCAAGCAAGAAAAGGATTAGAATTCGGTCAACCAAAGGCGATCATAGCCGAAGAGGACTTAGTATTTAGGGACTTGATCAGGGTCCCTAACATTAATTAGTGCTTTCATTGAGAGGATTCTTGTTTAGTGTTTTGAGAAGTGCTCACTTCTCCAAGTGGCAAACGACGCGTTAACTTGAGATTTTGTGAATTGGTTGGGGGAGTCCCTCGTTGGATCCCATTTAATTGTTGATTGAATTGTGAAAATACGGAGTTTCGGGAGTTAAGGTAGAGGTTAGAGTAGTGTTCCTAAAGGGGTCGGCTACCCTTGAAGGTAGATGACCCGAGGTTGGAACTTGCAAAAGGGGTTGCCCACCTCGAAGTGGACAACTCAAGGTTGGAACTTTTGAGCCGTCAAACCGCCCAAAAGAGAGTGCAAGTTGCTGTCCAAGCTACACCAACCTGAATTTTCAGATTGCAAGAGTAGTTTGCAAGTGATCCAAGAGTTAGTTTGCAAGTGATCAAGACTAGTTTGCAAGCACCATGGCCGAGAGACACATTGAAGCCGAAGGAAAAGGAACTATAAACCGAGAGAGGATTGAGATGCTTGAAGGGCATACTTCCAAAGTCATGGGCATTCTTAATGAGGTCAACACCACTATGGCCGAATTAAAGATAGCTATGAATGCCATTATGCGAGACAATGAAGAGAGTAAGAGAGCCGTAGACAACATGAGGAGAGAAACACATGAGAGTATTGAAAGATTGGAGAGAAGACTTGTTGAAGGCCAAGCTACACGGCAAGAGACTAATGGACAAAAGCATAATGCTTTTGTTGATGGTGTTGAAACAAGTGTGACCAATTCTATTCATGACCCAATGCATGAGCCACCAAGAGTTGAATTGAGAAGAGGTGGACGTGTTGAACGTGACGAGGTTGCGGTTGAAAGATGGTATCATGGTGGAAGCCACCATAGGAGTCCAAGCATTAGAGAAAGACCTCAAGATGTGAGGTATGAGATGCTAAGATTTGATGATGGCCATGAGGCCGAGTATGACTATGAGGAAGCCATTCGGCCATGAGAATCAATTTGATAGAAGACACCACAATTATGACCATGATAGAAGGCAACATGGAAGAAGACATGATGAAGAGTTTCATGAAGATAGAAAGGGAAACCGGGCTTATGACCGGGGACCCAAGAGGCTTAAGGTGGACTTCCCTAAGTTTAATGGGGGGATCTATATGAATGGCTTGACAAGGTTGATCACTACTTCCACACTTATGAGGTGTCGAGAAGGGAGAGTGTATTTACGGCATGTTTCTACTTAGAGGGAAAAGCTAGTAAGTGGTGGAGATGGATTAGAGATCAATATGAGAAGGATGAGAAAAGACTGGGGTGGACCGCTTTTGAGAAGGAATTTTTGCTTCAATTTGGCCTTTCGCCCACCATTAATCATCATGGGCAATTGGCTAAGTTGAAACAAGTGGGAAAAGTCCACCACTACATTGAGCAGTTTCGGCAATTACAAACACTTGTGAGGTGATGGTCCGAAGAGGCACTTGTGGGTACATTCATTGATGACTTGAAGCCTTGGATAGCCAAAGAGATAAAGTTGAAACAACCTACAAGAATTCAAGAAGTTATGAGGATGGCCAAAGTCCTTGAGGAGAGTTCTACCATGGAGAGAAGGTTTTCCAAGGATGTGGGGAGTAAAGTCTCAAAAACTTTGCAAACCAAGCCACCTTGGAAAAATAGAGAAGAGAAAGAGGTTTCTAAGCCTAATCCATATGAGGTTAAGAAACTTTATAGAGAAGAAGTCCAAGATAGAATCAAGAAAGGCTTGTGCTTCAAATGTGGAGACAAGTGGAGTAGAGAGCACTCATGTAAGTCAGGTAAAGCATTTGTGATGATTGAAGATGAGGAACAAGATGAAGAATCACACCATGAGTCCGAACATGAGGAGGCCGAACCTAGTGATGAGGATGAGGATGCCGAGTTGTCTCTTAATGCCATGTCCGGGGTTTAAAAGCCCACTTCTATGAAGGTCATGGCATGGATAGGAAAATTTGAGGTTACTTTATTGGTTGATAGTGGCTCAACCCACAATTTCATCAATTCCAACATTGTCACCAAGGTTGGATTGAAGCTGAGCACTATTGAACCATTTGAAGTGAAGATTGCTAATGGGGATAAGCTTAGATGTGATGGCCTTGTGAGAAAGGTCAAGATGAATGTACAAGGGGTGAGGATTGTGGCGGATTTGCATGTCCTATCTCTTGTGAGACTAGATGTTGTCTTGGGTAATGCTGGTTGAGAGGCATTGGCAAAGCTATGAATGACTATGACAAGATGACTATGGAATTCCGGATTGGGTCCAAGAAGAAGTTGTGGACAACTTTGACATCCAAGTAAGTGAAGTCTTGTGAGGCTATGATGTTTGGGAAACTTTGCAAGGGCAGAGCTAGTTGCTTTGCCATTATTTTAGCTAACCAATAGGCACTTTTTGAAGTGGAAAAGAATGAAGATGGGAGCAAGAAGGATGACTTCTCCTTGCTACCCATGGAGGTTCAAGAGTTCTTGAAAGACCATTGGGGGGTCCCAGAGGTGCCAAACACTTTGTCACCTTATATGCCATTTGATCACCGACTTGCATAAGTAGATGAGAGCAAACCGGTTAATGTTCCACCATACCGATATGCTCATTTTCAAAAAGAAGAGATTGAGAGGCAAGTTGAAAACATGTTGAGAGGAGGCTTGATAAGGCCTCGCACTAGTCCTTTTTTTCACCAGTCTTGTTGGTGAGAAAGAAGGATGGCACATAGAGATTTTGTACTGATTATAGAGCTTTGAATGAAGCTACCATCAATGATAGATTTTCCATACCTACTGTCGATGAAATGTCAGATGAGCTACATGGGGCTAGTGTGTTCTCAAAGCTTGATTTGAGAGCGGGGTACCACCAAATCCGAATGAGGGAAAGAGATGTGCACAAAACGACTTTTAGAACCTACAATGGCCACTTTGAGTATCTTCTCATGCCGTTTAGGTTGTGTAATGCTCCATCAACCTTCCAAGCCACCATGAATTCTATTTTCAAACCATTGTTGAGAAAGTTTGTACTAGTGTTCTTTGATGACATCCTTGTGTACTCCAAATTCGTGGAAGAGCACAAACTACATTTGAAAGTTGTGATGAAGATTCTTGAAGAACACCACTTTTTCATTAAAGCATCTAAATGTGCTTTCATGGAAAAAGAACTTAAGTATTTGGGACATTTCATTTCAGGAGATGGAGTGAAAATGGACCAAAGGAAGATTGAAGTTATGGTGGATTGGCCATTGCCCATGGATGTTTCGGCCTTGAGGGGTTTCTTGGGCTTGACCAGTTATTATAAAAGGTTTGTCAAGCACTATAGGTTGATTGCTAAGCCACTTACTTCTTTGCTAAAGAATGATAATTTTGAATGGACACAAGAAGCTAGAGATGCCTTTGAGAATTTGAAGAGGGCCATGACTACTACACTCGTTCTTGCCTTGCCCAACTTTGAGAAGCTTTTTGAGTTTTACACCGAAGCAAGTGGGGATGGAATAGGGGCTGTTTTGATACAAGAAAGAAAACCATTGGCCTTTATTTCCAAAGCTTTGGGGCCAATGAAGAAGGCATGGAGTACTTATGCAAGAGAGATGCTTGCAGTTGTGCATGCCGTGAAGGTGTGGAGACCTTACTTGTTGGGAAGAAAGTTCACCATTGTCACGGATCAACAAGCATTGAGGCACCTTTTGCAACAAAAGATTGTGACCCCAGAATAACAAAAGTTTCTTGTGAAGTTTTTGGGATTTGAGTATGATATTATGTATCAACCCGGAAAAGAGAACAAAGTGGCCGATGCACTTAGTAGAAGAGAGGGAAGTTCTTTATTTTGGCAAGTGCATGATGAAGATGATGCTAGTTTGATGGCCTTGAGTGGGGCCGAATGGAGGATATGGGACAAGATCCGAGAAGCTACAAAGATAGATGTAAGAGTAATTGAGATCATGAAACTTTTAGAAGCTCAAAAGAGTGGAGTGATCGGGTTCAAGGTAAAAGATGGCCTAATCAACTATAAGGAATATGTGTATGTTCCTAATGTGCCTAACTTGAGGAAGGAAATACTTGACCACTTCCATTTTAGCAAAGAGGGAGGTCACTCGGGGTGGTTGAGAACTTATATAAGGGTGAAATACTTTTTCTATTGGGAAGGAATAAAGAAGGCCGTGAAAAAGCTTGTAACCAAGTGTGATACATGCCAAAAAAATCAAATATGACATAAGACCTACATCCGGGCTCTTGCAACCTCTTCCTATTCCTAATTTGATTTGGGAGGACTTAAGTATGGATTTTGTGAAAGGGCTTCCTATTAGTGGTGGTTTTGAGGTGATACTTGTGGTGGTGGATAGATTAAGCAAATATGGACATTTCATTCCACTTATTCATCCATTCACAACCAAGACTATGGCTAAAGCATTTATTGATAATATTGTGAAGTTTCATGGGTTCCCCAAAAGCATAGTCACGGATAGAGATAGAGTATTCATGAGCTCCTTTTGGAAAGAGATGTTTGAGCTTCAAGGGAGCAAGTTGAAGGCTAGTTCATCCTATCACCCCAAAACCGATGGGCAAACGGAAGTGGTTAATAGAACACTTGAGCAATACTTGAAATGATTTTGCCATGAAGAGCAAAAGAAGTGGGGTGAGTATTTAACTTGGGCCGAGTATTGGTATAATACTACTTTCCATGTTTCCATACAAAGAAGCCCTTTTGAAGTGGTTTATGGAAGAACTCCACCAACATTGTTGAACTATGAGAGGGGCATGGCAAAAAACAATGAAGTGGAGGAGGAGTTGATCACTAGGGATGAAATCCTAGTGAAGGTAAAAAGAGAGCTTGCTAAAGCTCAACAAAGAATGAAGAAATACTATGATGAGGGTAGAAGATTTATTACCTTTGAGGTGGGAGACTATGTGTACCTAAAGCTACAACCTTTTGGCCAAATGACATTGAGAAAGAAGCTTAATTTGAAGTTGGCCAAGAAATACTATGGGCCTTTCAAAGTGCTTGAGAGGATAGGTGAAGTGGCATATAGGTTGGAACTTCCTCCAAGTTCCAAACTACATCCGATGTTCCATGTCACCGTACTCAAGAAGAGGATTGGTGATCCTAGTCTTATTGTGGAAGAGCTACCCAAGTTTGATGAAGAAGGACTTATGCTCTTACAACCAAAAGAGGCCCTTAATTATAGGGTTGTTCCAAGGGGAAGAAAAAGACAAGATGTGTGGCAAGTTTTGATTAGGTGGGGTAAGGCGTAAAGAAGAGGCTACTTGGGAAGATTATGATAATATAAGGGAGAGATTTCTCCAATTTATCCTTGAGGGCAAGGATAGTCTTAAAGAGAGGGGGACTGTTAGACCCCCACGTAAGGCGGCCTCTAAAACCACGGCACATGTCCTAGCCATGTCCGAAACATGCCCCTTGATCATGCCACGAGCATGCATTGGCCCATGTCTTGTCACACACAGGGCGCCCAGCATACCCATGGACCGGCCACATGCATGCCTTGGCCCGTGCCTTGACATGCACGGGGCGCCCAGCATGCAGGCCATGTGCACGCACATGCGCGCGCCACGCCTTGGACATAGTGAGGTTAGTAGCCATGCGCAGCCCAGCGCACGGCTGGGCATGCGCATGCCCATGCACCATGTGGCCCTGCACACGCACGCAAACCGCATGGCCCAGAGCCCGCACGCAGGAAGCACGGCCCAGCGCACGCACACAGGCCGCATGGCCCTATGCATGCACACAGCCCACGTGGCCCTGCGCCCCCACCCTGGCCGTATGGCCATGCGCACGCCCAGGCGCACAGCCATGCGCGCGCACAGCCTGCACAAGCCCATGCGTGCGCCCATGCAGCACATGCAGCCAACCATGCAACCAGCCGCATGGCCCTCCTGCCCCACGCCAGCGAGGTTAATGGCATGCCATCCAACGCACGGGCCCAGCCCGTGCCATGCAGAGCAGGCCAGTGGCATGCCCACCAGGCATGCCATCCAACACACGGCTCCAGCCCGTGCCATGCAGAGCAGGTCAGTGGCATGCCATCCAGCGCATGGCTCCAACCCATGCCTTGCAGCCGGCTCACTTGGCTAGCCACCAACAGGCCGAACATGGCTCCATGCCATGCCCACCAGCCGGCCCATGCATGGCACCATGCCATGGACCAGACCGTGGACCACCATGCACCACCCTAACCGAACTCTTGGCTCATGCATGCCACAGTCATGTGGTCTATGCTACTATCTTATTTATGCTATTTATTTTATTTATTTATTTCTTTTATTGCAAAGGGATCTTTTGGGGATTTTCAAGTTGTAACCTTTATAAATAGGACCCTTAGTCATTACTTTCACATCTTTTGACAAATTGACTAGAGTGAGGACATTGTTGAGAGATCATTTCGGTGCTAGACACTTGGACTCTTTTGGATGCAATTCATTGAAGTGGAGTAATCCATTTATCTTGTTTATCAACTTGGTGTAATTCATTGAATCCAAGTTGATTATCTTTATTTTTGTTCTTTTATCAATATATGAGGTTTATTCAATCTTGGTACACATTGTGAATCATTTGTTGAATTTCTTTCATTGTTCATTCAAGTTCATCATTGGTTCTTGAGTGTTCATCTTGTGTTCTTCGTGTTCTTCATATTTCGGCTTGTTCAATCCCATACACCATTAATTTCGACCACCATCATTGTGTCAACTTTTCATAATTGATCCCCCTTCTTCTACCTAGCCCTAGCCGAAACACTTACCTTATCCATCCAAGTATAGAAACCCTAGTTGACTCATTCCACACACTTGGCCGGTCACCTTTCTATCCACAAGCATATCCTTAGTTTTTAAGAAACCTTCCTAAAAACACTCACTTGCTTGTTCGGCCAAGCCTTGGCCGCCCCACACTTTTGCCCTAGCTCCCAAACCCTAAACCTAAACCCTAGCCATCCATCACCCTATCCAAACCCTAAACTCAAGGTTCTAGGTGGCGCCATCCTAGCTCCACCCTAGTGCCGTGCACCCTACCCCATTGCGAGCCAAACACTTAGCCATTTTTCCATCATCCATCCACTTCATACTAGCCTAAACACCTAACCTCACCTTGTCCAAATTGCCACCATAGCCATCATTGATCGTGAACCAAGCAAGAGAAGGACTAGAATTCGGTCAACCAAAGGAGATCATAGCCGAGGAGGACTTAGTATTTAGGGACTTGACTGGGGTCCCTAACATGACTCCCCCTCACGCTGACGACTCCCCTAGCCCCCACCGACCTCCCTTACGCGCAACTCTTTCTCCCTCCTCTAGCCCGATTCTCCCTACACCCAAAATGGGTTTCAGCCCAATCTAGCGCCGTTGGTGCACCATCCAGCCTCACCGCCACCATCGGCGACTCCCCCTCAAGCCGACGACTCCCTCAGCCACCACCGATCTCCTCCACGCGCAGCTCTCTCTCCCATACGATATCCCAACCGAAATGGGTTTCTCTCCACTTACGCCGCCGTACGCGGCCACTTCGCTCCACTTGCGCCGTCATACACGGCCACCTAGGCCACCACACCTCCACCACCTCACGGGGACACAATGGTATTCGCATGTTGACATTGATCTCGGCTCACGGGGACACAGTGGGCTACGAATGGTTGATCTCAGCAGTACACTCGCCGCTGCAAAAGGGTGGGAAGAGAGAGGACGTTAGGCTACATAGACACAGAAGAGAGAGGGAGGCAGTCTGAAGTAGGTTGGCTAAAGTTGTTTGGATGTTGAGGAACTCTAGTCCTTACAAGAAGTGTTGAGAAGACTCAGGATACTTTGAGTACCCAAACCCAGCCTAAGATTGTACTGTGGAATCATCCTTGATTGATGATGAGAAACAATTAGTACACTGCAGAGAAGTACTCAAGCGTTTCACTGTTTAGTATATTTTAATAACGTGCGTAACCAAGTAGGCCTCTTGATTGAGACACGATCTCAATGTTCATCAGGATGCAGGATTTTAATCTTCAAAGCAAGGACGTCGAAACGACAAGAGAATAAGGTTAGGTTTGAAAGTTTCATCTCACACAAATTCTCATCTTATCATTACAACTTTTTTAAATTTTTACATAAAATATAATAAATAATTCAACTTTTTCAAATCTCAATTCAAATTTTTTAAATTTCAAAACAATAATAATATTAAAAAAATAATATTTTATTCAATTTTTAACTTTCATCTCAAACTAAAAATTCCCTATCACATCTCCCCATATTATTATATTGTAAATGATTGATATATAAGCTACTTAAAATCCGTATATATATATATACGTATAATATGTATTTATACAAATATATACACGTATATATTTAGATTTCAATTGTCTCTTTTTTTGAGTTTTAAGTTATTTTTTAATACTTGTCAAATAATTAAGTTTAGGGAATTAGGAACTTAACAACTCAAATATATCTCAAATACAAAGATATATCTACTATATATATAAGTGCAAATTGAGATTAATAGTATTTTCGTCTAATAATATTTTTTCCAATTTTGCCCTTGCATCTATTCTCCAATTTCCGTTTTGCCACTGGTCTTCTCTCGCGCGCGAGCCCCTCCTTCCCTCCCTCGTTCGTTTCTTCATCTCCTACAGTGCGCCGCCGCACGTTGGCATGGCTAGCACTACCCTGCCCATTCTCTTTCCCTCTGGCCGATGTGCCTCCCCTTCCAATCTCAACCCCTCTCATACTGCGGTTAACCACCACGAGGGAATCCAAGCCACGGCCCATCCGTTTCTTCATCCCCTCCAGTGCGCCGCCGCACACCGGCATGGCCAACACCACCCCACCCATTCTCTTCCCCTCCAGCCGGCGTCCCTCCCCTTCTAATATCAGCCCTCTCGTGTCGTTGTTAACTGCCACGAGGGAATCCAATCCACGACCCTTTTTCAGTCCAATACCGCCGTTGGCCACCATCTCTTCACCACACCACCATCAACCCTCTAGCTCATTTTCCGATTTGGATATTTTGGCCTACAACCGCCGCCCATGCCACCACTTGAGGCTAACCACTACCACCATTTGCTTCACCAACACCTTTAACCCTTTCACTAGCCATCCCAAGTCTTTGTTTGCTCCTATTCAAAATTTGGCATTTTGAGACCCACGACCATAGTCCAAAATACATTGTTACGTTGTTGTGCCGCCACCTCTTACACCTCATTAATTCTTCGAAAATTATATTTCATCACTATAAGTAATTTTCCAAAGAACTTTGTGAGATTTGAAAATATTTTTGTACTAACAAATTTTCTACAATCTGGTTGGTTGCAGGACTTTCAATCCGAGAAATATGGGGTTCGGTTGGATGTGAAAATGTGTTGTTTATTTAATTGAATTATGCTTGCTTGTATTTATGTTGTGTTTGGCATCATGACATTTATTGCATCATTTTATGCATGCTCATGTGTCGTGAATGAAAACTAAGTTTTCATGTGAGATGATTTTTTGGTATGTTTGAAATGAATAGATTGAAAGGAATAAGAGAAAGGGAAATGAACTGTAGAGATGGTGGTAAGCAAGGATGGTGGCAAGAGTCCCGCTTGTGATTCCCGCCTACAGTGCACGTGGTAGGGATGGTGGTAAGCATCGATCATGGTAAGTCCCGCCTATGATTTCCACCTATAGTGTTAGTGATAAGAATGGTGGTAAGCAAGGATGGTAGTAATCCTACCTACAGTTATTGATAAATAAATATGTTAGGCCGAAACAAGAGGGAAACGAATGTGATAAGGTCCATGCGAACTGAGTTGAGTGTAGTAAGCCAAACTCAACTCTATGAGAATGCTGATATGATTCAAAAAAGTTTTCGAATGTTGGTCATAATTTCGATCTTTTTCTGCTTACTTCTTTTATTCTACTTGGCATCATTTCTAGGGCGGATTTGGCTCAAGATAGAACAAGAGAATGGTTGAGGGAGCTGCCTATCAAAACAAATGAATAGATTGAAGCTAAGCTGAGGCACGGGATCGGATCAGAAGAAAGGGATGAGACGGCTGGAAAGAGAGGAAAACGCTTAGTCCCAAAATAGGTTTTGCATAGTTAGGCCTACGGTGGTTTCCTACCAAGGATCGGCCCCTCGATCCACCTACCTAGTACCAGTTCCATCACAACCACAACCGCAGCCCCTTGTCATCACCATTCCAAGGGCATCATTGACCGCACCAAAGGTTCCGCAAACCCTAACACTCAGACCCATCCCAGTCTTCTTCATCTGGCCGCATTGCATCAATATGGATTAAATAATCCATTGGGTGTACATTCAGAGATGGATAAAATTGCTTTTTACCCTTATTTTTATGTAAAGGAGATATGAATCGTCCATCCCATCCATTTGTAAGGCTAATTGCTGGTGATAACTTTTTTTCTAGGAAAATGGCGGTTTGTAATTTAATAAATACGAGCACAATTTTCTGAAAAAATGGTCGATTTATGCTTGGGCCGTTTTCTAGAAAAATGACGAATGGTATTTAATGGCATGTTTTGGGTCAAATAAATTAATGAATATTAAATAATATTCTTAAAATAATAAAATCATTTAAATAAATTAATTTTTTAAAATTATATTATTCTTAGAACTCCAAAATATAAAAATGTTTACTTGAAAATTAGTCTTTGTTCAATAACACTACAAATACCTCATTTAAAATGATTTTGGTAAAATATCTAGAAGGTTTTAGAATACTTGACTCAATTTAAAAATCATCAGCTAGATTTAAAATAAAGATATTAGATTTAAAATTATTTTTTTAAAGAAATTTTATTCATCATCTCTACACCACACACCAATATTTGATTTCTTCTTTTTTTTTTTTTTCTTGATGTGTAAACACACATATTTAAACATCAATATATATATGTTTAAATTGAATGGTAAAAATGAGAAATTACATATTACTGTATAGTACAGGAGATGATGAGATAAATTTTTTTTTTCTATAATTCATTATTTATACTTTTTAAAGTAATTTCTTTGTTTAGAAAACAAAACCAATCAATGTAATTCTTTTACCAGTAAGATCATTTCAATAAAACTAAAAAGAAAATCAATGCAAAAACAAAAGGTGGACAGTCCCAAAAAACACCAATTCATATTCAGTTAAAGGCATATAACTAACAGTTCCTCTTCAGAACGGTATATCCGATAATATGAGTTTACTGGAAGCCAATAAGGAGCTGACACATCACCTAAGCACACATTCTCATTTTGGACTGCATCACACCATAGCAAATAAAAAAACAAGGACCTTGACACCCACCCATGTATTCTTTTCTCCTTAGAACCATCAACCCAGGTTGTCCACATTCAAACGCACGCCGCCACACACCTTACAACCTCTGGTCTCGATGGAGGAGCTCCAGATCAGACCGATAGGCATAGCTCAAGTATATACAAGCCTAGCTGGTGGATAAAACTTAAAATTCTGAAGCTGATTTCCTTGAAATAAATTGTCTCTTAGCCAAAAATGAAGAAGAAAAAACCAGCACTAGCTCAGTGATTATAATTTTGTTTTTTTCTTATCTTTGGATTTTTTGAATTCCTTGAAGCACGTTGACTTCATCTCTTTCAGATGCTATTAGTACAATTTTGCTCATGTTTGTGTGCGCGAGATTGCTCTCTTGACCAAACTCATGATTTTGTGGATAATTCATAATTATATTTTTTGGAAGCACACATAAATGACGATTTAGATGTACCTATGAGCAGAGGGTCTACATTTAGATCCTTGTCTAATCAACCTCCATAATCTCTATAAATTCCTTATAGAAACATTAAGGGTTTTGGATCACATTTATTATGCCAGCAAAAATTTCACTGTTAGATACGTTGAGCTTCCTGCTCATGAGTCAAGGGAGAGAGGGTAACCATCTAGTGGGTTTCATGGAAGAGGGAGGGTGACTTACAGTGAAGATCTAAAAGTTTGGCTCAAAGAAGGGAGAGAGAGAGAGAGAGAGAGAGGGGGGGGGAAGGAGGACGGAGTGAAATTTTGAAAAAAAAAAATTCTTTCCTATGCAGTGCGGTCTACCATTAGGTTCATGTGAGGTTTACATGGCAGCCTACCATTCGCTCTTGTTGATTGATAGGGGAATATCGATTGGGACCTGCATGAAGGTTTTCTCTATAACTAAACGCAAAAAAGGGGGTACTAGAACAGAAAAATGGGTTGGGAAAAACTCAAGGTCGGCGGGGTGAGGATGATTTTTTTATACCAACCAATACAAATTGGCCATGTAGGAGGTGCAGGAACCAACATCTGCACCTGCACACAGAGTTTCTCTTATCCCTCCCTTTCTCTCACGCATAATGCATTCCTCTTCTTCCCCCTCCCTTCAGAACCTCCCGAAGTCCCCTCCCTCGCGCAGCTGATTTCTCCAACCCTCTATCTCACACAACACCAATTGCAGCATCAATTTTCTCACCCTTGTATAGCGCAGCGCCGATATCCTTGCACAATCACGGGTAAGTTTTTTATTTATTCAAATGCCATTTTCTGTTGGATTTTATGGATTTATGGGTTGGATTTTAGGATTTGATTTATGGGTTTGATTTATGCCATTTTCTGTAAGGCCTTTCCCGATAACTATGGGGTTGATTTATGGGTTTGATGTATGCTTTATGGGTGTAATTCTCACATAATTATTTATGTAAACTATGCAAATTTATNTTTTTTTTTTTTTTTGTCTCCAATGGGTTGTGAGGAAGCTCAACATACAATTGAGAATTTGGGATTCATTCAAATTAGGAAGAACCCAGTGTAGTTTATATCTTTGTGAAGATAATATGATAGAAAAGCAAAGGATTTTAGTGGGGCCTGCCTTTTTCATCAATCTCTGGCTGCTCAGTGCCGCTATTGGTGTGAGTTGTAAGGAGTCTTGCTCTTGAGTCGAGCTGGGGCGTCATTTCATTCTCGTAACGGGAGTGAGTGCACTGCAAGACCAGACAAGTTACTCCCTCGCCTCACAGCGGCAGCATCTATCTTTTAAGTTAAGTCATGTAGTTTAAGATCATTTCAAGGGGATTGAGTTGTATGGGGTTTTGCAATAATGTCTGGTGAGCTAGCCACCACAGTTGAGATTTTGAATGTACTAAAATCAAGCAATTGAATGAAGTGGTCCACCTCTATATATTCCTTGTATTTTGGACTATCAAATACCATTGTAAATCCAGACTGCCATCAAAATGGTTGTTAGAGAGTGAGGTATACAACTCTTTTGTTTACTGCTTCTTTTTATATTCTTTTGTAGAAATATAGAAAGTAGTGGCGGAGACACTATATCTAGTTTACGTTCTATAAGGGCAAAAGATGAAATGATGTCGCGATGAAAATCACTATGTTATTGTAGCATTCCTTCCAACGTTGGCCAAGAAATGTTATGAGTGGACTGCTTCATATATATTTATATATATATCAAAGACATTCTTTCTTGCATCTTAATTTTTTCTTCATGTCCATGGTTCTTAGTAGTAATCCCATCTCTTGGTGTGCCAAGAAACGACCTACTATTTTTTAGTCAAATATTGAAACCGAGTATCTTCTTATGACTCACAACTTTGCTGAACTCATTTGGCTCTCTATTTTCCATGTGGCTATCAATATGTGCAGGAACATGTGTCTGACTCACACCAACTATTTTTTAGTCAAATGCTACTATTCCCTGCTCGATTATTCAAAACATTAGATTGGTTGAGATAATCATAGTCAGTTGAAGGCATATTATCTGGCAATAATTCAAGTCTCAAGTTCCATAATCATGGCAGTAAAGCCAAACATAAAGGAATGAATTATCTAGTCTTATGAAAAGCATATGTCCATAATATAATAATAGGAACATAATAATAGACCATAGTGATAAGTTGAATGTTCCTGGCCATCTCAAAAATAACTATAAAACCAAAATTGTGTTCACTTCATCATTACATGGACCATAGTCATCTAACAATGCCGTTTCGGCACATTGAAAAAACAAAAAAATGTTTAACCAAGTCTAATGATCATCAAACATATGAAAATTCACGATGCTCCGAACTCTTTATTTTGTGACATTGTCGGGTCTTGCATATTCCTACAAACCAAAAAAAAAAAAAAAACATAGATTAGAATAACTGACTAAATCGATAGTCTAAATATAAAATAAATAAGATCGGTGTAGTATTCATACATATCAAATGTAGTTGACATAGTAGCCAGGTTTGGAAAGAATATAGTGGAGCTTGGTTCCCCCATATTCTTTGGGGGGGGGGGGGGAAATCAAGTTAAAAGCAAATGCCCTTCTTACATGCCAAGGAAAAAAAATTGCAAAGTTGAAAAAAAAAATACCTATTTGATGGGCAGTTGCTTCTTACATGTCCTTCTTATTTACAAACGATGCATCGTCGCTACTTTATTAGTACATTTTCTTTTGGATTCTTATGTGGTAATGATTTGAGCCTTCCTTTAGAAGCAATGTGTGGCAGATCTTGCAATGAAAATTGGAAACTATTTGGCTCTAAACCATATGTCCCTCCATGTTATAATCATCATCATTCATCAGTTGAAACTCTTGATGAATATCATCTATTCTCCTAGAATCATACTTATACTTCTTGATAGATAGTGACCACATCTCTGCAACCAAGTAAAATTGTATCATCAAACGATGCTTCATCACTAATGCAGTTGGGACCGCCTCCAATGGCCTCTCATCGACCCATATCCCATGCACCATGTGACTTATTGTATTGATCGTCCATCTCTCCAAAACATATGACTACAGTACATTTGCCAAAACATGTAGGCTGTACAGGCATAAAAAGCCAATAAACTCAAACTCAAACTTACAACATGTACAAAAAACAGTGTTGTTCTCTCTACCAAGTGTTATTTCATATGCTAGCTTTTATTTCCTTGCAATGCCCACCCAGTAACTTTTTCAACCATTTTTCTCATGTGTTTTGTTTGCCTTGAACCGTTAGCTATGAAATAACTCATCTTGGAAGATCAAAAAGGATTTTTTTTTTTTGTAGATCTTGGCCGCTTCCTCTTCAATACTGTAAGAAACTTTCATAGTTGGCTTTGACCTTTTTGTCTTCACATTTTTCTCTTTCTCATTGAGATAATGGGTGTTCAAAGCTTAATCATATTGAGGCACGAATTCACTTACCATCATACTTGAACGAACATAGTCTTTCAAAAACTTGTTTATACTCTCACTTCATTGAGTTGTGAACATTACAGTGCAAAATATGCTTCTCAAGTAAGCTGGCACCCACTTTGCTTTCCTCGTATAAATATTTAGCAACCAATTATTTTCTTCCAACTTGTACTTCAGTAACATTTCAATCCACTATAACTCAAACTCCTCAATAGTGAGTGTCTCATGAATACAATGGTTAAAATTATGTTGAAATTCTAGATATTTATTATAAACATCAGCTAGACGTTCAAGAATTTTTTGCAAGAGATGCGATAAGCACAATTTGTGAGTTGTATTGGGCAATGCCTCGGCGATGGCCTTAGCCATTGACTTGTCGTCATCAGTTATTATTATAGAGGGAGCACGACCAAGTATCGCTTCTTGTCATGTTTTCAATAACCATGTGTAAGACTCGACTATCTCATTTATCAATAAAGCACATCCAAATATCACAGATTGATGATCATGGTTAACTCCAGTAAATGTAACAAAGGGCATGTTGTAGCGATTTTTCAAGTACATAGCATCAAACGTAACAACATCCCTAAAATATTGATATGCTACTCTTGATCTAGCATCTGTCCAAAATTAATTTTCCATCGACCCATCTTCATTAACTTGGATCAAATAGACGACTGGATTGTTACGTTTGCTAGCTTTCTAAAAAGTATTCATATAACTTTTGTGCATCTCCCTTTCCAAGAAGTTACATCCTTCGATTGCTCAAATAATTCTAAATGTCCTTAGTAATGCAACCAATATTATAATCACCACCTGACTCCTTACTCAAGATGAACATTATTTTCCGTGTCGGTATCCCCAACTCATTTAGCGTGTTTGTTAAATTTTTTTGCGCTGGTGTCACCCATCTATGCCCACGAAGCAAACATGTACTTCTAGGTGTCAACAGCTCATGATTATACTAGAGTACAAAATTGAACACAACCCATTTGTCTCCATCCTTCCTTATTATCATTATCGCCTTATACCCACACTTTGTTTCCGCAGCCTTGGGTCTTGCTCTCTATTTAAGTTGACAATTATAATTACGGAATCCTTCTCTCGAACACATATACTCTACACCAATTAATGATCTGTCTATATTTGACACCCGAGTATGGTTTGTTCAGATGCTAAAACTAGTTTGTCTGGATAAGGCTTTATAGCAACTATGTGCATCCTCTAAATCGTAAAACTTTAGCCCCACATATGGCTCCACATATGAATGAAATCGTATGGCATTCTTTAGGCATGTTCTTGTCTTGTTCAACATCACCATTCTCTTCAATCATCTTAACTTCATTGGCGCTAGAATTACAACTATCTAAAATCTCAACATGATCTCTTGATGTACTCATCATTCACTCAACCTGATATCATTTACAGGGTAAGGATAGCTCAATAAACAATCAAATTAAGTGTAGCATATATAGCTCAATACAAAACTTAGAATATAATTTAAATATCTCAATGCAAAATTCTTAAGAAAATCACACAAAATTCCAATGTATTTTTAATGTTACCATTTTTTTTTTCATTTTACAACCGTTGGCACAGAACATATTTGTGTGTGTGTGTGTGTGTGTGTGTGTGTGTGTGTGTGTGTGTGATTGAACGTTGAAAATCCGTCAATAGTCACTAGAGTATTAATTAAATAATGATCATTCAATTCAAACAGAATATCAGAAAAGCTTTCTATTATCAAGCATTCATCATTCTTTGATTCTCATTACACTTAAATATTCATTTCATATTCTACAGCAAAAAGTAATTAGTTTTTCGAAATTGCTCCCTATCTTATGCAAATTCGAACCAGGTCCAAAAAATGATGGATACATAAAAAGCATGTTACATAAATTAATAAATATGATCCTTAAATTTTAAAATATAATAGTGTTATATGTAAAATAAAAAAAGATTATAAAAAAAAAAAAGAGAAACATAAATGCCTACTAGTTGTTTCAGTTGATTAAATTTATAAACCCTAGAATAATTTGAGGAAATAAACAAACAAACAATTGGAGAGAGAGAGAGAGAGAAAGGATTCACCAGAGCTCCACAAATCTTGAAAATCCAAAGCCCCACAAATCTTGAACCATATCATAGTGGAGAGAGAGAGAGAGAGAGAGAGAGAGAGAGAGAGAGAGAGAGAGGGAGAGATGAGGGCGGAGTGGGTGGGGAGGGATCCAAAGAAATTGTATTTATGACTTGTGTGAGGGTGCAAAAAGAAAACAAAGGAGACACCTATGTGGCAGCCTTCAATTGGCTAGTGCAAAATTGTTTTTATCACCCGACCAGCTCCAAGTGCCTCCTAAATGGGTTCGAGCCCATGTTCCAACTAATCATTAACCAAGGAATTAAGGGATGTCAAAATACGATTTTAATGCAAGCTAACAAAGGGTTTGTAATAGTACAACTAAGTACATAATGATGCTTTGTCATTGATTGCTTCAATACATCCGATCAAGCTCTCCAAACCCTCATCCTCAATCCATATCCTCAAAATGATAAATAAGTATCAATGTCTACTTCCGCTAAAAGAAAGAACATATGACTGTCTATCAGAAGACGAAAAAAATCAAACAAAACCACTGGTTTTGGTGGTGCATGCATCCCATTTATTGGGTTGGTAGTGTTGGTGGGATGTCGGAGGTTGGTTGGTACATTGGCTGATTTCTAGCCCAATGAAGTGGCGCATGATGGCATTACAGCAACGTATGATGGCAAGTTTAACTACATTTTTCCTTCCTAACAAGAATGAAAGGATTGAGAAGAAAATAAGTTCAAAAAAGAAGCAAATGACCAAAAAATCACATTGGGGCTCATGGAAGAGCAAAAAGACTATAGCCTCATTTGGTTATACAGATACGATGAGAAATACATAAATAATAGTAAGATAGATTGTGAATAGTAGTGAAATAGTTTGAGTACATGTTAAGATGTTTTATGGAGTTTTAGGAAATGAATTTTAGAAATGGTTGAATAAGAATATTATAAAATTATAATAATTTTAGAATATAATTTTTTTAATAGAATTTTTGTTTTGAAATTTGAAAAAGTTGAATTATTTTTTGTATTTTATTTAAAAATTTATGAAAGTTGTAATGATTAGGTAATGATTAGAAGAAAAAGTTAAAAATTTAAAATTGAAAAATATTTGTACTTCAATGGTGTTTAGATGTTGAGATGAGATAAGTTTAGACTATCTGTGAAACCAAACGGGACTTAAAGGGAGGTATCAATAGTATCATGGGTGGCGACAAGTGACCCTTATGCATGCCCGTGTCGGCGGGTGTAGGTCACACGTCAATGATATTAAGTTAGGAACAACCAATTTTGGAATATTTTTGGGCAATGATTCAATTGGTGGAGTGCGTGGGTGATGAAGGTTTATGAATAGTGACAGATGTAACCTCAATAATGCTTTTACAAAAGAAAAAAAAAAAAGGAAATGAGAAATGAAAGATACAAAATGTTGATGGAGATGGAATGGTTGAAGAGAAGGAGAAAGAGGGGACGAAAGGAGAGATTGTTGCGCTCTTTCCTTCTCTGCATGGTGCCAAGTACTTTTTCCTCTTTGGGCATATACTTATCTCATAAGACAAAGTGGGTAACCAATCAAGGTAATCATGCAACTTCATTAAAAATAATTTTATTTTTACATAAATACCATCTATTTAAAATATAATTATAAAATAGTTGTAAGATTATCAATTTATTAATAAATTAAGCGTGAGTATATAGTGGGAGAATGTGTATCTCTTCGCTCACCTAAAATATAACTTAATTTATGCTCATTGTTTACTTTTTTTTTTTTACTCTAAAACTCAATCTATTTGTATACTATAGTGTAGTATTCGTTCTTACTTTTAGAAATAATTCAATTATTTCTTCACATAATGGATCATTTGTCTTAGTAATTCTCACAAAAAGACCAAAAAATCATATGGAGATATTTTAATTGTAAAACTAAATTGAAAGAATCAAACATAAATAGATATAGCATTAAATGGAGGTAGTCTCTAATGGGATATGCAATCTGCCCAATATATTTGAGGATAGATATAGACATAAAACTCAAAGATTGATGCATATAATATATATTATTGTAAAACTAAAGAGAAGTAACAAGAGATTTAGAAGATAGTAATGTAAACTTAGATCTTCAAGAGCACAATATTATTCTTTTTTAATTTCTTTTGTACTACAAATAATCCTCAAGACACCATTTTATAAGTATAAGAGGAATAAGGAATATGAATGGATAATATATGAGTTAATGAGATACATTGATGAATTTAGGAATTCCAAGAGTTGGTACATGAATGAGAATTCTAAGAGTTGGCATATGAATGGGCTAGAATTATAAGAGGTGGAAACCAAATGGTCGTCCACCAAATTAATGTATGCATTTATAACACTCCCCCTTGGATGACCATACACAAAGAACATGCATCGTTAAAATCTTGCCAAGGAAAAACCCAATGTGAAAAAACTAACTGCGAAGGAAAAATAGTACAATATTTTTATATACTTTGGAATGCTTTACGATTGCCTTGTTAAAACCTTGCAAAGGAAAACCTAATGGAAAAATACTATAGAGAAGGAAAAAAAAAAGTACAATTTTTATGATCATTGTCTCGATCCCCCTCAAAAATATATTGAGCTTCAATAGTTTACAATGAATTTTTTTAGTTGATGCATTACAATACCATGTACCAACTTTTTAAAAGTTGCAGTTGGTAATGCTTTAGTAAATAGATCTGCCAAATTTTCACATAATCGTATTTGCTTGACATCGATATCATCGCTCTTCTAGAACTCAAGTGTATAAAAGAACTTTGGTAAAATATTCTTGATTCTATCACCTTTGATATATTCTCATTTGATTTCTGTGATACAAGCAACATTATATTCATATATTATTGTTGAGCTATATTTGATTGTGGATAAACCACACTTATCTTGAGTTGTGTTAAATTAGTGATCTCAACCAAATACACTCAATGCTTGCTTCATGAATTGCAATAATCTTTGAGTGGTTGAAAGAAGTAACAACTAACGTTTACTTGACAGATCTCCATAAAATAGTTATACCTCCACAAGTAAACATATATCCTATTTATGATCTTCCTTTATATGAATCAGAAAGGAAATTCAAGCCTGCATAACCAACTAATTGAGAATTTGATCCTCTTGGATAAAACAATCTCATGTCAACCTTTACATGAATGTAGCATATAATATGTTTGATCTCATTCTAGTGGCTTCGAGTTGATGCAGAACTATATCTTACTTGTAAATTAATTGAAAATACAATATCTAGTCGTGTGTAACTTGCAAGATACATCAACGCACAAATTGCACTTAGATATGGTACTTCAGGACGAAAAATTTCTTCATCATCTTCTTGAGGGCAAAATGGGTCTTTTTTCACATCAAATGATTGGACAATTATGGAGTACTCAAATGATGAGCTTTGTCTATGTAAAAGTGTTTCAAGACTTTTCTGTATATGTTGACTCATGGTCAAGAACTCCATTTGAAAAGTGCTCATTTTGCAAACCAAGACAATTTTATTTTCCAAGATCTTTCATTTCAAACTCAATTTTTAAATAATTTGCAGCTTTTATCAGCTCTTCTAAGGTTTTACAAGATTTAAATTATCTACATTTACCGTAATAATAGCAAATCCTAAACTTAACTTTTTTACGAAAATAGGTGGGCAAATTAGATTATTCTCAAATCCTTATTTTATTAAATATTCACTTAGCTAATTGTAGCACATGAGTCAAGATTGCTTTAATCCACATAAAGATCTCTCTAGGTTCATAGAATAAATATTTCGGGACTTTGAATTACATGTTTCAGGCCTTTTATATCCTCTAGGGATTTTCATATAAATATCATTATCTAGTGATCGGTATAAATATGTTGTAACACCATCCATTCAACGCATATTCAAACTTGTTGTGACTACTAAACTAATAAAAAATCTGAATGTAATTGCATTCACTAATAAAAATGTTTCTACGTCGACATTCATCAATGGTTTTTGGTTCATTTTTATTATCACTTATGGTAATATCTATCAAATATGTTGTTGACAACAATTTTATTTCTATCAAATAATTCTCTAGTACTTATATAATGTATCAATATCTCGTTATTTTCAGATACATTTTCCTCTTCAGAAGATAACTCTTCAAGAGATTCCTTTTCAGGGGCTTCCACTTCAGGGGATTCTATTATGGAAAAATTCTGTACAGAAAGTTTGGATGGATCTATAGCTCTTGCTATTTGTTTTGTGGGTATGACCTATTCAGAAGCACTGATTTCTTTTATTTATGCTTTTCTCTTCCAGGGAGTCTTATCATTTGTACCAATAGGTCTTTTACGCTTTAGTTGTATTTTAGACTTATTAACTATTACATTATTTGATTGTCCTTCCGGGAATCGATCTTTGCTGGAGTATATATTAGCAACTGGAATGTGATACTTCACTATTTTCTTGTTGTTAGTAAAGGCATCTGGTATTTTATTTACAATAGTTTGCAAATAAATAATCTTTTGAACTTCCAGCTCACATTAATTTGTACAACAATCAATATGAAATAGCATCAAAGTGTTCCATGTTATTTGCTTTTGTGCTTCTCACAAATTTTATTTCCCTAATAGTAGGAAGACTATTTCATCAAAATGACAATCTTCAAAATAAGCCTTAAAAAAATCTCTAGTTAAAGGCTCGATGTATCTAATGATGAAGGAAGAATCAAAACAAACATAAATTTCAAATCTAGGTTGAGGACTCATCTTAGTGCGTTAGGTAGGTGCAATTGGAACATACGCAGCACAACCAAAAGTACAAAGATAAAAAATATTTAGTAGTTGGCCAAATGCAAGTTGCAATGGAGAAGATTTATTATAGGTAGTTGGTCTTATTCGAACCAATGATACAGTATCTATCTCATATTACTCCCTCAAACTATCTCATAAAATCAATAGATATTTTATTGTGAGATACTCAATTTTCAATAAAATTGTTGCTTTGTAGCAATCATTCAGGGATGTTTCATTTCATTTCTTAATTGAATGAGAAAGAAATATTTAAAATCGAACTAATATAAAGAAGACAACAATATTCATCGCATTGATATGATAATATTATACTCTATATAATATCACATAGATCATATCAGAATTTTATAAAATGATTTATATTGCAAGAAACAACAATATTTATGGAATAGAAACTTACAACGGTTTAGAAAATGTTATAAAAATATCTTGCCAAAGCTCAAAAGAACATAATGGTTGACTAAAGTCTCATGCTGATAACATGTTGTAAAACTAAAGGAAGTAGCAAGAGATTCTGAAGAAGCAATGTAAACTTAGATCTTTAGGAGCTCAATATCATTCTCTTTGAATTTCTTTTGTACTACAAATGATCTCCAAGACACTCTTTTATAGGCATCTAATGATAAGGAATTTGAATGGATGATACATGAATTAATGAGATACATTAATACATTTAAGAATCTCAAGAGTTGGTAAATGAATAAGAATTCTAAGAATCGGTACATGAATGAGCTAGAATTATAAGAGGTAGAAACCAAATAGTCATCCACCAAATTCATGTATGCATTTAAAACACACACACACACACACACATATATATATATATAAAGATGATGCTACATTTATCGAGAGTGGTTATTGAATATATTTTTTTTAAATATTTTTTTAAATCACTTATATTTGGAAAAAAATACAAACTCATTAAAATATATTTTCTTAACTATTTAGTAAAAAAAATAAATCTATGAAAATTCTCAATGACCACTATCGATTATGACTACTAGTACAATTACTCTCCTATCCCATATGGTTGCCCTTAGTTGCCCATCTCTGCCTGCTCGCCTTGCAGTATTCTTTAATTGCTGAATGATTCACGTTGATGTACCACTACAGCCCCCTCTTCTATTGGTGCTAACTTGTGCACTTTCACTCTACCAACGACAATTTACCTGGATATCATGCTCTAAATAGTATATAAAAATGCCAGCTTATATATAATATTATTATATGTGGCCCTCCACATGCAAAGAAATGGTTTATAAGTTTAAAATTTTGGTTTAATACAAAAAGTTGAATTTTAAAGTTATTTTTATTATAAATTAGATATAACATATTATATGAAGTCATGTCAATTTAATTTTATGACATATCTTTATGGCTGTAATGCTTCTCCATGATACAACTCCACCTACCGAACTAGTACATATATATTTTCATAAAAATAGTAATTCTATTAGAAAAAAAAGTTAAAAATTTGAAATTGAAAAAGTATTTGTATTGTTTGGATGTTGAAATGATATGGATTGAGACTAGACCTAAAGGGAGGCATCAATAGCACCATGGGTGGCGACAAGTGACCCTTATGCATGCCCGTGTCGGCAGGTAAGGGTCACATGTCAATGATACTAATTTGGGAACAATCAATTTTGGAATATTTTTGGACAGTGATTCAATTGGTAGGGTGCGTGGATGATGAAGGTTGACGAATAGTGGCAGATGTAATCTCCAATAATGCTTTGACTAAAGAAAATAAGAAGGAAAAGGAAAAAGAAAATGAGAAATGAAAGATGTGAAAGGTTGATGGAGATGGAGATGAGAATGGAATGGTTGAAGAGAATGAGGGAGAGGGGAGGAAAGGAGAAATTGTTGCGCTCTTTCCTCCCCTTCACGATGCTCATGAATACTTTTTCCTCTTTAGGCAGAGGCTTTTCTCATAAGACAAAACGGGTAACCAATCCAATCAATGTAATTGCTTAACTTCATTAAAATTAATTTTATTTTTAAATAAATGTCATTCCTTTAAAATATAATTATAAAGTAGTTGTAAGATTATCAATTTATTAAATAAATTAAGAGTGGGCAATGGGAGAATGTGTATCTCTTCGCTCACCTAAAATATAACTAGATTTATGCTCATTGTTTACTTTTTTTTTTTTTTTTGGTCCTCCAGTTTATTTGTATAATTTATTTTTTGTCTTCACATAATGGATCATTTGTCTTGGTAATTCTCACAGAAGGACTAACAAATCATATGGAGGTAGTCTCTAGTGGGGTCATGTAATCTCTCCAATATATTTGAGGACATATGAGATAAAACTCAAAGATTGATATATATATATATATATAAGATGATACATTCATGGTTACCAAATGTGTATTTTTTTTAAATATCTTTTAAATTTTAAATATTTAAAATAATACAAACTCATTAAAAAATATTTTCTCAACCATTAAATAAAATAAAATAAAAAACAAATCGGTAACAATTTTCAATAACCACTATGAATCCTGACTACTAGTACAACTACTCTCCTACCCCATTTGGTTGTCCTCAGCTGCCCATTTCAACCTGCCGGCCCCGCAGACTTCTTAATGACTGATCAACGATTCATGTTTATGTACCACTGCAGGCGCCCTTTTCTATGGGCGTTAACTGCTACTGTTCACTCTGCCAATCACAACTTACCAAATCATGCTCTAAATACTATCAGAAATGTTTTGACACTCAAATTTGTGTTTGGAATGAGATTTTATTTATTTATTTAGTGATTAAAAAAGTATATTTTAATGATATTATAATTATTTTTTAAAAATATTTATGATAATTAAAAAAATACAAAAAAAAAAAGAAAAGTGAAATGTATTATTCGGGATCTAAATTTGGACTATCTTTTGAAAGCTGTACTACTGCTTAAATACTATATGAAAACGTCAATATATATATAAACTTTGATAATAAATTAATATAACGTATCATATGTAATATAATTATATTAATTTTATAACTTTTTAATAACTGTAATATTTTTCTATAATGAAACTTCACTTACCGAGTTAGTACATATATATTTTCATAAAAGGAGTAGTTCTATTTGTACTATACTTTATTCCAATGGATTTATATAAATGAGTTCAATGACTCCAACTATATATAATTTTAACTAATAATTTTTTAATTTAATGAAAGTTATAAATTGATGTGCCTTAATATAATTTATAATAAAAAAAATTAAATCTGACATAGAATATTAAATCATAGCGTGGGGTGCAACTATTGCAAATTAATGATTTTGTATCTAATAAGACTTATAATGGTGTAAAATCTTAAAGCCCATGGGTCATGAACCTATCCCAGTGTGGCCACTAGTTAAGCCAGGATAGTTGGGCCTCAAAGAGACCAAAGCAAAACGAAGCAGAGCAAGTCCCCACCAACGTGCTCTCTGAAGCCAGACAAGCTTGCTACAAGGTCGTCTTCTCTCCCTCTCTCTCTCTCTCTCTCTCTCTCTCTCTCTGTGCTTCATTTTCATCACGCATTGCTTTTGTTTCATATTCATTTGTTCTTTCAACTAGTGATTTCAGTTGAAACTTTGTCAAATTTTAGATCTTTTATTTCTTGGTTTTTAATTTAATGGCAGGTGAAGCATTTGATAGCTAGACTTTACTGCAGGAACAGGAGGGTACAGAGGCTTTTGGATGACAAAGAAGAAAGGGGAGGTCCGTCGACGCTTCCTCAGCCTTACACTCTCGAGAGCCCCCTCAAGTTAGGATTTTTATGAGCATGTAGCTTTCTGGGTCTCGTTTAACGAGTCATTATGCATCTCATTTTTATGCGTATTCAACGAGTCATTCGATTAGTTTGATGTCTTGCTTTTAAAAATGTTCTCTTCACAAAATGTTTTTCTATGGGAATTCAAGCCATAAAATCAACCTAATAAAGAATCAATGTCAGTGCTGAATTGATGTTTGATTTTTTATTTTATTATTTTTTTAATAATTATCTATAAAAGGAATACTAGATACCTACTTGGGAAAGGAACCCTGCTTCATGTAAACTGCTTGAGAGAGTTGCCTTCTTTTCAGTAAAGGACTCAAAACTCAAAAGGGGTGGGGGACATGTTGATTATATAAATTATTTAGAATTGATAAAAAATAATAATAATAAATTATCTTCTGCTACCTAATTTCCTATAATTGGTCTAAGCCCTGTTCGGATGTCGAGATAGTCTCAACCCATCTCATTCCAACAACCAAACACCATTCAAACACATTTTTCAATTTCAGAATTTCAACATTTTTATTTAATTATTACCTAATCATTACAATTTTTTTAAATTTACAAACAAAATACAAAAAATAATTTAAAATTTTCAAATTTCATAACAAAAATATAATTAAAAAATTATATTCTAACAATATTTTAACTTTAAAATATTTTTATTTAACTTGTTCTCTCTACTTTTCCAAAATCTTATAAAACATCTTAATTCAAACTATTTTATTAATATTCATAAATTATTTCACTACTATTCACAAATTTCTCATCTCATCTTAACATCCTAACAAGTTTAATCCTTCTCAGATTCCAGTTTTCTATAAACTACATAAGCACATTTGGAAGAGTCTTAAGACTCTTAGCTAGGAGAGTCAACAGGTGGTCCTAGAAAATTGCATATTTCGTCTAATTTGGAACTCAAGGGTCCAATAGGAAGCCCATTTTTCGTGTTGTGGAGCTCATTTGGAGGCCCTTTTATCCATTAATTCTTGGCCATTGAATGGAGTGCTCAAGGAATTCTTTTTCATAATATATATATATATATATATATATATTAAAGACTTGCATTTGGTTAGGTAATAAGGAATCAAGATTCATCAGATCATAAACCTCTAAACAATTGTTAATGTGGGAGCTTAGAGTTTTGGACCTTATGATATATACTACTCTTTTTGTTAGAGACCCATATAAATTTCTGTTCTTATCCTCTTCTTCTTTAATAACAGGATAACATTTTTCTCATTAAAGAATGTTCCTCTAGAGTTGACTTTACCATTAATAAACGAGAATGCCTCTCTCTCTCTCTCTCTCTCTCTCTCTCTCTCTCTGTGTCTGTGGGTATTGGAATTTCTTGGTAGGAATTTGTCAATTTGGGTAAAAATTGCTTATAGGTTAATCTGTTTAAGGTGGAGAATGTTACTTTTGGAATGGAATTGCTTTGTAGGTGTTCCTATGTGAAGGCTTATCTCTTCATCTTTAACCCGAGAAAACTGTAGTTTCTAAACCCCTGTATTGTGTGAATTATATTTTACCAAATCAATCAGGCAAACATCGAATTGTTATGAGGTGATTGATTGACAGAAAGGTGTTGGAATTTAGAACCGGGATTTTGGATAAAGAGACCTTCTACTACTTTGTACTTCTCTTTTCTTGATTTATAAGCATGTTTGAAACATAAATATTGTCTCCCATAATTTGATTTAAAAGAAAAATATAAAAATTTAATTTTTCTAAATCAAATTTTATTATATAAGGGACAGAATAGTTAGTTCTGCATATCAGCTTGTGAATAGAATAATTCAATCTAATTTTTATAAATTAAAAAAAAAAAACAACATGATTAAAAATTTTGAATTTGTTAAAGAAGGATTTCATGACACATAATTATATATGTTTTAAGTGAATGGATGGGATGAGTTGTAAAGAAAAACCTATCACATGAAGAAAAGTATGGGGATGTGATTGTTGCCGGATAAGGACATATACCTACATTGTTCTTCCCTTTCCAAGAGCTTTATTAATAAAAGCTTATTTTTACTATCAACTAGCAAACATTATCCCTATAATTTACTTAATTTGGTTCTATCGTCAATTTCACAATCTTGTCAAAGGAATATTATCGCAATTTGTGACCCCACTTTATTTGATCTTATATCGATCATGTCTTTACAGACTGATCGAATCGTGTCTTTCGAAGAACCCTAATAGTGATTGCTTTTCTAATCACGTTTTGTATCGTTACATGATTTTGTGATGATAAAATAGGCATCAAATATGATTATTTATAGGGACATAATCTTCTTTTCTTTTTCTTTTTTTTTAATTTTTGCTTGGAATTAAGTTTATGGTTATCATGTTATCCAATATATAAGCTTTGGGAAAAAAAATCTCCCATCAAGAATGAAATAAAGCTTCGGAATTTCATAGAGGCAAGGTTCTTTCTCACTTTTTTGTAAAACTCAGCATATGCAATTGCAAGAATATTGCTTTAATTGCAATAGAACTAAAATGTTCTTCGAAAATTAGAACATTGTGACGCACGGTTTTCAATCGTCACTTGATGATCGCAGATTCTCGGTGGAAATTGGCCGGCATTGAAAAAAGCCATATATTCCGTCGCAAATATTGAGCGGCGAATCATGATCCATATCGCTGCTAAGTACATGGCAATTCTTGATTTACAAAATAAATTTAAATTTAAATATCTTACAAATCAAGTTTTGCAATCATGTCGGTGCGCTTTACCAGAGTCATATAATTTTCTTTGCAAATAAAAATAACAAGAAAAAATCAATGTTGTTTTCGTGTCACGAGTACGTACATTCTTTGTTGGCCTGCAATATTACTGATTTTCGTGGTAAGTAATAATGTTTTCACAAAGTCCGTAATTCCCAGCTTAATTATTATGATATCTGTTGGGAAATCAAGCACAGCGGAATAAATAAAAATAGAAATAAAAGAGCACTCTCACTCACACAATGACATCAAGAAATTTAGCGTGGTTCGGTAACTGCCTACATCTACAGAAAAGAGCTTCACTAATAAATAGTGGTACAAAAGAAAATATTAGAGGAGGAGGATCACACTCCACTCAACTCAACTCTCTCTTTTCTCTCAGAATTCTTTCGATTCTCTCTCTTTTCTTTTCTTCCTTGGTATGTCTGAAGCTCACAGCGAGAGCCTCAATTTATAGGGGGCCAAATGCATATGAATGCATTTAATGGTAACTGCAAATGCAGTTACCCGCTAGGCGTTACCAGCTGAGAAGCAAGCAGTCAATGCTTGCTTCGGGCAGGGATTTCAACAATTCTCCCCCTCCATGCCCATTTACCTAGATGCTATCCATTCCAGCTATGTCTCTGCATAGCTCAAGCTTCTCACTTGTAACCACCTTCGTCAGCAAGTCCGCTGGATTCTCTTTCGTATGGATCTTCACAAGCTTTAACAGTTGTTGTTCCATCGCTTCGCGTATCCAATGATAGCGGATATCAATATGCTTGGTGCGGGAATGGTACATTGAATTCTTGCTCAAATCTAGAGCACTTTGACTATCACAATATACCTTGTAGTCTTCTTGACTAACCCTTAGTTCTTGGAGAAAACGCTTCATCCACAACATCTCTTTCCCAGCTTCTGCTGCTGCAATGTACTCTGCCTCTGTTGTAGATAAAGCAACACATTTCTGCAATTTGGACTGCCAAGAGACAGCTCCTCCTGCAAATGTGAAGAGAAATCCCGAAGTAGATTTCCTACTACCCAGATCTCCTGCCATATCTGAATCTGTATAGCCTTCCAAGACTGGTTTAACTCCCCCAAAACACAAGCACATCTTCGATGTACCTTTCAGGTACCTAAGAATCCACTTGACTGCATTCCAATGATCCTTTCCTGGATTTGAAAGGAATCTGCTCACCATGCCTACAGCATGAGCAATATCTGGTCTGGTACAAACCATTGCATACATCAGGCTTCCTACTGCTGAAGAGTAGGGGATTGCCTCCATCTCTTCAATCTCTTTGTTTGAAGAGGGACATGTGCTCTTACTCAACTTGAAGTGGTTAGCAAGTGGAGTATTGACTGGCTTTGCATCTCCTATGTTGAAACGCTTAATTATCCGTTCAACATATTTTTGTTGTGATAGCCACAAACTTTTGGCTTTCCTATCACGAACAATCTTCATGCCCAAAATTTGTTGTGCTGTGCCTAAGTCCTTCATGTCAAAGGACTTGGATAGTTCCTTCTTTAGTTTGTTAATCATGGACCTATCCTCACCAATGATTAACATATCATCAAGGTAAAGAAGGAGTATGACAAACTTGTCATCCTGGAACCTTCGAACATAGACACACTGATCTGCAACAAGTCTCTTGTAACGATGACTCATCATGAATGAGTCAAACTTCTTATACCATTGCCTCGGCGCTTGCTTGAGGCCATAGAGACTCTTCTTTAGCTTGCAGACTAAGTGATCTTTTCCTGGAGCTTCAAACCCTTCTGGTTGCTCCATATAGATTTCCTCCTCCAAATCTCCATGGAGAAAGGCTGTCTTCACATCCATCTGTTTGAGTTCCAAATTCAAGCTGGCCACCAATCTGAGTATGACTCGGATTGACATCATCTTCACCACAGGTGAAAAAATCTCGTCAAAGTCGATTCCCTTCTTCTGCTGGAATCCTTTGACAACCAATCTGGCCTTGTACTTTATCAGCTTCCCTTGGCCATCTTTCTTCAGCTTGAACACCTATTTGTTCTTTAGGGCTTTCTTTCCTTCAGGAAGTTTCACCAACTCATAGGTCTGATTTTTCTGCAAAGAACTCATCTCTTCTTGCATTGCTTGCACCCATAGGCTTCTATCAGCATGAGTTTGAACTTCTTGGAAGCTCTCTGGCTCCCCCTCATCAGCAAGCAGAATATAGTCTGATTCCGGATATCTCCTCGACGAAATTAGTAGGCGGCCTCTTGCCGATCTTCTTGGTTGAGCTTCATCAACCAAAGGAGGTTCATCACCATCTAACCCTTGTGGTGGTACACCAGCTTCTAGTGGAGAGGGTTCTTGCTCCCCTTGCTCAATACCCTGAGCTTCTTCTTCTGCTTCTGGATCTCGATCTTGCATATCCTCATTATCTGTGGCGAACTGTAATGGTGCAGGATCTGTAGTATAGGAACTAAGCTCTACTGGCATTGAGGAAGCTTTAGTTCCTATGTACTGGTTTTAATGGAACACAACGTCCCTACTTCTGACAATTCTCTTTGTCACTAGATCCCATAACTTATATCCGAATTCTTCATCTCCATATCCAAGAAAGATACATGGAGTTGACTTGGCATCGAGCTTCTGTCTCAGCTCCTTGGATACGTGTGCAAAGGCTTTGCACCCAAACACTCTCAGGTGAGAGTAAGAGACATCTTTTCCAGACCAAATCTTCTCAGGAACTTCAAATTTCAGTGGTGCAGAAGGTGATCTGTTGATCAGGTAACAGGCAGCAAGAACTGCTTCACCCCAGAATGGCTTTGGTAACTTGGCCATACTGAGCATGCATCTTGTTCTTTCCATGATGGTCCGATTCATTCTTTCGACTACACCAGTGTGCTGAGGGGTATATGGGACCGTCTTCTCATGTCGAATACCGCGATCAACGCAGTATGTAGCGAACCTTTTGGAAATATATTCTCCTCCATTGTCTATTCGCAGGCACTTCAGCTTCTTTCCCGTCTCTCTTTCCACTAGGTTGTGAAAACTTTTGAAGTGCTCGAAGACCTGATCCTTTGATTTCAAAATATATACCCAGACTTTTCGTGAAGCATCATCAATGAATGTCACGAAATATCTGTTACCTCCCAATGACTCTTTTTCCATGGGACCACATACATCAGAGTGTACCAGACTCAACAACTCTGATCTTCTCTTTGTAGAGGAATTAAACGAGACTCTGCGTTGTTTGCCAAACAAACAGTACTCACAAGGGTTTAACGCTGTTCCTTTGGCAACTTTGATGAGTGCCTTCTTCACAAGCGTATCCAACCCTTTCTCACTCATGTGTCCGAGTCTCTTGTGCCACAGATTCGGTGATGCCTCGTCTTCCATTGCATTGAGGCTATCAGTATTGATCTTCACATGGGTTTTGTACAACGTACCGCAAATATGTCCTCGGGCGACAACCATGGCACCTTGTGACAGCTTCCAAGTGCCTTTGCTGAAGTGGCTGTCATAGCCCTGTCGATCAAGAGCTGTTCCGGAAATCAGGTTGATCCGAAGGTCAGGAATGTGTCGAACATCCTTCAACACCATGGTGCAACCAGTGTTGGTTTTAATCTGCACTTTACCAACTCCCACGATCTTAGAGGAACTGGCGTTCCCCATCCTTACCGTACCAAAGTCTCCTGCTTTGTACGTAGTGAAAAATTCACTTTGGGAAGTGGCGTGGTATGATGCTGCTGTGTCTACCACCCACTCAACATCGTGGCTTGCAACGTGCAGACACATCTCGTCACTGGTGGAAAGTACTGCTACATCTCCAGAAAGAGTGACAAGAGTTTCACCATCTTCTTTCTTCAGCTTATTGCTTTGACCTTGCTCCCTTAAAAACTTGCGGCAGTTTTTCCTCATGTGGCCTTCTTTGCCACAATGGTAACACTTCATGTTACCCGTCTGCTGGTTCCTGCTACTGCTGGACCTTCCACGTGGCTGAGACTTTCCTCTGTTTCTGCCTCCACTTCTCCCTCTATCATTACCTTGAGGCCTTTCTCTACTCTCGGTGACTAGGACATGAGACTGATTCATGCCCGTCTCCTTTCGTCTGGCCTCCTCATTAAACAGGGCATCCTTAACCATCGTTATGGTAAGTTTTTCATCTGGAGTAGAGTTACTTCGGGAGACCACCAGCGTCTCCCAACTATCTGGTAACGAACTGAGAAGTAGCAGGGCTTGTTCTTCATTGCCAAGATTCAACTTGACGGACCCGAGCTGGTTAACTAGGTTTTGAAACTCGTTAGTATGCTCGGCAACAGAGGTGTCGCTCTTCAATTTCAAGTTAACAATCCGTCTCATCAAGAGGGCCTTGTTTCGAGCAGTCTTAGCTTGATACATATCCTCCAACTTCTTCCAGAGGTTATATGGATCTGTCTCTTGGGCCACGTGGTGAAAGACACTATGGTCGATCCATTGCCTGGTCTGACCGATAGTCTTCTTATGCATCTTTTTCCACACTTGATCCGTAAATTCATCTGGTTTCTTCCCTTCCTTTTCTAAAGGGTCAGACAAATCTTTACAGTTCAAGAGATCCTCCATCCGAGGTCTCCAAAGACTGTAGTTTGAGGCAGTCAGCTTTATCATGGCGCTTGATGCTTAATCCTCCATGGATTTAGACTGATTCTAAATACAAAATGCAAGTATAGGATCTTCGAGGTGGAATATCACAAAACGGACAGCACTGTAGTGTCCGAAACGCCTGATTTTGTTGAAAACGTGTTTTGTTTCGACAAATTCGGACTCAGATAGCACAAGGATGACCAAAGAACCCAGAAAAGGAATCTGTCGCGCGTCCAGCTCGTAGACCGAGAAAAACGCGTAGGCGCGTGTGAGTCACGCGCCTTCTAAAGTCACAGGAGCGTGAGGCGCGTGAAGGTCACGCGCTGATGACTTCTCTGGAGCGCGTCTGGCGCGTGGTGAGCGTGTATGTTACGCGCTTGGGCCTCTGCTGGGCGCGTGGGGTGCGTGTCGAGAGTGGGCTTCACTCTCCGACCTTCAGGCGGCGCGTGGGGGCGCGTGCAGTCTCCGTTTGGCCTCTGGTTTTCACGGTTTTTCTTGTCTCGCTTGGACGAAGACAGTGGTGTGGTCAGATTTTTAAAATGACCAACCCACTAAAAACGTGTTTTCAAAAAAAAACTCTTCCAACAATAGCTCTAATACCACTTGTTGGGAAATCAAGCACAGCGGAATAAATAAAAATGGAAATAAAAGAGCACTCCCACTCACACAATGACACTAAGAAATTTAACGTGGTTCGGCAACTGCCTACATCCACAGAAAAGAGCTTCACTAATAAATAGTGGTACCCAAGAAAATATTAGAGGAGGAGGATCACACTCCACTCAACTCAACTCTCTCTTTTCTCTCAGAATTCTTTGATTCTCTCTCTTTTCTTTTCTTCCTTGGTATGTCTGAAGCTCACAGCGAGAGCCTCAATTTATAGGGGGCCAAATGCATATGAATGCATTTAATGGTAACTGCAAATGCAGTTACCCGCTGGGCGTTACCAGCTGAGAAGCAGTTGCTTCGGGCAGGGATTTCAACAATATCATGATAATCATGTGTTAGTATATTACATGTTGAAACATGTAGATCGAACATGCATTAAATTAGATAATGATGTTAAGTGCATGTAAAGTTCGCCCTCATGTGTATTTTGACGTTCATGGTCGGTCCATAATAAGAATTAAATTTGAGAAACCATATGTACGTTTTAATTATCTCATCAATACATTACATTTATCACTTTGGAATATATTCTAAAGGTGAACCTCTTTTATTCCAACAAGATAGCAATTAAGCAAGTTATGTGAAAAAACTATTTGTGGTAGATCAAAGCTCAAACTGATCAGGACATCTGTTCTAATATCATATGAAATAACTTGTCTCGAAAGATTAAAATAATGGAAAGATGTAGATTAGTTTAATTAGCATATCCAAATTAATTAATATATATATATATATATAAAAATGGATGATGCATGCTTCAAAAGCTAGCTCTTTCGAGGTTATATGTACATATATGCACATGAGAAGCGTTCTTGATACAATTTAATGCACATGACACGTTGTAGAAGTATTCCTCATGGTTACAATTTGATATATCTATATATATATATATATGTGTGTGTGTGTGTATATGGGTATTTATCATTACTTGATTGATCAAATATTACATTTATAAATGCAACTTCATCGATCCCGTGCTTTCTTTATATTTCATATTTTATAATTCTGAACCTGATCTTGGACAATTCCCAGAGTGTGGTCCATGTGTGTGTGTGCCTATATAAATAAATATATATATATATTTATATTTATATATAGTGCTTGGTGAGTCATGAGTGAGCATGGGAGACTCAGATTAATCTTTCTGTTTAGAGATGTTGAAAACTATATAAATAGGCAGGATATTATTATTCATGGCATATTAATCATGTTCTTACACAGATACACACAAACATATATATATAATTAAAACAAGCATTATATTCTAAAGATTTATTTTATTCTCAAGTCGGTTTGTAGAGCACAGTATAATCATATATGACTGTCATACTTAGCTAGCATGTCTTTCTACTCCCAATTGTATTGGTTTGAGCCTAAGATACAATGAACCTGATGAGTTTGAACAACTAAGATGGATCGTATCCAAAATGGGACATGATCTCAATGATAATATTGACCATATAATTAATGCTGATTCTTAATTAGATCTCATGCTGATTTTTATTCACTTATTTTTTAATTAATATTGCTGTATATTGATTTGGTCTTGGTTTTAGCAAGCAAAGATTGAACATCATGGCTGGCTGAAAATTCCCTGGGATTTGTATATTTTTAGTTTATTAATTTATGTACAGGTACTTAGATCTCTTTAATATTAATATATATTGTGAGGTTGTATAAATATATATCAAGCAAGTCAAATCTTGATGATTTTTTTTTTTAATTTTCCTTTCCTTTGGTTCATAAAAAATGTTGAGATGATACAACAAAGAGATCAATCATCATATTTGGCAATTAATGAAGAATGATGTGCATATTTATTTTTTATGAACCAGCCACCTCGTTGGGAAAGGAATTTTTTGTATTTAATGCTTATTTTTGGATTAATAGTCCCAATGTACTTTTATATATATATATATATGTATGAGTAATGCTAGGTACAAGTTCCAAATAGACAAGTCTCATGCAAGCCTTTTGTAAAAATGTGAGTCTCAAAAAGAAAAATTTACATTTTTTCATTGTGGAGTCCACTTTTTTAAAAAGAGCCTACGCGAGACTTGTCTATTGAAGCTTATACAGATCATTTCTCTATATTGTATATATTATTAAGCCAAAACAACACATTAAAGTTACACAATCTAGAATGAGAAGTATTATATCCACAAAGAAATTTCATAAAAATAACCTCACAAACTAACGTGACTTCATTCAATATACTAGATCTATTTTACAATAAGAATAACTTCGTAATATAATGTATCACGTTAAGTCATATTAGTTTATAAATTTATTTTTATAAAATTCTTTTATAGTTAAAGCATTTCTTATTTGAAAAATATATAGTTTGCGCCCACTTGCTCAACTTGAAAAATCATCTTTCTGAAACTCTTCACTCTTTAACATTATTAGTTATATATATAAATATATATATATATATATCCCAATTATTTTGTTGATATAGTGGAGGGTCCTAGCGTCTCAGTTAGAAGCTTCTGCACCAACCAAAGGTGAGTGACTCAAATTTTCTTTGCATTCTATCCAATTTTCGAAATTCAAAGTCGCTCTCATTACCTGTCGCCTTAATAGGGACTACTTAGTCGTGCCCAATGAACTCGCCGAAATTCAAGCAAATTTTTAGGCAATCTTGAAATATAAATAATAATTAGAAAGGAATGTTAAAACATAATAAAATAACGAGAAATGATATTAACGTTCATATATTACAAGTCCAAGTCTCGCTCACTACTTTTGATAAAAAATAGATAAATCTGGGATCCACTTAAAAATATCATTTGTTTTTAATGCTTATCTATTTTTCTTTTAAAAAAATGCATTACATTTATACATTTTATAACTGTATCTATCATTATTAAAAAAATAATATATATCATGCTACCAACCAACCTTTTTTCCCAAGGGATACCATCTTACTCTATCACATGGATCCTTGAATTTGTTTTTTAAAAACACAAAAATTAATCTAACGGTTGATGAACAATGCCACATCAATGAGATGAAAATAGAACGAGAGTGTGGTATATAGCATAATGCAGCCATATACTGAGAGAAAAACTATTAACTATTCTAGAAATATGAATAGCCCGATACTCTCATCTTATCCTATAATGTGATAACATTTAAATTATTTAGATGTAGCATCGATAAGCCTTATGGTATGATATACTATAACCCAAAGTTGATGCAAAAATCATAAAATATCCCAATTTTCATGAATTTGAAAGTAATGACTCGTAAGTGAGATTCAGAAAGATCCACAACATCCGGTAGAAAAATAACCTATAAAATCCAAGAATATAATCTTTGGGTTTGATATATTGTGTTGCATTTGGTGAGACTCGCATCTACAAACTTATAATATATGGATCCTGTATAAGACTAATACTAGATACAGTTTTAAATATGCAAGTCTCGTACATTTCTTTTTTTTTTTTTTTACGTGGGTCTCAAATTTAACCATTTTTTTAATGGGCGTACGTGGTACTTACATATTTATGACTGTATCTAGTATTACTCGATTTGAGAAAACAATACTATAAACAAGAAATACTATATATATATATATTTATATATATGGATCAAAAGGAAGTCCATGACAGCATACTAGAACTTTGAATGAAGATAAAATTCTTTAAAGTAGTAGTTACTTTCTATCCTAATACCTATTTTTGATCATTTAAAGTGTGAATTAAAAGAAATAGAAGTGATCACATATGAGATTAGAAAACAAAAGTTGAGATCCAACATATCCCAGTTGTGTAGGAGCTGGTGAGAACTCAATATCAGCAGTGCTGGCCCGGCCGCGTGGGATATCTGATATGTCGTGTTGTGTTTTTCTTGGACTATTTTTGCAGCTAACTGAAAGCGAAACCCGAGGGGGAGTGGCGGCCTACCACACCATCTCCAATTGATACTATAATACTCAAAATACTTTTTAATTTATAATTTTTTATGTCTCGTAGCATTGAAAATATATTTTTATGATCCCTTCTATTCATAATCTTTAAATTATATGATTTTTTATTTTATTCTTTTGTTTTATTCTTGTTAAATTAAAGAAATTCTTCTACTCATCATCTATATACCGCTAACCGAAAGCAAAACCCGAGGGAGAGTGGTGGCCTACCCCACCATCTCCAATTGATACTATAATACTCAAGATACTTTTTAATTTATAATTTTTTATGTCTCATAGCATTGAAATATATTTTTATGATCCCTTCTATTCTCAATCTTTAAATTATATGATTTTTTATTTTATTTTTTATTCTTTCTTTTTATTCTTGTTAAATTAAAGGAATTCTTCTACTCATCATCTATATATCATATATTTGGTAAAAAAAAAAAATCATGTGTAATGTGATTTAGGAATAATGAGTACAATTTTTCTATTTTTCTTTTATTTTTGTATGGAAAATACTAATAAGAGAAAGGGATTTTCTTAAGTTTTGGCCGGGACGAACTCTGCATCCCTTTCTCTCTACCATTGTCTAATATCTTAAATATAGTTTTAGAGTGGGTAAATCTCATATATTTCTTTTTTAAAAAAAAGTAAAATTTACTATTAAAAAATAATTATTTTTATATAAGTCTTAGATTTATCAATTTTTTAAAGAAATGCGTAGAACTTGCACATCTAAATATCATTTCAGATATAATTATCAACATAAATGTTTTTATGGAATCAAATGGAGGGAATCATTATTTCAAATATTTAGACTATCATTAAGATAATTTTCAAGGAAATGATTCTTTGCTTCCATTTATTGATAATTTGCAAGGTGCAATACTAGCAACCATAAGAACTCCAGTTGAGTTTTGTCCTAATCCACTGGCTGCAGAAAACTCGGGCTGCACTAATGACATGTGATTTCTGTAGGGATTTGGGATTGGTTAATGTGATTTTTGTAAACAGAACTGAAGAAAATTTGAACAAAAATGGGCATATGGTCGAAGAAATTAAACATTTCATCAATGGTAGTGCAAATTGGAAGATTCATGCTGTGAAAACTTAAGAGGGACTGCAATCAAGTTGCTCACTTGTTAGCAAATGATAGGTGCTGAAAGTTGAAAGTTGTAACATTTTAGGCTCAGTTTGGATAATGAGTTGAGATGAAAATTGAAAATTGAATAAAATATTATTAAAATATTATTTTTTTAATATTATTATTATTTTAGGAATTGAAAAGGTTGAATTTTTATTATATTTTATGTGAAAATTTAAAAAAATTATAATGATGAGATGGGATGAAACACTTCCACTGTCCAAATGGGACATTAGTTTTAAAAAATAATGAAGTTATTATGATTTGAAATTCTAATTTCACATGACTATTATTTTTATTTAAAGTAAAATTATAAAAAAAAATTTACAAGTACAAAAGAATTTCACAAAAATAAACCTATAAACTTACAATATTTGATGTAATATGTCAAATTATAAATTTTTTTTTATTATAAAACAGATATAACGTATCAGGTAAAATTATATCAATTTATAAAGATATTTTAAGATATTTTTATAAAAGAAAAACTTTCATACATATTAATCATCACCGCACACCACACCACACATCACATTATTTTTTTTTTTCTTATTAAATTTGTGTTATATGGATGATGAGTAAAAAAAATTAATAAATTTAAAAAGAATAAAAATATATATATGATATGTGATCTGTAAAAAAGATGAACAACTCATATTAATACTCGGACAAAATATGTAGTGATGAATAATGCTACGCTCTCGACGACCTAATACATTTTTTTGTTCTTTTGCAGGCTCACGCTCTACCCAACAGCCAATACCAAAGTCCAAAAAAAAAAAAAACCAAACAAAACAAAAAAAATCCCACCTTTTCGAATTTATATATATCCCCAACTCCAAGACATTCACATCTGAAAGGGAGAGACGTGAGAAAATCGAAACAGACACAAACAGTAACTTTCATCAGTAAACGTGCTTTCCCATTGTTTTCTTCAGTTCCTATTCTAGTAGGAACCCGAACTATTCAGATTTCAGACCTTCTTGCTTCTGTCCCTTTATCTGTCTCCATCTCGTATTCGGAACAGAGTAAAGGAGCAGCGAATTCATCGTAGGCAGAGAAATGCAAGGAATTAACTCTCTCTTAAACCCACTTCAAATCTCTCTCCAAGACCTCCATGACCAACAACAACAACAACAACAGTCACAGATCCAGAGCTCTCATATTCACCACCAGGTCCAGAACTCCCACTTCGACCCCACCTCCCATGACGACTTCTTGGAGCAAATGTTCTCCACCATCCCTCCTCCTTCCTGTTCCTGGTCCGACCTCAACCCCTCCAAGACCCCTGCCGCCTGGGACCTCAAGCCCAGAGACCTCTCCGACGATACGGCGCCGCTCAACCCGGACAACAACAACAATGTTGCTTTCCAGTTCGACGACTCCGCCAACCTCGCTTCCAAGCTCCGCAATCACCAGATTAGTGGCTCGGCCAAGTCTGCGGCCGCCGCGGCTGCCATGATGCTCCAGCAGCGGCTTTTGATGTCCAGGGGTGTGGCTGGAGCAGGAGATTCTGGGCTGATTCCGATGCCACTCTCGTTGGGGTCCGCAGACGAAAACGTTGATGGTTCTTCGTCCTTCAAATCTCCCAACCCGGTGAGTTTTCTAGAAAAGAAAGGAAGTGGAAACGTCTTGTTTAAGAGTCATTTTGCGTTAATAATGGTGAATTATGAGGGTTTCATTCCTTTCTTCTTCTTTTTTTTTTTTTTTGCAGGGAGGCCATGAGGATTCTGTTCAGGCTCTGTTTAACGGGTTTGCTGGATCTATGCACGGGCCAGGTCAAACACCTAATCAGACTCAGCATTTTCACCATTCTCAGGTAGCCTCTCCTCTACAGAATATTCGAAGAACTGAGAATTTAGTTCGTTTCAATATTTTTTTTATTTGTTCATTACTTTGGTTATTTTGCAGGGCGGACCGGTACTGGGGCAGAACTACGGGTCTCCGGGTGCGGCGATGAACCAAGCACCGGCGAGCGGTTCAGCCGGAAGTGCGCCGGCTCAGCCTAGACAGAGGGTGAGGGCTCGGCGAGGTCAAGCCACTGATCCACACAGCATCGCCGAACGAGTACGAATTCCTGCTGACTTTTTGTTTTTTTTTTTTTTATGAATTTGCTTTCCAGCCTGTTTGGTTTCCGAGAAAATCAAGTCCAACAACTGAAATCTCGTCGTAAGAGTCGTACTGGGTTTTGTTTGTTTTTGCTCCCTTGTCGTTTTTTTTTTTTTTTTTTTTTTCTTACGTTTTCCCAGCAACCAAACGGAAGCAAAACATTGAGGTTTTGTTCGTTTCTTATCCTCTAAAATGGTGGAGTGGTTTTTGGTACGTGGCAGTTACGGAGGGAGAGAATCGCTGAGCGAATGAAAGCCCTGCAGGAACTTGTTCCCAATGCCAACAAGGTAAAAACAAAACCAAAAACCAATAATTCATGTATTTCTCAGAAAATCATTTACCTTCACTGTTATTGTTATAACCATTATCGTGATTAATTAAGGAAATGATGATCAATTTTCATTTTCAATTTATACCAATCCGGATGGAATATTTTCTCCGAGATTTTGTAGGGTCGTTTTGGTAATTTTGCTTGAGCTTTCATTTCGGACTAGTTGCATTCTTAAGGTGTAAAGAAGTTTATGTCCACCATAAAAAATAATAATAATAATAATAAAATCTATTTTTTTTGAAAAAAACTATACTGGAGTATACACACTTAAAAGACTGATCAAGTAGGCTTAGCATATGCTTAGACCAAAATAAAAATAAAAATAATGCTACTTGGTTATCTGAAATTTACCATTCAATAGCGCTCTTGATGTGCTACTTGACCATCTAAAAAGATGTAAGATGTCTTCATCTTCAAGCGGATAATAAGTACATTACCCGTTTGGATAGTGAGATAATTTGTGAATGGTAGTGAGATTATTAGTTAAAATTAGATAAAATAAGATGAGATGAGATATTTTCATTTCACATCTATATCCAAATGGTAAATATATATAGTGAGCTTAAAATTAGGAAATCCCACCTGCAATAGTCTCTTTGGACCTTAAAATGTGGCCTGAATAATCCTTTTCATCTCCTTCCTTAGCCCTTCTTATAGTTCTACCATGTTACTATTCTACGGAAAAATTCTATTTATTATTTCCTACGCCACGTACTAACATGTAATTTGTAATTTTTATCCTTTTATTTAAAGTGCAGTACCTTTGATATCATATGATTTATAAAAGTGTTGGGACTATATTTTATTTGATTGGTCAATTAAGTTTATGGTATGGGGGTTTGGAATGACAGACAGACAAGGCTTCAATGCTGGATGAGATCATAGATTACGTGAAATTCCTCCAGCTTCAAGTCAAGGTAAATTAAAAAAGGGTTTCCCTCCTTATTTCTTCCTCTGCCTTATTTGTTAAAATAATGGGGAAGGATTCCCTTGTTGGGTTGACATTGTTTTTTTGAGGAATTAAGAAAAGAAAAGATATTGTTTTATGGGAATTGATGTTGTTTTTTTTAATTGTGTTGTATGTATGGGTTTCTGAAACTATAATTCCATTTGTGTCTGTCTCTATGATGCAGGTTCTGAGCATGAGCAGATTGGGCGGTGCAGCCGCTGTTGCTCCCCTTGTTGCCGATATGTCACCTGAGGTAATTCCACAAAAAATATGCTAAAATACAGTGTAGAATCCTTAGAACTACCCTAATTATTTCAAAAGTTCATGGGCTTATTGGGTTTATTTATTCGTAATTACCGAAATAATGGTGAGAAAAAAGACATAAAAGATGGTTTCCAAACAGGGAAATAGAAGAAGGGATTCAATTTCAAAGGTTTCCTGCAAAGAAAATAGTGGCCACTGCAGATAAAAATAATCTCCATCTCTCTCTCACTGTCTGTCTGTCTGTCTCACTCGCATTCTCAATCCTTACAAAAGGACAAAACAAAAGCAGCACGCGTGCCCACTTTCTCAGATTCCTCTTTCTCTCTCACAAACCTTTTTTCTATGCTATCTATAATTTGGGCTTTTTTTTCGGCTTTTTTTTTAATGTACGGTCTGTCCCTCTCAGTCCTCGCGATCAATCATAGGCATAAAAAATGATGTGTTTGACGATGATGTTGCTGCTGTTGTTGTTGTAGGGTGGCGGTGACTGTATTCAAGCTGGTGGCGGCAATGGTGGGGCCCAGCGCAACCAAACGGCGTCGGCAAACGACACCCTGGTGGTGACGGAACACCAGGTTGCGAAGCTGATGGAAGAAGACATGGGCTCCGCCATGCAATACCTTCAGGGAAAGGGTCTCTGCCTCATGCCCATCTCCCTGGCCACGGCGATTTCCACTGCCACATGTCACTCCAGGAACCCCACCAACCGCTCAGTACTCCAACCCAACGGTGGCGAGGGTCCCTCTTCCCCCAGCATGTCCGTCTTGACCGTCCAGTCTGCCACCGTCGGTAACGGCGCCGTCGACGCCTCCGTCAAGGACTCCACCTCCGTTTCCAAGACGTGAGTTGACGGCATTGACTGGCTTTTTTGGTTGGGTACGTAAAAGGCAGTTTTTTTAATAGTGAGGAAGAAGATGAAGAGATCAAAGAAAGAAAGTAGAAAGATGATGAAAAGCAGCAAAGAAGTCTACGCAAATAAGGCCTCGGGGCCCTCTCGGCTGTAGGAGTTGTTTAAAGATGCAGTATTTCCGTATACTTTTTTGGTTTAAAGCTAACTTCACCACACCCACCGCCATGAACAACCACCAAATTCCTACAAATCCCCAACCTTTTTTCTTTTTCCAGAATTATTTTTCACGTGCATGCAAATTGGGTTCTATTTAAATATGTGTTTCAATCCGAACATTGTGTAATGGATCGACGATCAGACGATTTATATAAGCAATATTCATGATGATCATGTTAAAGTGGGGCTTTGTTTATCCGCCATGCCAAAAAGTTTTACGTCTTTAATTCTCCAAGAAATGCCAAGTTCATCGATCGTTCTATATAATTATAATATTTTTATCGTCTTCTTACGGGATATTATAATTAAATACCTAAACAATATTTCTTATTCTTTATTTATCTATAAATTAAATGTTAATTTCAAGTTATTTCCATTGAAGGATGATAAATAATTGACGTCCGATATATCGACTAGAGGGTGCATTAACGCAATATGTAATAACATATTGCATGCAGTCATGCACATGTTGATGTTGTTAATTTATGGATACAAATTAGAGTTCAAGAATATTTGACCAACTGCCTTAACTATATATTATTACAGTTCTGCTTAGGGCTGTACATTAATCGACGAGACCAGTTGTTGCTGATGCGGATGGGCCGCCGAAGTAGTCCTGAACCGACAGAGAATTGGTGAGTTGGCAGTATAAAATTAAGGAAACCGCTGGCAGCCGGTTTGGTTTTGGTCTAAACCAAACTTAAACCGTTGAATTGGCCAATTATGTATATATATTTATATTATATGTCTATAAAACGACTCCGTTTCACTATACCGTTTTATATATAACATAAAAATAAAAATAAAACTATGTTGTTTCACCTAAATTTAATAAACCCCCATTTCTTCTTCTTCTTCCTCTATCTTCTTCTTCCATCTACAACTGTAACTTCTTCCCACTGATAGCACAACCCGTTGCTCCCCTCCTCATTAATAGTGACACCGACAACAAACTAATGAACTACACTGATTCACGCTGACACCGAAGATGTCGGTTTCTCCTCCCTAATTGGCCAATTCTGAAACTCTCCAAGCATTGTCAGTGTGACATCGATTTTTAGCCTTAGAGTTCTGTTACATATAGGCACAGGTGTGGAGGTATTGTGCACATTGTTGACAATGCCACGTTAATGCTTATATTATTAAACAAAGGAAAACAAGGAAGAAGAAAGAAAAAATACAGTATTCATTTCCATCCATACACAGACCGCTATGAAAGAAACCCATTTCGCATTCTTCAAGAGTTTGCCTCTCAAATTTCTCTTACTTCAAACTACTCGGAAAACGAATCCGCATTTCCACCTAATGCATCTCTCTCTCTATAGAACTTGTTAAATCTTGATGGAAACCCATTTGGGTTACTTTCTGTGGAAATCTTTTTAAAAAGGCTCGGTTTGACTCCAATATGTGTGCGTCCCTTCAAAGTTCAATGCTTTCATTTCACTTCGTCTTTTCTTTAGGGTAACAAGAATGAAACCTACCATTTCATCAGAAGGGATTTCTGTCCTGCGAGGCAGTGTATGTGCATCCTTTTGAAACATCCAATTCACTAAATGCAGCATATCATTAATACACGCTGACTGGCGTGCATGGGGCCTTCCCCTTTTTGTCTGCGTTTGGAGTTTTTGATTATTATGTTGATGATGATTTACATAAATTAAGTTATATATGAGTTTTGCTACACATAAGCTAGTGTGATAGCACACGACCATTTCTAGTGGGACCTACTTATTATTTAAAAAAAATGAAAATATCAATATTTGTTTAGCATAATTGCTTCTAAATCAACAGTGTGCTGGATGTGCAAAAAAAAAAAAAAAAAAAAAAGACTTCTAAATAGATTTTCTCATTATAATTTCTTGTTGCAATTGTAATTTCAAACAGACGTGACTTGATGTGATACGTCATATCTATTTTTTAATCTAACATATCATATCAAATTACGTTAGTTTGTGAGTAATTTTTTAAAAAATCTATTTGTGTCTAAAGATTTTTTTAATATATAAAGTCGTCTTTGTGTCCACATTAATATTGGGTTCATGAGTACCACTTCTATGTGTGCTTGGTTTGTAAATAATGGAGGTCCATATAATAAATATATATATTTATTATTCTTACTTCGTGCATTTTTTTAAAAAAAATCCTTTGACCAAAAAGTATATTAAAATCTTATTTGAGTAATGCTACTCATCATCTCAACTTCCATCATTCTCTCATCATCTTATGATATGGTATTAGATGATTGTAGATTATTTATTATATTTCACTTATAAACCTATCATCTAATGCTACATCATGGGATGATGGGAGGATAATGAATAGATTTTAACACTACGTAGACAGATAAATTAAGATCTTCTCAGATGAATTGCTTCATCATGTATATATATGACACCAAACACACGTGAATTAATCCACTCCTTTAATTGGTTTTGTTTTTCTCCATAATCCAATTGTTTTATGGTCTCCAATTAATTGTTATTGGGTAAAATAAAAGATAAATTCGAAGAATCATCATCAGGCCGGCCAGTTGCATATATACGATGTGATGGATTAATTGTTGNGATTTTCTCATTATAATTTCTTGTTGCAATTGTAATTTCAAACAGACGTGACTTGATGTGATACGTCATATCTATTTTTTAATCTAACATATCATATCAAATTACGTTATTTTGTGAGTAATTTTTTAAAAAATCTATTTGTGTCTAAAGATTTTTTTAATATATAAAGTCGTCTTTGTGTCCACATTAATATTGGGTTCATGAGTACCACTTCTATGTGTGCTTGGTTTGTAAATAATGGAGGTCCATATAATAAATATATATATTTATTATTCTTACTTCGTGCATTTTTTTAAAAAAAATCCTTTGACCAAAAAGTATATTAAAATCTTATTTGAGTAATGCTACTCATCATCTCAACTTCCATCATTCTCTCATCATCTTATGATATGGTATTAGATGATTGTAGATTATTTATTATATTTCACTTATAAACCTATCATCTAATGCTACATCATGGGATGATGGGAGGATAATGAATAGATTTTAACACTACGTAGACAGATAAATTAAGATCTTCTCAGATGAATTGCTTCATCATGTATATATATGACACCAAACACACGTGAATTAATCCACTCCTTTAATTGGTTTTGTTTTTCTCCATAATCCAATTGTTTTATGGTCTCCAATTAATTGTTATTGGGTAAAATAAAAGATAAATTCGAAGAATCATCATCAGGCCGGCCAGTTGCATATATACGATGTGATGGATTAATTGTTGATGCAAATATGTCCTTTTTTTTATGTTGAGGTCATAGACAATATTACAAATTGATGTGTCACCAATAAAAAATTGAGGTAAAAAAATGAACCCAATATTTATTGCATTGGTGATATATTGTGTCAGCAATCACGTGGAATTTGTAAGGTTTCATAATTTCGATGTCAACTAAAAAACACAACCAACACGTTTATAAAGAATCTACTGACTCAAAAGAGAACTCATTATATTAAAAAAGCTAAAAAAAAAAAAAAAAAGATTAAAAAGAAATGAAAAGAAAAGAAAATTAGGAGGTATATATAGCAGAGATTCGTGTTGCATAGCTGTCTGATAAGTATATATATTACTAAAGAGTGCATCAATATTTAATGATCAATTAAGTTGGTGATAAGTTACCTAATCTCATTTAGAACATATTGAAATTAGTCATATACACAGCATAAACCCTTACGCGTGCGCGCACACATATATATATATATATATATATATGAGAGAGAGAGAGAGAGAGAGTGATGTACTCCACCTCCACCACCTAGGTAAATTTAGGATTTACTTTGCTGCGTTTGGATGTTGAACTGAGTTGAGTTATCTATGAATAATAGTGAGTTGAGATGGTGGAGTGAGTTCTGTGGAACTCACCTAAGATGAATTTAGATGTGTTTGGATATTAATATGAGTTTATAAGTATTTATGGAAAGTTGAAAAAGGTTGTGGGTCTCACTTGTAAAGAGGTTTTGAATTGAGATAAGTTTAGTGATTTGAAAGTTAAGTGTTTGAATATTAGAAGAGGTCTAAATCTAAACCAAACTTAATAGAGGTGAGTGCAGTCAATGAACCAAACGAGCCTCGCAATATGACAGCTTCCTTGAAGGAGGAATTTTGATCAAATTCCACGTTCAAAAAATGTCGAAATATTTACCAAATGAGTTTAAAATATCAGATAATTGATTGTTTAGCATGATATGAAAAAGTATTTTTTAATTTCTAATCGTGATTCCACACTATAATGCTATTTCAGCTGCACACGTACACACATACATACATACGTGTGCGCGCGCGCGCGTTCATCATTGCACTAGAAAAGGCTAAACATTACAAAATTTCATCACACTATATACTAGACATGAGTCTCGACTTGGTTAAGGCAATATGGCAAATAAGAGTAAGAAAAGCCAAAAATCATTGCTTCTGCAAAATCTACTTCATTATTTAAGACACTTGTGTACATGATCTGATACCGTGTGTCACCATTATTCATCTGATTGTCAATTGGAAAATAAGAAACATACTTGAATACTACACAAGAAATCCAATCCGTTTACATTATTACTTTTCTCTAATAATTAATTAGCTCAGAACTAATGGTACTCGTGATTACCCATTTTCTTAAAATTAAGGAATATTAGCCCATGGTGTATGAAGGGGCTGGCAAATTGATGACAGTGGTCTTGACCTTAGTCATCATGTCAATGCTGTTGGTAATTCCTTGTGACCCAATTCCACTATCCTTTATACCCTGCCATCACCAAAGCATTTGTTTTTAGTGTGTAATATTGAGATAATGACGTTGTTAAGAAGGAAGGGTAATTTCTGGAGTAAAGGTTTCTTGAGGGTAGGGTTTACCTGGAAAGGAAAATGATCTGGTCCTCGAGCTGGTGCTGAGTTTATCTGTACCGTCCCAGTCTCCATTGCATCACTGATCAGCATTGCTTTGTTGATGTCTTTAGTGAAGACACAGCCCTGCATATAAATATCAAGTGTTATGATTAACCAATGAGAGAAAGATAAGCCCTTTTCTACATGATCAATGTCCAGCCCATATCTCATTTAACATAGCATAATGCCCAGTGATGTTAGAACCAGTGGTCCAGTACTAGGACAAAATTTAACAGTAGGACTTCTCTCTGATATTTCATTAATTGTTCAGCAAAACAGAGCTCACTTGGGCTCCATTTGGTTTAGAGTTTAACATTAAGGTATAGCATATCAGTGAGAGTGCCCTAAAAGCACTTCTCAGTTATCAATAAAACTGCAGCATATAGTGACAGTATGGATGAAACGAGAAGTTCTTGTATCAGGGGTGGATTGAACTAGTGTTAAAGAAGTTCGATCAATGATATTGCAAATACATTTAAGCTGGGGAGATGGTTCATTCGCCATTCACCCTGTTGAAAAGTTGTACACATGTGCATATAAGCTGACAGTATGAACTTCAGAAGAACTGAACCACAATGCACAGAAAATTATAGAGACGTACCTGAAGTCCAAAATTGCTAGCATTGCAATGGTGGATTCCTTCTTCTACAGAACTGATCCTAATTACTGGCAAGACTGGTCCAAATGGTTCCTCCCATGCAATCCTCATATCAGGTCTAACATTATCTAACAACAAGGGCCAGATAAGGTTGCCCTCTCTTCTGTACTCTTGGCAAAATGTCACTCCCTTTTGTTTGGCATCCTTAACCAACCCTTCAATGTAATTGGCTGATGATTCTGACACCACTGGGGTGATATCACAGTCATCCTCGGGGGGGCCAACAGTCAGTTTTGCCACTCTGGCCTTCACTTTCTCAACCAAAGCATCAGCAACAGACTCCATCACCAAGACGACCTTAACAGCAGTGCATCTTTGACCACTGTCAAACATATTGGCACCAAGCATTTAAAAAGTAAGTCTTAGCAGTCGTTTATAAATTGGAGCAGAAAAAACTAGGCTCCGTTTGGTACTACAGAGAAGTAGATCATGGGATAGGTTCTATAATGCTTCAAGCAACCTTTTATCTGAACACAAGAAATTTGACACTACACTGGAATTTACATAGATTGCCAAAATGGAGAAGAATGATTATCGTTAGGACTAGTAATCATTATTTCATAAATTGGCCAAGCCTATTCAAGCAAAGCTCATCCCTTATTATCATTTATCTTGAATGTTGTAATAATCATTAACAGCATAATGATAAAGCCACATTCCTTCGTTGTTTCCGACTATCCGTTCCACCATAGCAATTGGACTATTATACAGTTGAAGGAGAAACATTAACGGTCACAAATGGGGCATCCCTCCTATAAATACTAGTGTCATAATTTTTTACTTATCAAAAAAAAAAAATACTAGTGTCATAATTTAATGCAAAATATAAAATGAATGCAATACATATGGACAGCTTATATCTACAAAATGACTCATCATGTTCCTGCAAACATAAGTCGATTAGTTTTCCCTTGTTATGTATAATAGATTTTAGTTAGGAAAGAAAATTCATTGTTCTTGTGCTTAAGTAAGAAGAGCATGAGAATTTCATGGAAGTAATCCCCAACATTTTCCTCTTGAAAAATACAACATTAAAAGGGAGATTTATGGAAAATCCTTTCACCTGTAAGAAAAGCCTCCTTTTATTATGTTTGCTGCTACCAAATCTAGGTCAGCATCCTCAAGTACAATGCAGGCATCTTTTCCTCCCAATTCCATCTGCAGAGGAACCATTCCTGCCTTTTTTGAAATTGCAATACCTGTGTCTCCACCGGTGAAGCTGAGCAGAACAACAAAGCGAGTTAGGGTTGACTAATCATTTACCCAATGAGGAAACGTGGAAGTCTAATTTAGTATGAAAGAAAGAGGAAACTGGATTTACCTTATACAGTTCACTCCAGGATGCATAGTAAGGAAGTCGCCAATCTCAGAGCCTTTCCCAGTGACACAGCTTATAAGGCCCTTGGGAAAGCCAGCCAAGTGAAAGCAGTGCACCATATGAAGAGCAGCAACAGCACCCTGAAAGTAAGTTAAGGGTTCAAGATGATTATAAAAGGATATTTAAAGAAACATACTCAAGAAGCATATCTCAATTCCATTACCTGGGGAATGTGGGGTCATCCTACAGAAGTGTAATATTCCTTTGAGTATTACATAGTAAACCACTAATTTTAAAGGATCACTGCTTGACTTCTCTTTTCGGTAGTGAGATTTATGTTTTCTTATGTGGTTATACCTTTTGGCCATGACATCAATTTCTGGTATGAAGTCCATTTTAAAGGATCATGGAGTTTTCCTCCTTCAAATGCTCTAGATTTATGTACTTTCATTACACTTCCCATTAAGCTCAGAAACAATGATTGGAGGTGCATGTCTATGGAGATCACACACGTCATGGTGAGGATTAAGCACATTATAAACTAACTAATTAGGTAAAGTACCTGAGTTGGAGGTTTGAGCACAATAGAGTTTCCAGCTATCAGTGCAGGAGCAATCTTTGAACAAGCAAGGTTGACAGGATAGTTAAATGGTGGAATGGCTAAAACCACCCCAAGTGGAATCTGCAATACAAGGCAAATGTATTGTGTAAACCCATGTCCAAAATCATAGGGATGAATATATATGCTCACACATCTACATCTTTGCGTTGGGGAGGGGGGTGGGGACTGGGGAGACAGCATCATGTAACTTGTCATTACGGTAATTGAGTAAAAGTTCAACGAATCAAACAGGATCCACCGGGCAGCTTACTCAGGGATGTGTAATATGATGTAAGTTATATACCATCAACTTTGACAGCAAAGCCTGTACTCAGTTGTTCTGTACTTTCAATTAATCTTTTGCTTTGTTTTATCCTAGTTCATCATTGACTCCACTCCCTTCTAAACACAAACATGATAAGGCATCTGTAGCTAGATGAGTAAGCCAATCTGTTTCCAATCCTCCCATCTGCCCTCCTATTTACATAGATCTACCTTCAATAAGTAGGATGACCGCAGTTCATAGCAAGACATCGTTCTGGTCCTTCTGGTTTGGATTTCACATGCTTGACAAATATATCTTAGGCTCTTAGCACATAAATCATAACCTATTCCATGAGATTCTCACGCCCAATTTACTGTCCTGCAGTTTTTTGTAGGATCTCAGCACTACCTGCCCTTTATTTGTCACCAAATAGTCTTGTAGTCAAGATCTTATCAGCATTTATGTTTCTGAAGTTATTATAAAATTTCAGACAGATCAAGGGAAAAGTAAGGAAATTTTCAAATAGAAAGTAGTCTACGATAATGTAGTAGGACAGATTTTCATTTATTTTCCCATTTTCTTAGTGATCAAATCGATCATAATTCATTTGGCATACTAATATAGAGAGAGACAATTCAAACTAATTAGCGATTTGTTGAGTGCCAGCATGCCCATATTGGTCTCTGACTCTCTTATCAGGACAATTAACTAATTTGAATTTGGATTGCGTATTAATGATAATAGGCAAGGTGATCTTGATAAAGATGAGGGCTACCAGGTTGTAGAACCGCTGACAACATTACCAAAGAATGTGACAAGAAAGAATGACATCAGCACACCATCAGACAAAAAGGATTTTCACATACAGTTTTAGAAGATTGCCTTTTACTGAAATTGCTTTTAAAGATTGTCTTCTACTTATCCATTTCTTATCTCCAGCGCCCACTATCAGACAAAAGAACGCTACCAACAATAAATAACGTTATCAGGACCCATAACAATACATCCATAATGTTATTCAAACAAAACAAGGATGGGCATTAACTGTAAATGCAAGGATACGTGCCAAGAATACTATCACCAGAACACTCTACAAAGCCAATCTTTTGAGTTATCCTCGTAGGATACAAATTAATAAACATGCGTGGGTCAGTTTTAAGCTAAAGATTTGGTAAAGGTTTATTCACAGACATGTTCAAAAAGCCTTACCGAATTTTGAAAGAAGAAACAATAGTTTGATTCACGCCACTAAACCAATATAGTATTACCAATTTATCCGTTCTTAATTTCTTTGTCCTCTGTCGTCTTGTTTTGACAAGGTGTTGTCTAAATAGGTCTGAACAAAATTCTTCATTTTTTTACACGAAAATTAGAAGTTTCATCAGGGAAAAGAGTGAGAAAGGTTACCTTAGAAGTCAAGCAGTACTTGGTTCTCTCATTTCCAGGAAAACTATCAGAAACTAAGAACTTTCCCTCTCCAAGAATCCTAACCCCCTCTTCAGCACAGTAAGAAATCAGGTCCCCAGACCTCACCACCTTATCAAATCCAAAGATTTATATCAACTACCTCCATAAGTGACCGTTAAAACAGAAACTAAGAATGATTTTAATACCTCGGTCACTGAATCTTTAGCTGGTTTTGCGATTTCTTTTACAAGACACTCGGCAATTGGAGCTTTGTGCTCTTTGAGGATTGCAGCTGCCTTGTGAAGGAGTTCTGCTCTCTTCCAAAGAGGAGTCTTTGCCCATGATTTCTGAGCACTTTTGGCCGTTTCCATGACCTTATTTACCTCTTCTTGTGTACAAGCTGTAGCAATAACATAAGAGTAGGTCATGAGAAGATGACCCCTCAGGATGTAAATCAAACAAGGCTAAAAGCTTTCCCATTTTCCTATTGCTAAATGTTAAATACAAATTTATCAAGGATATTACATCATTTGAAAACCCAAGAAAATAAGAACTCATTCAACCGAACCAAATTGAACAATTTTGCTTTAGTTCTGCTTGAAGTTTAACTGGCTTTGAAGAAGCAAATTCACTCACCCTTTTCTTTCCACCATCTTATGATTAACCACGCGGAGTGTAGTTGCAATTATAAGAATATTTCAGTCAAGATTCACGGAAGATGCTCAAATCTTCCGTGACCAATGATAAAAAAGACAACATCAGACATTCTATGTCAAATGAAAACTTCGTCACTCAGATTCCTTGAAAACACCCAAAACTTAACAAACACACTCTAAGTTGAAACAAAGAAACATGAACCAAAAGCTTTCCAAGTCCAAAAAGCAAAGCAAGATGATGGGAGAGAGTACGTAATATTAAATTGGTTACCTTGAACCTTAAACTGAGTCTTTCGCGTAGTCGGGTTGATGATAGCAACACTCTTTCCAGAAGAGGATCTCTTCCACTCTCCTTCAGTGTAGTACTTGTACACTTCTCCATCTAAAATATCTGCAAACACTCCAGTCCCAGCCATTACTTGATCAAAAACTCAGAAAAGCAAAACAGACCCAGGAAGAGAAAAACTTAAATTAAAACACCCTCTTCCACACACTTGAGAGGGAGAGATGTAAAGAAAGAGAGGGAGGAAGGAGTGTGAAGGTGAGGAGTGTCTTGTGCGGTTTGGTTTTGGTATTTGGTTAATGGTCTGGTGTAATAGATGTCGTCGTGTGGTCATTTATATAAGAAGGTGAACCACGCCTTGGCGGGGGACCATAGGAGCTAGAGAATTGGTTAGGTGGCTCAAAGCTTGACAATTTTATATATCAGCTAGCCTCGTTTTCTCCCCTTATCTAACTTCTCCTTTTCTCCATCTTATTTTACAAAAAATGCAGAAAAAATAAAATAAAAAATGAAGATAATATTTTTAGGAAATCCATAGAGAGATTTTCAAATACTCCATCCTCGATCTGGTTTAGTAGTTTTTTTTTTTTTT
>QEOT01003054.1:472292-517208 GCA_003123785.1 Pterocarya stenoptera
CCCCCCCCCCCCCCCCCTCTTCTCTCTCTCTCTTTGCCCACCCTAATCCTTGATTACATAAATAGTACGCACGTACATAAGCGGTGCTACTTACCTACTTTTAAGATTATGCACTAGCATCAGTTTAGCTATCATATTAGTTTTTAGTTTTTTTTTTTTAATGTTTATTCCCCTCAAAATCTAATCCTATGTTAGATTATCTATATAGATTTTATATAATAATAAAATATGATTTATTTTCCAGTTTTCTTTATTATTATTTATCTAAAATATTATTAGTTTTATTTATTTTTAATCTATTTTTTAATGAATATTATTAATTTCATCAAATTAGCTTGATTTTCATTTTCATTATTTTCAAAAATAGCAAACCTATACATCAAAATCCAAATATAATCAATGTCTTCAAATACATGACGAAAACAATGTTAAAATATATATATGTGTGTGTGTGTGTGTGTGACAGTGATACTGAGTGAAAGGAAAAACAACGTTTGGTCAGGACAAAATAATAATAAAAAATTAAGAATGCTAAGCTATAATATTTTCCAAATATGTAGAACAAAGTTGATTGACTGTAGACGAAAATTAAGATGACTTTATCATGCCCAAGCCAATACAGCCCATTTTACTCCATATCCGGCATTTAACAATTATATTGGCATTTGGCTAAACCAATGCCAATGCTTTAATACTCAAGCCTTAAAAGTGTAGGCATTTGGATACCAAGTTTGTTATGGAATAAGAATTAATCTTTGCATCAACCTACACATCATACACCATAATTTTTTTTTTTTTTATTTTTTTCTCTTATTAAATGTGTATTATATGGATGATGAATAAAAAAATATAAATGTTTCAAGAAGACTAAAATAAAATAAAAAATTGAAAAAAAAATTAAAATAAAAAATAAAAAATAGTTTGGTGTGTGGTGTGTAGGATGATGCAAAGCAATGCTCTATGGAATACTATATAGAATAATTCTTCTCATCAGCTACTATTCACTACCACACACCCAACATTTTATGAAAAAAAAATATTGTTAGGTGTGAGGTGTGAGGGTAAATAATAGTTGATGTATAGTAAAACCCTAATACATATTGCATCCTTCGCAAAATTTGAGTTTTCATATTGAAATAGAGTTTGCATGGGATTTTTGCTTTGAAAAATGATGTTGGTTGTTAAGTTTATGGGTTGGAAGTAATTATAAGGGGGTTGGAGGTTGTCAAATTGATGTGCCTCTTATTGAAAATGAAAGACTTTAACAATGAAAATTCATTTGCAATTGTTTTTGCTTGAAAATGGATGGCATCTATTAGTATAAAATGTGAGGCATTTTTTTAATTTTTTATTTCACATTATGTTAACAAGTGAAAAAATTAAAATACTTTATATTTTACATTAAATAGATATTATAAATCTCATGTAATCCAAAAATAAAGAAACGACAGAAATGTTGGTTAGTTTTGCTAGAATAGTGCAAAAATTGATGAGCCTCCATTTTGTTGTACTAGGTGCGGCTTTGCCCAAGGCCAAGGATGATAAAAACATAGGAGTGGTTGTTACCAAACAATTTGAATCCAACAATTTAGGCAAAATGGATGTCCAATATAAAGTTTAGGCAGGTATAGGAACCCTTCCTTCCATTAAGAATTTGCTATGCATGTAACTATAATCTTGACCATATTTGGTATGGGCATCTCAATTATACACTTATATCACGTTTGAATAGTGAGATAAGATGTGAAGATTTTAGATGAAAGTTGAAAATTGAATAAGATATTATTATAATATTATTTTTTTTAAATTATTATTATTTTGAAATTTGAAAAAATTGAATTGAAATATTTTGAAAAAGTTAAATTGTTTATTATATTTTGTGTAAAAATTTGAGAAAGTTATAACAATAAGATGAAATGAAATAATTTCTCAATCCAAACGAGGCGACTAGTTACTGCCTAAGAATTGTTAAACTTTACTAGCAATGCTAAATACAAGCTTCTATTGTACATGTCCGAGGCAAGCCTCTCTAGACACTTTTTTTTTTTTTGGTCCAGTGAGTTACTTTTTTCAAGGGATGCTGCACAAATCATTTTCCTATCTTTATATCCATACCACCATACCAGGTATTATCACTTTCCATACAAAGCAGANTGCTTTCTAATCACATGCCCCACTCCTCGTTTCATGTTGGTGGATCACATTCATCATCCCCTGAAACCATGCCCCCCATTCCTCATCATCCCACCTAACCCAATAATTGTCTGACCACACACACTGGACTCAAGTTTTGTTGATATTCTAAGAAAAAATTCTATTTGCAAGTCGTGGAGAATTTGACATGCAAATTAAATCTTATTATATCAACAGTTTGAATGGTGTATCATCTACTCTGCTGACTTAAAAACGGAAAGGCTATTTCTAGCAAGAGTTCCAAGCAGTTTAAACAAATAACTTAAACTTAGAGCAGTACCAAATTGACAGTATTGACTCATCCATACCTTCATTCCCTGAATCATAATATATTTCAAAGTAAATGAACTCTGATTGCCATAAGTTCATAAATATTTCGTTTCAAAACAGATGAATTGGTCTTAACATGGTCCCTAAAACGCTCCATCGAATCTCCATGGTCATCCTTCTTTCTCAAATTTACCACTGCCCTATGAAAGAAATCTGAAACAGTAGTTTAACTGACCCTAACTGGGAATGGAGTCCCCAGATAAACTCTATGTAAACACCACACAGCAGACAGGAATTATGTACAAAATAAACGTGGTCCCAACATTCTAATTAGCCAAAACATATCTTCTCAGAGTCGTTTTGAAAACATGACATTTCAACACACTCCCAATTTCTTAGACCCTCCTCAAATCTAAAACTTTTGCCACCACAAAAGAAATTAAAAGTGTGAACAACAACAAAGCAACTAAAAGCGGAATCCATTGAGGACATCCGACATGAGAAAACTGATAAATACATGACCTACAGGTAATAGAATAGATAATTCTGGAAATTTGGAATGGCTACGTGCCACCTATAGGTAATTCTGACAATTGATAAAGACAACTTGAGAAGCCCTCAAAAGTTGGACATAAAAACTGCAAAACTCAAACTGATAATCTCGTTGTTCACAACATCAAGTATCATAAACCATTAAAAAAGAAAATGCCTGAGCTATCTAAGGAACAGTCCTCAATGTGAAAAGAAAAGGACCTCACTCTTCCAATATTTTTGAACCTAATGGGACTTCACATATTCCTGAATAACATTGTAACCCTCTGTCTGCTCTCCAAAATCCTGCAAGACAATTGAACAATTAGGTTTCAGGAGACTGTCTGTGAATGTCTCTTTCCCCTAAGAATCAGAACTGTAAATAAAATCATGTCATTCAGTGGAATGGATGCGCCTTTTACCTTCACTACGACACAGGAGCAACCAACCACCTTCCTTGCTTTCCCTTCAGAGTCAATTTTACACAGCTGGTGCACAGATGAAACACAACAATCAATTTAAAAAGGTGATAGCCAAAAGAAAATGTGCATACCAAACAACAAAAAGTAGGAAAGTAAACTATGTGTATATGGTGCAATGGCATTAATACGGCCATGCCTCAATAGCAGGCGACTAGAGTGCTTTGGATTAATAAGATCTACCATGAGTAAGTACATAGTGAATGGCAGATCAATAGTTACAAGATAATCAACATTCCAATTATCTGCCACAAACAAACTACATCTACTAAAGAGCATAGAAGCAATGGAAGTGGAACTAAAGACATGAGAAACATTAGGGAAATGATGGACCAGTTAGACCAAGGACAATTTTTTAATCAGTAATAAATATTTATTGATAGCAACAAAAGCAACTCAATTACATAGGGAGTATATAGAAAGCTAGGCAAAAGTCATTGTTCAAACAAAAGTCATGGCCTATCTATTTGTAAGTGTCTAAAGCACTAATTTACTTCCCAAGTATAATAAATAATGATATAATAGAGTGTGTGTGTGTGTGTGTGTGTGTGTGTGTGAGAGAGAGAGAGAGAGAGAGAGAGAGAGAGATCAATTGACCCGCATAATAAGAAGTATAATAGTTCCCTTGTCCTGCAAATTTTCACTATTTATACATGGTGGCAAATAGTAACAATAATAATAGTATTTGCAAGTAAAATTATTCACAGGAACATAACAGCTAACTAAACAATTAAATTTCACTTACGCCAGCCCACTCGCCGAGATTTTTAGCACTAGGCACTGTCATTAGTTTGACATTGTGATCAGCACAAAGAGCCTTCACCAGTTTAAAGTAATCTGGCTGGTCACAATCCTCGGCTAACACACAGAGCTGCGCAGCATGCTTTTCAATCACCTTGGCACCTTCGTGGAGCCCTCTTGCAAGCCCACTATGAGCAAGTGACTTCCTCAAAACAAGCTGCAAGGCAGTCATGATATCCATGGTTTCACCCAGAGGTGCAGCCGTAGTCTCAGTTGCAACAGAACCTTCTTCTCTGCAATAGCCATAAATGGAAAAAGGTGAACTAGAAATCCACCAACACAGAGATGAAGAGCACTTTTATGAATAAACACAATTCTCTAAATAAACCATAACAAAAAATTAATTGCCAGTAAACTATGGGTTTCAGGATAGAGGATCAAGTACTTAACGATGTCCTTAAGAACCAAAAACTTTAATCCAAATCCTCAAGTGCATGCTTCCAGGAGTGTTAGCATTTCATTGCAGCTAATGAGGGTTTTATTTGTGTGAGAAAATCTATATGTCAGGTACAAAGACGATTAAAACAAATAAAGGTACTGTATACTGCTATTCCATTCATATTTACCCTATGAGTTGGAGTGGTAGAGTTTTGTCCCTGGCTTTTTCTACAGGTAAGCCTTATGTCTCTAGCTACATATATATATATATAAAAGAAAAAAAAAATCTTATTAGGACAAGGATTTAAACTAATCTACCACATGCAAAACCCAGTCTATGACCCAAAATCTCACATCCCATAACATGTGTGACCGAAAGCAGCTCTAACTCAGTCGCACATATTTAAAGCATCAGAAAAATCAGAAGAAAAATTCTATTTATAAGACGGTGTGGATAACACACCTAATAAAGTGCTTATATGACATAATTTGATTTAGAGGAAAAATTTTAAAAACTGAATCTTATCAATCAAATCTTATAATTTAAGTGATGTTGATGGTGTGCTCTACACACTGACTTGAGAATATAATAACTCAAACCAGAATTAGTTTTCATAAAACACAAATGTAGCATCAAAATAGTCAACAGGAACAAGAAACTAAAGCGACACGAAATTTTATCTCCTTATTTCCAAATGGAAGAGGACGGCAAAAAATCTACGACCAATCCATCCAGCCACAAATGAAGTAGGGACACCACTAATGCCAAATTATTGGGATTTCTAAACTAATCTACAGTGTGTAACTTGTATGAAAACCAAGCACTAAAGCAAAAAGTCAGTATATTTATTTTAACATTATAATTAAGATGAGAGCAAAGAAATGGAGCAAAAAATTCACATACCCCGACATTTCTGGTTGATGGCCAAATAAGATGTCACTTCCTGGTGCCAAAAAGAATAACCCAAACGTCAACCAAATTGTAAGGGATTCAAACTCAATAATCTGTCAACTAATTCTCCAACTATAATCCTTAACGCGCAAGCTAAGGTTGAAGTCCAACCCAACAATCAACATTACTAAATTATCAGATTTGGGCAACACAACTTCATATAAAGGATTCTTAGAAACATGCTAAAAAGAGGTGCATAAAAACCACAGAGACCTGCAAATAAATAAAGCAGGGGGGTAGTGGCACTAAAAAAAACATGCCTTCTTTTAGTTTTCTTTTTAGTTTTCCACGAGGACTCTCGCCAACCAAACAGAAAAGATAAAACAAAAAGGGAAACCAACACAGTAAATGACTGGAGCATAAAAATGGATAAGAGGAAAAGGAAATGGCTGACCTTGAAGATGGTCTTTTGCAGATCTGCACTGAAATCCGCTTGCTGAGGAGAGAGAGGTAGTTTGAGATGAGCACATATAAAACCCTGGCGAATGCAATTTTTACTAAAACGCCCTTCATATTTTACAATAATAATTATAATTATTAATAATTAAATATCAATATATGTTTGCAGTTAGAAAAAAGAAACTCACACGTTCCCAAAAAATGAAGGACGGGAAGTTTAACGATCTGCGATTTGCGATCACCTCGTACCAGAGAATCCCTTGATTTTCCAAACTCTCCCACAAAATTCTTCAATCCCAAAACCCCAATCTCCCCAATCCCCTTGAAAATGTCTCCCCAAATCTTCGTCCAATCCCCTGACCCCCAAATCCCCTTCCAAACCCTGAACTTAACCCCAACCCCAGCCCTCACCCTCCACCATCTCAAGCTCTCTATCCTCTCCGAATCCCTATCCTCTTCCTTCTACTTCCCCCTCAATGGTAAGTTCCTCCTGGACTCCACCCCTCTCAATAATCCCCGAATATCCCCTCTCTCCACTCTGTTTTTGCGTCTCAGACTACCCGGCGGTGGTGGCGACGGTGGTGCCACCGGTGCCGAGTCCCGCGACTGCTATCTCAACATGTATGCCGAGAGAAAGCCCGATAAGGTCGACCCCAACGAGCAGAGGCTGTCAAAGTGGTCGAATTGCGCTCTCTCCAATGAGCCCTTGAGGGAACCCTGCGTTATTGATAGGCCCGGTAGCGTGTTCAACAAGGAAGCGCTTGTGGAGGCTCTTCTGGGCAAGAAATTGCCCAAAGAATTCGGGCATATTAAAGGCTTGAAGGATATGATTAACGTTAGGTTTTCTTTGGTTCCCGGGGCGGCAGAATTGGATGCAAATGCCGGCGGCGGGACGCGGTTTCAGTGCCCAATCACGGGGCTCGAGTTTAATGGAAAGCATAGGTTTTTGGCTCTGAGAACTCGTGGGCATGTTTTGAGTGCAAAGGCTTTGAAAGAAGTGAAGTCCTCGGCGTGTCTTGTGTGTCACGAGGAGTTTCAGGAATCTGATAAGATTGTGATTAATGGGAGTGAGGAGGAGGTGGCGGTGTTGAGGGAGAGGATGATGAACGAGAAGATGAAGGTGAGGGAGAAGAAGGGGACGAAAGTGAAGAATGGGGAAGTGGTGGCAAATGGCGAGGAGGATATGCGATGGGAGATGTCACGGCTGAGTGGTACTAAGCATGGGATCGATACGAAAGCGATGGAGAAGTTGGTTTCCGGTAAAGCGGAGCAAAATGGGGCCAATGGTTGGGTTGGTGTGAATGGGGCGGTGAAGCGGTATAAGGCGGCGGATATAGCCCCAGCAAACGCTACCAAGGAAGTGTACGCTACGATATTCACATCGAAGTCGAATTTTAAGGAAACTTATACTTGCAGATCTCTACCTCTTGGTAGAAACTGATATTTGGTGAAATAATAAAGGTGTGAGAGCACTCACAATAATTTTTTCGATCTTATCTTTTAAAGTACATCAACTTATCTATTTTTTCTTTATATCATTTAAATATTATATTTTATAATATTTTTTATTCATTTCTAATATTTTCTTTAACTATCAATAATATATTCCTATCTTTTAATATTTACAATATCTCCCCATATTTATTTATTTTCCATCTAACTTCTCTCTCTGAAAACTAGAAATCACTAACTCCAAAAACAGAAGCCGAAAAAATCTGGAACTCAACATCAACTAGCTTCCGATTTGAACCCAACCCCACCACTTCACGTTTCTCCAATCTGCCAAAATCAACTTCAAATCCGTACCCAATCCACCATCACCCACTCTGTTTCCAACCAAACCCTCATCTCACACTTCATCGCAAACCCATTTCGCAATCCCTCAACTTCACAGAGGGGCTTTACACACACAAGGGCTTTCGTGAAATAAGATGAATTTTGATGTAGATGAAAGAGTACAAAAAGTGAGAGAAATTAATTAAAAAATGTTTACATTCGTGAATAGTGTCAAGCTAAATGTAGCAGAAACACAGTGCGAAACTGTAAAATAGAAAGGAAGTTGAAAATTTGTTGGATGTGCATTTTAAACTAAATCCTTTAAATTATACAGATAGATGGATTTTACATAATCTATTGAGAGTGCTCTAAAGGAAATTATCTCCTGTATTTCATTGTGGCAGCAGTATATAGACTTTACAAATGAATGGAGGAATTGAAGTCATAAAGTTTGTTACAAGGCACTGCAGAGAGCAACAACCATAACAGTATTCTGCAGTGCTTATTCTAGAATATATTATTGCTGTACTGTGTGTTGGTCTGTTGTACAACAGAATTATTCATATTGGGAGCAGATAGTCTAATACGCCTCCTCGAATTCAAGGGAGTGTCAACCACATTGAAACTTGATCTAAAACAAGTGAATTTGTCTGCAACCAATGGCTTGGTGAGTACATCGGCAATTTGGTCTTAGGAGCTGCAAAAAGAAATTTTGAGGGTATTGGCAGCAACACGATCCCTGACAAAATGGTAGTCTATATCCATATGTTTGGTCTTTAAGTGATAAACAGGATTGGCACATAGATATGTTGCTCCAAGATTGTCACACACAGTGTTGGAGCTTGATGAAGATGCAAACCAAGTTCTCAAATAAGTGTTTGAAGCCATATGAGTTTAGCTACTGAGAATGCAATGGACTTATATTCTGCTTCAGTCGATCTCTTTTCTAATTTTTTGAGCTCCAGGATATGAGGTGCTTGCCAAGGAATATACAAAAGCCTCTTGTGGACCGACGGTCATCGGAACAATCACCCCAATCTGCATCGGAATAAGCTTGGCGATTAAAATTGGATTGAGATGGACCATGATTTATGGTACCTTTTAGATACCTAAGAGTTCGTTTTAGTGCACTCCAATGGGTGAGTTTCGGTGAGTGCATGAAGTGACAAAGTTTGTATTGGAGACCTCCAACCAGACTACGATACAAGATGGGGTCTTCAAAGTCAGGGGAATTGAACTTTGAGAGCTTGAGTGATGCAGCCATAGGGGAAGACATGGGTTTGGCTTGTAACATGTTGCTACAAGAAAGAAGATTTTTAATACATTTCCTTTTAAGATATCAAGACACTAGCATAAGTGTAATCTATTTCTAGACCAAGGAAAAATGAAAGGCAACCAAGATCCCGAACTGGAAATGCAACACTTAAGTCATGAATTAAAGTAGTAATGGCAGATGACCTAGATGCAGTAATCAATATATCATCTACATGGACAAGTAGATAAATGTGAGTGTCACCATGACTACAGATAAAGAGTGAGGGGTCAGCTTTGGAAGCAAGAAAATCATACTCAATTAACCATGAGCTGAGTTGGGCAAACCAAACTCTCGGTGTCTATTTGAGACCATAAATCGCTTTGTGAAACTTGCACACATAAGTAGGATGAGCTGAGTCTACAAAGCCCTGAGGTTGTTGCATGTAAACATTATCGATTAGAGTTCCATGTAAGAAGGCATTTTCAATATCTAACTGGCACAATGGCCATCCTCGAGACATAGCAATGGATAAGATGAGACGAATTGTTGATGGCTTAAACACGGGACTGAATGTTTCATGGTAGTCTATGCCAGGCTGTTGGTGAAAGCTTTTGGCAACAAGTCATGCCTTTCGCTGTTCAAAGGAGCCATCTGCATTTGTTTTGGTGCAAAACACTCATCTACAACCAAGTATGTTAGAAGAGGGTACTGGGGAAACTAGATTCCAAGTGTTGTTTTGAAGAAGTGCAGCATATTCTTGGACCATAGCAACACGCCATTCTAAAAATTTGAAGGCTTTGAGTAGCTTAAAGGGTCATCAGGAGCAACGACAGTGGTGGTGAGGCACTGACGAGCGGGATATGGTACAGTTCCATCGGTGAAGAGGCAAGGTCGTGATGAGTTGGTTTGGGCTCGGGTGATGATAAGGGATCGTGGAGGGACAAGGGTTAGAGGTGGATTTATGGAGGTACTGTGATTTGAAGTGGGAAGTGCGTTTGTGATTTTAAGAGGAGATCTAAAGGTTGACGAAGGGGTTGCTTGGGATAATGGAGAGGGTGGAATTGGGCTAGGGCCAAGAAGAGAGGGTAAAAAGAGAGGTAGTGAGGCCTGAGTAGTAGTGGATGGAATTGAAGGATTAATGGGCCGAGACTTGGCAAGAGATAGGGAGTTTTCATTAAAGAGAACGTCTCGAGAGATATAAAGTCTGTTGTTAGTAAGGTCCAAGCACTTATATCCTTTGTGAGAATTACTATAGCCCAAAAATAAACATGAGATGGACGAAATTTTAATTTGTTGGAAAGATATGGTCTTAGATTGGGCCAACACTCACAACTAAAAATATTTAAAAACTTGTAATTTGGATCACAATTATGAACAATGAAAAATGGAGATTTATCTTTGAGTGTTGGAGATGGGAGCCAATTAATTAAATAAACTGCAGTTTTGAAGGCATCGGCCCAATAAGTGAAAGGAAAGGAAGCTTGAGCCAAAAGCGCAAGTCCAGTCTCAACTATTGCAGTGCTTTCTTTCGACAAGTCCGTTTTATTGATGTGTATTTAGACAAGAGAGATGATGATAGTTTTTGGCACATGGAGGTGATGGGTTTAAATTCACCACCTCCATCGGTTTGAATGATGATTAACTTGGTATTGAACATTCTTTCAACAAATGGCAAGAATCTTGAGAATATGTGAACAACATTAGATCTAAGCTTAATTGGAAATAACCATGTAAAGCATGTAAATTGATCCACAAAGGACAGATAATATTTGTAACCAAATCAAGATACAAAAGGGGCTAGATCTTAAAGATCTGAACAAACTAATTCTAGGGGCTTGGTGTGAATAGTCCGACTAGTGGAAAAAGGTAGTTGGTGACATTTTGCTAGAGGGCATTTAGGACAGTTGAAGTTGCCTTATGTGGGAGAAATTAATAAACATTAGTTGTGCAAGATCCGAGAGACAAGTGATAAGAAAGGGTGGTGATCCATCCGTTGATGCCATTGAGCTATGGAGGTTTTCTCGCTGGCATGAGCTGAAGGAGATGAAACCTCGGCGGAAGGGAAGACGTAGAGACCGTCACTAGTTGGTGAGGAGGGTTTTCTTCGTTTGTGAATCCTTCACAGAGAAATGAGAGGAGTGAAACTCAAAGAAGCAGTGATTGTCAATACAAAATTTAAGAATAGAAATGAGATTCTTAGTGATGGAAGGGACATTTTTTTTTATTTTTATCGAAGGTGATGGAAGGGACAAGAAGTGGATTTCGAAGAACAAAAGAAGAAGAGGAGTGGGTAGAGAAGAGTCACCGAAGTTGTGTATTGGAAGACCTGAGTCATCTCCTACTCGAATGGTGTCACCACCAGTGTACTGCTCAGATGATAGGTTTAAGTTGGACAGTTCATTTGTAATGTGATGTGCCGTCGCAAAATCAGGGTACCAAACATTATCTGAGATAGAGCTTGGTATAGTATAATTTGCAAAAAAATTCCTTGGAGATTCAAATTGGTAAGAGTAATTGAACCTATGTCGGCATTGGAAAGCCACATGCCTAGATTTGTTGCAGACTTGACAAGTTGGGCGCTGTGTGTTGGTTTGCTGAGCTGTATTGTTGAAGGACATATTACGTCCTCCATGTTCATTGTAAGAGTATCGTCCTCCACGGCCTTGTCTTCTAGCTCGTGAAAAGGCGCGGCCTCGTTGGTCACGATTTGTTGCTGAGCTGAAATTAACAGATAACTCAAAAGAAGAGGTTACATGTTTAGCATTTGGGAAAGACGATTTTCATGGATGAGAAGAAGTTGATACAGCTCATGTGATGTTATTCATTCAACTCTTGTTGTAACTGAGATAACAAAGGACTCGCAAAAGGGTCCTAATCCATTGAACAGATAGGAAACTAGTTCCTTATCAGAGAGAGCATTACCAGTTGCAGCAAAAGAATTGGCAAGTAAGCGGACTTTTCCAAAATAATCAGAGATTGTTTGTTCATCGCGAGAGAGATTGGTGAGTTGAAAACGCACCTGAAATTCCTTGGCTTGTGAGTGAGAAGAAAACATTGAGGCCAGAGAAGTCTATAGTTCTAGGGTTGTGGTGGAGGAGAGAACATGACCTAAAATGGATTCTGAGAGGGTGGAGAATAACACACTCAAGACTAGTTGATCAGTACGTCTCCATGATAAAAAGGCTGGGTTTGTTATGAGTTTTTTATCTGAGTTATCAAGAAGAAATTCAGATGGACAAGGGAGAGTGCCATCAACATAACAGAAAAGATCTTGACCCCGTAGGTATGTTGATGTTTGTACCTTCTAAAGAAGATAATTTTCAGCAGTGATTTTGGTTGTAACAATATGATAGAAGGAAGACGTGATGGAAGGAATTGAAGAAGGGGGGAAGAAGAAGTGGCCATGGATCAGAGTGACTTGCTAGTTGCAATACTCTAATACCGTGTTAGAATAAAGGTGTTGAAGGAAATTCTCTCTTATTTCTTTCATTGTGGCAGCAGAGTCTACGTATAGACTTTACAAATGAAGGAAGGAATTGAAGGAATAAAGTTTGTTACAAGGCACTGCAAAGAGCAACAACCATAACCGTATTCTGCAGTGCTTATTATAGAATATACCATTGATGTGCTCTGTGTGTGTTGGTCTGTTGTACAGCATAATTCATATTGGGAGCACATACTCTAATATAGACAATTGAGTATAATGTTGTCTCCTTTTTTATGGTATATTCATCGTTATTTTTAGCTCTTGTAGTAATCAGACTTCATCATAAATATGATACATGGCTTTGTTGTGTTTGCTTTTGTATCTTTGTTGTTAATAATCAATATCCTAGTTGGTTAGTTGTTGCATAATAACATTGTTCAATGGCCTTTGCATTACCAGATTTCTTTCTGTGTTCTCAAGTGATTGGTGGGAACTCTGGTTTGTAATTATTTTCTCATAGTGCTGTAATCAAATCGGAAGAAGTAAAACAGAAGAGTTACCCAAAATTAGGATACATGCCAAAGAAGATTGAATTTACTGAGAACAGTCTGACATGGTTCACAAATTAAGGAGCATATGATTCACACAATTCAGAAAAAACAATGTTGTTATCATATATATATGTACAGGGGCTGAACTAGGATTTATTGTTAAGAAAAATCTATAGATCAAGAATAAACTTGAAAAGTACTAATGATATAAAAGTCATTAGATTTTTATTGTATAATTTTTATAATTATATTACTACTAATAAACGAACAAAAGAAAAACACGTGAATAACTATTAAATTCTTCACAAAAGGAAATAAATTCTTCACATACTCTCTCTATCTCTCTAGAAAATTATCATCAATTAGATAAATTTGCTGCTCCCATATGCAAGAAACTTCCAGATTTTTTTTAACTATTGGATAAATTCTCTTGAGGCTTCTAGTTAGTTATTGACTTAATATGTAGTTAAAAACATCTCAAGGTTGTAAAAGGAAGATTATGTACAGGTGACAGGCAAGAAACTCAATGAAGTCGAGAATGACCCATATGAGAAAAAAAATAAAAAATCATGTAACTATGTAAGCTCAGAAAGTCAAAAAAACTTATATGATATCATTGACATGAAACTAAACAAACCGCACAGTGCACACCAAAGGCAAATAAAGAGAGAGAGAGAGAGAGAGAGAGAGATCAAATATTTTAGCATTTCTGCTTTTTGTGTCTATGGTGTTGGGGTAGATTTCTGAGTTATGTGGATTTTTTTTTCTTGCTTTGCTTCCTTTCAATCTCAAATCTGAAAAAAGAATTGTTTCTGCTCTCTCTCAAATTTGTTCGTCTAGTAAAATGAATGGCATTTGGCTGGGTACATGGCATAGAGGTAGTTAGGTAGGCTTTTTAGCATTTTGTATCAGTGATACTCTCACATTTGTTTGGTTGTGTCAGTTCTACCCTTTCAGGCTCAAATGGTGAAAGTTGAAAGCAGAAAGCACATCGTGTCATGTGTGAGACTTTTTAGTATGTTAAATCAAGTCTATTATGTTAATGGACTTAAGGGTATTTGAGTGATACTCCGTGTGTTTGAGTGTTGAGGGCAATCTTAAATATTTTAAGAATATTTAAACTTAAAATTATAATGATACAATATATAAGATTAATTTTTAAAACTTTTTTTTTTAGGGGGGGAGTAGTAGGCCCCCAATCTACAACATAGTTCAGCCCCTATATTTATATATATATGAGTTTTGTTACTCATTATCCCACACACTACACTTATTTTTATTTATTTTTAATTTCTTTTGGTTTTTTTCTTCCTAAACTAATTGATTTCTTCTACTTATCATCCATATATTACACATTTGGTAAGAGAAAAAAAATTAAAAAATTATGTGTGGTGTGTAGTGTGAGGATGATGAGTATAATTTATATATATATGTATGTGTGTGCACGCTTGATCTTATAAATCCACTTGCAGGCAATGACTTGTTTCCCTGCAGGCAAGGAGACTAGTCTTAAGCTCTGTTTGTTTACACAATTCCACTATCTCATTTCATCCCATCTTAATCATTACAACTTTTCTAAATTTTCATATAAAAATATAATAAACAATTTAACTTTTTCAAATCCCAAAATAAAAATAATAATAATAAATATATTCTAACAATATTTTATTCAACTACTATTTAAAATATCTCATCTCATCTCATCTTAACTTTGTATCCAAACCCAACCTTATTCTTTTTTCCTTGGGCATTGATTTCTTCCTGCATAGCATCTCTCCAGCAAGAATGATTGAAGACTTCAGCTAATGATTCAGGTTCATGAGAAGATTGAGCTGACATGAGCCAATTAAGCTCGATATTTTGGCAAAAACGATTCATGAGATAAGACAACAATAATCCAAGCTCAAGCTCAAGGGAAAAAAGTGGGATTTCAAACCTTATACCAAGAGAAAGATTCCAAATAAGTACAAAGAAGATAGCGAAAGAAGTGGATTTCGAACCAGCATACACAAAGAAAAGAGTGGAAAGGTGCTTTGTACCTCACTTTGCTAAGCAGCGATAACTATAATTATGCATATCATACAGTATTAGTATTAATATAAGTTTGCTAATCCATATATTGGAATTAATTTGGTTGGCCCTTTCTTGCTTTTATTGTACATGAGGGTGGTAGCAAGTCTTGGATCCTGATTTTTAGATTGAAGTTTTAAGTTTTAACCAGTCTTGTTGAGGTACTCGCTCTGTGGCTTTTGAAGTTATTTTATTTGCTTCTGTCGAGGGATTGATTATTAGGACTAATGAAAGTTGTTGCCTAGGCTCTCTGTGGGCTTCAACTTCAAGGAAGATGTAACTCGTACTTCATTGCTGGTTGAGTAAATATTCTAGAGACGAAGGAAGATGCCTGAGATTGTAAGTTTGGTCATTATGTTACAACAGTGTTGTTGATGGAAAGGAGTTGTTATTCTATGTCATAACGATGTTCCTGCAAATCTTGTATTCTAATATTAATTTTGGATTGGTTGATTCCAGCCTTATAGATTATAAAATTTAGCATTTTTCTCTTCATATTTAAGAAATCGGTTGATGCTGTAAAGAGTCATATATTTTATTTACGTGATATCTCCTTTTTTAGTGAATAGTGTGGGAAGGATTATTGCCAGAGCTTGATGTTCTGTAACAAGAAAGACAAGAATAATATAGAATTTTCTCTATAATAATGCTACTTGTCCCAACAAATAGGTCCGACATGGGTCTCAACAATAATTTTTTTTACTTAGTAATTAAAGAAATGTTTTGAATGATATTATGATTTAAAAAAAATATATATTGTAAGGATATAAAAAAGAAAAATGCTACTTTCCCCACTCAACTTGTTCCCTCATTTTGACACCTCATGTATTTTAATTTTTTTAAATATGTTTTTACTTAATAGTTAAGGAAATGACTATTAGCGTATTGATATTTTTTTATATTTTTTTAAAATGTTTTAAAATGATAAAAAAATTGAAAAAAAAATGAAAAGAACATTTGGACCTAGCGGTCACTTTGAGCAGGCTACTCAGAGTGGCAAAGTAACACCACTCTATAAAAAAATGAATGAAAAAAATAAAAATAAATAAATAAAGACCAAATGGACTTATCAGGACCCATCATCGGGCTCACTCTTTTCTCTATTTCATGTTAAATTGATTATATTCATTTAGTACAAATTTAATTTTTCTTTAAAATATAATGACTAGATGAGAATGATACACCACTCTAAATTTAGAAACTTTAAACTAGGGGTGAAAACAGGTTTTGGTCCAAAACCGAAACCGACCGGCTGAAGAAAAATTGGGACTGAAACCGGCCAAAACCGACCTGTGTATAGGGGCAAAACCAGCCGAAACCGGTCCAGCCAGTTACCAATCGGTTTGGACGGTTTGGGCCCTTTTTTGGGCCTTTGTTCTTGCCCAATTGGGCCAATTCAACATTTGTTTTGGGTTTTTTTTTCTCAATTCATTATTCAAGTTCTTTTCTAGATTTTTTTGAGTTGATTTCATCTTAATATTAATGTCATTTATAATTTTTTACTATTACTAACTATATTACTTACTACTTATTACATAATTTAAAAAAAAAAATTCACTAGATGTTTAGTATTACATAATACATATTACAAAAAAAAAAAATTGTCTTAAGCATAGCAAAATGCAACTAAAAACCATAACATAAATAAATAAAAACAAATTATCATTAATAGAAACAATGCAAAAATAAATAATAATAACAAAAATAAATGACAACAAATTGGGGGTAATCTTCATATTTGCTGCTTCAAGCCTTCAACCTTCAATCTTCAATAGTTGTCACATTTGATTGTGTGCCCAAGTCTATATACAAATATTAATAAATATTAATATTAAGAATAAAATATCAAATATTAGTGAATTTGGATTATAAAAAATATAAAAATTAAATTACAATGAAAATAAATAAAATATTACTTGATTCTATTATGAAGCTCTCCACATTATTCATATCCTCCCTGATATCAATGGTTCTTGCCGGATGCCTTAACCAATTTTGAGTACAAATAAGTGCCTTAACGGTTCTCAGAGCCAATGAACTTCGAAAAGGATCGAGCACACAACCTCCCATACTAAATGCTGATTTGGACGCAATCGTAGAAACATGCATGGCCAATAAGTCTCCTGTAATCCTCGCAAAGATAGGATAATTAACCTCATTAATTTTCTACCAAGTCAACAAGTCAAACGATGTGGAGAGTGCCTCACAACCATCTGATAAATATCGATCCACTTTTATTTTGGCAATAGTAAATTCCATGGCAGAAGATGCTTTATATCACTCGTAAAACCATTTGGTCTCATGCTTGCCATCACCATCATTCATGGTTCTAGATGTCGAATTCCACATTATACTCCACATACAAATCTCTCAATACCTGTTTCACACTCAACACCAACCCCTCAACACGAAACTCATCATGAACTTTCCTCAAGTGGAAAGTAAGAAGTCTTAACTTGCTTCGTGGATCAAACACAACTGCAATTAACATGAACAATTTCATCCTCTCTAATGACCTCAAATACTTATCATATTTTGTTCTCATATTTATGGTCATAATCCTCAAGCAACTATTAGGACTCTCACTCAATATAATCAACTCATTTTGGAGATCACAAATCTCCAGAAAACTGGTTTTGGCTATCACATATAAAGACTCAGAAAATCTATTAGTAACATCATAAAACATTTCAAAAAATTTAACAAAAGCTCGCACTATCTCCCACTTTCTAGCTTTATGAGACACCATGTGCCTAGGCCCAAGACCATCATCAAAGTAAGAGAAGTAATTATAATCCTTACTTTTCATCCGCTCGAAAGCCTCCTCTAACTTCTTAGCCGCCTCCAACATCATATAAGTTGAGTTTCATTGTGTCTGTAAATCAAGACACACCATTTTCTTACAATCAATTTTTTCTTTCTCTGTACATCTCTTCAACTTGTCTAATCCTATGGGAGATGAACGCACATATCTAACTGCATTTCTAAACATTGTGATAGCTTCATTGCACTCTTTCAAACCCTCATTCACAATAAGATTCAATATATGAGCACAACATCTCATGTGCTTATACTTACCCCCAACAAATTCTCAGCTAAAAATTGTTTCAAATATGAAATTGCAGTATCATTTGAACTTACATTATCAACAGTCACAATAAATATTCTATCAATGTCCCAATCAAGCACACATGACTCAACATATCTTCCAATAGTATCCCCTCGATGATTAGGGATTAAACAAAAGTTAATGATTTTTTCTGTAATTTCCAATCTTTTATCAATGAAGTGTGCAGTTAGACACATATAATTCAAATTCTCTATTGATATCCATGTATCGGTCGTCAACGAAATCCCCATGCCACCATTTTTAAACATTTTTTTAAGTTTCCCATTTTCTAATTCATACAATCTGTTACAACTGTGACATAGAATGACACTTTCCTAAATCCCTGTCTTTCAACAACTCTAAATGGCATCTCATCAATAATTACCATATCTACAATTGCAAACCTCATGGCTTCTTCACTATATTTGTGGGTTACAAGACTCCTTAATATACCATTACTCTCTCCAACCCCCTCCCCAGGAGTTGCCTCACATGTCAATGTTTTTTGGTACATATCCAAAGGCCAACGGTTATGAGGATTTTTAGGACATGAAGGCAATTGGTTTTGCATTGTTGAAGTTCCGTTCCTATTTAAGTGGCAAGCATATGTTTTGCCACAATAATTACATTTAGCTTTCGGATCATCTATAGGACAATCCTTTACCTTCGTAAAATGGTCCCAAACTATCGATAGATCCTTCCCTTTTCGTTTATTAAGTAATAGACAAGTACTACTAGTAGGGGCACTAGAGGGTCTTGATGAATGGGTCTCCCTCAAATTATCTCCCAAGTTAATGGTTGGACTTGATTCATCAACATCAATTGGAGTCGACGAAGAATCCATCTAATTTATAAAACAAAACATAAATGTTACTTGTTATCATGTACATTACAGCGATTAAACAGCAGCTAGTTTGCAACATACCAACATCACAAGTCTAAGACTTTAATCTAGGTTTAGTTCACTCATCTTGCCTCAATGCTTCATGTAATTTATCACACATATTTTATCAAACTATTTAACACAAATTATCACACACAATGCTTCATGTAATATACTGCATTTATAATTTATGCAAAAACAGAGACTGTAAATTAGTTCACTCATCTTTAGTTTACTCATCTTTCCTCAATGCTTCATGTAATTTATCACACATAATTTATCAAACTATTTCACACAAATTATTAGGGCTGAGATTTGGTTGGTCCAGATCGAAAAAATTGACCAGACTGACCATTTTGGACTGGATCAGACCGACTTGGGACTGGGTCCAGTCGGTCTCTGTCCAGATTCCATAGGACAGAAGTCATTCGGTCCAATGCCCAGACCGGAACGGATCAGACAGAATGAAAATAAAAATAATAATTTTTTATAATTTATATATATTAATTATATCCATCTCTACAATCGCAAACCTCATGGCTTCTTCACTATATTTGTGGGTTACAAGACTCTTTAATATACCATTACTCTCTCCAACCCCCTCCCTAGGAGTTGCCTCACCTGTCAATGTTTTTTGATACATATCCAAAGGCCAACGGTTATGAGGATTTTTAGGACATGAAGGCAATTGGTTTTGCATTGTTGAAGTTCCGTTCCTATTTAAGTGGCAAGCATATGTTTTGCCACAATAATTACATTTAGCTTTCGGATCATCTATAGGACAATCCTTTACCTTCGTAAAATGGTCCCAAACTATCGATAGATCATTCCCTTTTCGTTTATTAAGTAATAGACAAGTACTACTAGTAGGGGCACTAGGGGGTCTTGATGAGTGGGTCTCCCTCAAATTATCTCCCAAGTTAATGGTTGGACTTGATTCATCAACATCAATCGGAGTCGACGAAGAATCCATCTAATTTATAAAACAAAACATAAATGTTACTTGTTATCATGTACATTACAGCGATTAAACAGCAGCTAGTTTGCAACATACCAACATCACAAGTCTAAGACTTTAATCTAGGTTTAGTTCACTTATCTTGCCTCAATGCTTCATGTAATTTATCACACATATTTTATCAAACTATTTAACACAAATTATCACACACAATGCTTCATGTAATATACTGCATTTATAATTTATGCAAAAACAGAGACTGTAAATTAGTTCACTCATCTTTAGTTTACTCATCTTTCCTCAATGCTTCATGTAATTTATCACACATAATTTATCAAACTATTTCACACAAATTATTAGGGCTGAGATTTGGTTGGTCCAGATCGAAAAAATTGACCAAACTAACCATTTTGGACTGGATCGGACCGACTTGGGACTGGGTCCAGTCGGTCTCTGTCCAGATTCCATAGGACAGAAGTCATTCGGTCCAATGCCCAGACCGGAACGGATCAGACAGAATGAAAATAAAAATAATAATTTTTTATAATTTATATATATTAATTATATAATAATTGTATATAATTAATTATATAATTTTAATCTTACTTAATCCTATCACAAACTCACCATTAAGTAATTATTAATTAATACTAATATTTATACTAATACTAATTGTCTAGACCCTAATATGGTTTCAAAAAAAATAAAATACTAATAGTCTAATATAGACTATAGTTGTACTTATACTAATATAGTTAATAGTTATACTAAATCACTATAATTAATATTACTAATATATAGCTATACTATATTACTAATAGTCTAATGCTAATACTATTATATAGTTATACTAATCATAATAACTAAATCACTATATGTCTATAACTATATATATTTAGTATCAATGTATGATTATATTCTTTAATGTATAACTATAATATATAGTACTAGACTACTAGTATATATTAATATATTTACATATTCTAAGATATTAAGAGTTATAGTATAAATTATAATATATGTATAAATTTATAATAGTATGGATAATTAAATAATTTATGATTATTTATAATAGTATGTGAAGTCTGTATCTTTCTCAATTATGGATGTAATATGTATATATAGTTAAATTATTTATGCTTATTGCTTCATATACAAAATGTAAAAAGTTGTATATGGCTCATTATGTATTAACTTAGAACTATCATAATACAATGACATACTCTAAGCTAGCAACAAAGTAATAATTAATATCATCAATATAATTATAACTAAACCAAATCACTAAAAGTCTATAACTATAATTATAATTTATAACTAAATAACTAGAAGTCTACTGTCTATATATAGTATTAATATCACTATTAGTATAGTATATAGTATTAGTAATAATTTGGTATCAATGTATTATTATATAATATATAATAGATATTCCATAATGTATTAGTATGAATGTATTATTATATAATATATAGTATTAGTATCACTATATCATTATAATATGTAGTAGTAGTATATATTAATATATTATAAGAGTCAAAGGCTTATAACATAATATATGTTAGACTATATATGTATAATAGTATAGTATTAATATCACTATAACTACATATACCTAATACAATGATTTATTAATCATATACAAAATGTAAAAACTTAAAAGTTTAATATATTGATAATTATCATAGATTCATAATACATTGACATACTCTAAGTTAGTAACAAATTAGCAATTAACATTTAACATCATAAATATAATTCTCAATCATTATTTTTTTTAATAATTTAATTAAATAATCCACATTAAATAGTTTACTTAATTTTAATTTTTCTAATTTAAATAATTTTTTAATTAATTTATGTGACAAAAAACCACAAGTCAAAAACATACATTATCTGCCATTAAAGAAACGACACCGTTTGGTACAAAATTATACCTAAATGGCGTTGTTTAAGTCATTACAAAATGAATTCTGAAACTGGGTTGCGTGAAACGGCGTCGTTTCATGCAACTCAGTTATTTTTTTTAAAAACTAATGTCCTTGAAATGATGTCATTTGGGTTCAATTTTAATACAAATGGCATCATTTTGTTCCACCCCCCAAACTTTGTTCCCCCCTCCCCCGATCAATTTTGTTGAAGCCATTTTCCCAATTCCCCCCTCCCATAAGAAAACCCTAGTGTCGTGCATCCCCCCTCTCCAGCCCCTCCGTCGCAGGCTCGCAGCACCGTCGCTGTTTGGGTACTCTCTCTCTCTCTGGTTTTGAATTTGGATGGTGTAGAATCGTTTGTTTGGATTTTTTTTTTTTTGGTGATTCTGAGTTGCTCATTTGGGTGATTCCGTTTGGCTCATTTTGTTTGGAGTTATGTGTTTCTGCATTTGGTCCTCCCTTTGCAATTTGTGGGTTGTTATTCATTGTTTCTATAAATAGAGGAATATCTTGTATTTGAAAGATAACGAAAAACAGTAAAGCATTTTTGACAACTTCCTCTATGTATTCTATGTATGGCCTTTTCACAAACACTTGGTAGGTCAGTGTATTCTTTAGGTTTGAATTAATAAACATTTGCTTTAAAAGTTGATGCTTTAGAGAAAATCATAACTAATATATCAACTAGAAAAGCATTCTCTTTCTCTTTATCCACAACAATTACTAATTTACTATGATTTTATTTTTGCAAGAGAAATTGACATTCAAAGGGTAATATGTCATTTTCTGATTTCCCAAATAGAAAATTGACAATCGTTGTCTCTTTTAATTGGTCTTGCAATTTTTTTTACTAGACTACTTTCCTGTTTTGTTTGTTTTTAATATACTCTAACATGCTAATTGATGATAATATACTCAATCTTTGATACACTTAAATAAATACTATAGTACCAATATTGTAAAATAACAATCCTTGGATTAGGTCATCTGATAAAATATTGTTCATTACAAAACAGTTGATTACAACAAGCTTGTTATTATTGTCACGTCTAATTTCAGTCTAATTTCTGACCTCTATGGATCCTTAATTCCTTCTTATTAGAAGAATATTTCCATCAATACTGGACATGAACAAAAGTTATTATTTTGCTTGTTTTTGACATATAAAACTCGTTTGAAGGAGTTTACCTTGAAGTTGATGTGGAAGAGTACAAATATTTAACTAATTTTTTTTTATATTTGTATTAATATGACTTTTTGGTTTATATATTTATGTTTTGTATTGATGTAAATATGAGAGGCTAGGATAGTGAGAGCTGTGTATTGATGAAATCATTTAAATATGCCTTTATTTTATTTTCTTTTTTTTTTATTCAGAGTTTGAAATTTGGATACATTGGATGATTATTTATTAGTTATTACTTATTAGGGATTTCACTGATTAGAGATTGTTTAAAATTTCTTGATCTCTATTTTTAAAATTTTATTACTATGATTGATAATCTTGTTTAAGTTGTTTGGATGGATATAGAAAATTTATATTTTTTTTGTAGTAAATCCTTTTATTTAAATTTATTGTATATAGACAAATTTTCTTTTTATGATTATTTTTATTTTCCTTTCAAGTTCTTTTTTGGTATTTTTGGACTTAAAATTGGGTAAGATAAAATGTTAGTGGGCCGAAAAGTTAAAAGGATTGTTGGGTCGAAAAACATAGGATATAGGGATTGGGCCATTGGCCCATTTGGTATAGGGTTGGACCGAACGGACTGGACCGGACTAAACCGGACCATCCTTATGCTGCTCGTTCTGGTCCAAGGTGGGAAAACCCTGAACTAAATAGGTCCGGTCCGGTCCACAAAACCCCCTAGGGACCGACCGGACTGGATTGAGATCACCCCTACAAATTATCACACACAATGCTTCATGTAATTTATTGCATTTCTAATTTATGCAAAAACAGAGATTGTAATTTATCCAGTGCTCATTTACTGTAAACAAGGGCAAAAACAGAGACTCAAATATCGATTATCCAGTGTCTTAGTCTTATTTACTGTAAGATACTAAGAATAGAGAAATGCATAAGAAATTAACAAAGAAATGCTCTTCAGTCTCATTTCCTTAATCTCATAAAAAATGCATAAGAATAGAGAAATTAACAACTAATAAAAATAGGATCCAACAAAGACATTAAATACAAAGAAAATTAGAAAACTCATATTGGGGATTTGAGATGACGGGAACCGATGTTGCACAACGTCAGATGCGGGGGAGAGAGGAGACGAGAGAACTGGCCAACTTGGGAGTTTGAGAGAGGAGAGAGGGTCTAGGGGCATGGGGGTCATCGGCGATGAGAGAAGAGAGAGTCTGAGAGTGAGAGCAGAGCACTGAGAGGGAGAGAGAGAGGATTGAGGTCACGAGAGGGAGATGGACTTTGGGAGATGACTGAGAAGAAAGGAGAGTGAGCACAGCGAAAAAGGAAGAAGGGGGGTTCAAACGATTCCTAATCATACAAAACAACGACACTGTTTGGTTTAGCGTCATTTCGTTTAATTTTTTTTTTCAAAGGGCTAAGAACAAAACAACGCCGTTTCATGTGAAACGACGTAGTTTTGTTCAAGAAATATATAAAATATATATAGTATATGTCGGTCAGTTCTTCGGTTTAGACCATGCCTGAATCGGGACCAAACTGGTCGACGTCGATTTTGTTAATTTTCTCCTACTGGCCGACCGGTTCTCCACTGATTTTGGCCGGTTCTTGAATCCGTTAGTCGGTCTCCATCGGCGGCGGTCGGTCCGGCCAGTTTATGTACACCCCTACTTTAAACCATCCAAAATGAATATTTGATACTTAAGTAATAAATTCATTAAAAGATTTCTAAAAAATAGATTTCATAAACTAGTATGGTAAATAACATTTCTCGTATTGTAGATGTTATTACACGTAACCATACTCAATTCGATTGATGTTAAACTTGGTGGGAATCTTCCAACCGAGTTACCTAGGTACATCTTCCTTGAATATTGCTCTTACTCCGAGTTGAGGTTATCTCATAACAAAGGAAATGAAAATGTTATTTGCCAACTCCCATATTTCTATTTTTAGTAATTTGGTTATATATGCTTTCACTATAGAAATAGGGCTGATACTTGCTCGAAGCAACCGTCACTGACATTGATCACTCTCACGACATCTTTCTTGTAGTAAAAAGATTTTTTTCAAGCTAATGCACCAAAATAAGTTATATTAATTTGTAAACTTTATTTTGTGAGATATTTTTATAAATTAAATATTTATCTTCATAAATAAATTGTATTACATTCACTTATCCTCATAATTTTTTCTTTTTTAGAAAATTAATTCTAGTCTTTTTAAATTATTTATATGGTGTAGGTCAAGAGTTGGAATTTGTAAATTATGGATTTAAAAAAGTATTTTAAATCATAATGAGATATTATAAAATATCTTCCTAGGAATCTTGTCTTCCTAAGAATTCAGTGCAGAGAATTGCTACAGTCGAGATATTATAAAATATCTTACTATAAATTCTAGTCTTCCCAAGGATTCAGAATTGCTACAGTGGTAATGAGATATTATAAAATAAATCATAAATTGATATAATTTTATAAAAAATTACCAAACGTATTTAAGAAAAATTTATAAAAAATTTACTTCTCAACATATCAGTTCTTAATAAGTTGAAAATTATGAAATTTAAAATTTAAAATTTAAATTTTAAAATAAAACTAATAGAATAAATGTTGTCAGTAAAAATGTAAGTAAAAATATAAGTACGTGTAACGTTACTCAATTTCACATGATATGTTGTATTTATTTTATAATAAAAATTGTTTTGGACTATATTCAACTATTTTTATCTATTTATTGCTTTAGACTTGAAATTCACCCCAACTCTTCTTATCTCATTATTATAATTTTTTTAAATTTTTACATAAAATATAATAAATAATTTAATTTTTTTTAAATTTTAAAATAATAATAATATTAAAAATAATTTTTTAATAATTTTTTGTTTAATTCTTCCAAAACTATATCAACTGTTCTCTCAATCCATGGGTTTGTTGGAATTTATTTGATTGCGGAAAAAAAAAAAAAATGGAAGTCGTCGGGGGCAAATAATTTCAGAGTGTAACTAACAAAGCCACAAAACACAGACACAAACATAAAAAGCCGTACCAGTCTTTGGACACATGCCTTGGCTCCCCCACCCGCCTCCCAAACCTCAAAACCCTTCCCAAAACTCTCCGTCTCTCTAATGGAAGACGACGATGAGTTTGGAGATCTGTATACGGACGTGCTCCTACCTTTTGCTTCGACACCACCATCATCATCGTCATCCGCGGCTCCGCAGCCCCGCCAGGCGTCTCATTCCCCACCAGCTCTCCACCCTCCGATTCATCTCAACCTCCGTAGCGACGGCAACGAGATCCTCTACGGAGCTCCCGCTCCCAATCTTCCCTCCAATCAAACCCTAGCTCCCCGCCCTGCGGATCCCACTCCCATCCTCGAGCCCCCCGCCGGGACTGATTCGGCTCAGAATTTGAAGGTTGGTGACGTGAAGGAAGAGGATTCAGCTACTGGGTCAAGGGTTTTGGATAAAGGAGATGCTGGATTGCCGAAAAGGGATCCTCCGGAGGATTTGAACTATGGTGGGGATGCAGCTGGGGATTTGATGGAAAAGGACATAAATTTTGATATCGAGGAGGGCAATACTGGAATTTACGATGCGGGTTCCGAACCGATCATTCCGGGACTCTCCGGCTCGCCGGCGGCTAATCTCGAAGCTTCTAGGGGAGACGAAGTGGGTGCCGATAATGATTGGGACAGTGATAGCGAGGACGATTTGCAGATAGTGTTGAATGATAACAACCATGGGCCCATGGCAATGGAGAGAGGAGGAATCGTCGGTGAAGATGATGATGATGATGATGAAGATGGGGACCCGCTGGTTATTGTGGCGGACGGGGAGCTGAATCAGGATATGGAGGCACAGGAATGGGGCGACGATTCCGTGCAGGCGGCTGCGGCTGATGGAGAGAGGAAGGAGACGGGCGAGGTGGGAAAAGTTAGTGGTGGGGGCGGTGCCGTCATAGCCCCAAAAGTTGGGTATAGCAATCATGGATACCATCCATTTCATTCTCAGTTTAAGGTCAGTTGCTATATGTTGTTGCCGGAAATAGTGAAATGCTGTGTACATAGGATTTACTGTATTTTCCCATTAATTGATGGGAAATAGAGTTTGTTGTGGCTTGTAATTATTGTAAGCTGTGAATTGTTGGGAATATTTATGCCTTGGATTTGGATTTGCGTTATGGCAATAAGTTTCGTATATGTCGTGTTGTAAAAAGGTAGAAAGAAGTGAGCCCTTAAAAATTGTATTCTTCAGGCTTTGAATAATGGAAATGCAAATTATATGGCAATTACCATTGAAAGTAAAGGCTGATGCTTCCAGCTGGCTGGTAAAATCATCTGGTTTATTGAAATTTCCAGCGCTGATGTGATGTCGAGATTTGCATATTTTTGGAAGAACTTGAAGTGGTTTATTTTGCTTCCAATCGCCTACCTATAAAAATTACCGTACCTGTGTTTTGGTGCGCGGGCCTAACATGGATGTCAACGGTTGCTTCAATCTATGACATAAATAATGTGTTTAATTCTATGTGAAAGTTCTGTGCGGTGCAGGTGCCATGCTTCATATTGTTCATTTCAGTGCCTAGTGTTCGGAGTTCTATATTTATTATGCGGAACCAATATAGTTCTGTTGGAAAGCTCTTTCCCTGAGTAATCCTTTGATGGCAGTAATGCCACAATAAATGAATAACTGATCTGTAGAGTCTTTGAGATTAAATGTTGTGAATTTTTAGCGCAAATCTGGCCTTGTCTATTCCTGAATTTCTTTATTATCATTTTCGTTGTTTTTATCATCACCATCTAAGAAGGTAGTTTATGCAACAATAAATTTACATGAGGGGCAATTTTTGTTAGGACTGTTTATTGGATTCCATGTCGTATTTACTCTATGAGCAATGAATAATCCAGCCACTAAATTTTCGTCCAGATACTACATTTACTAATAAAAGTACACCGCTGGAGTTGTGGACACCTCTGCTGGAATCATGGACACCACTGCTGGAATTATGGACACCCTTGTTACATTATGTAGCCGAGAAAAGTTCCTTTTGACATGTAAAATAAAGTTGCAAAGTGTCTCAAGTACTCCACCCTACAAACCACCCCACTCTCCAACCCACTCACAAAAAAGAATTCTGCTTGATATTATCCTAAAATAAAATAATTGCTAAAGACAAGCACAAATTACCATACTCTTGAGTTTTCTTGGCCTGCCTCATTGGTTGCATTCCAAAGTTCAAGCTGGTTCCAGTGTGTATGAAATGTTTCTCGCATTTGGGGATCTGTTATTATTCCGTAACGATTACTGATTTTTATACCAAAGCATGGGTGCTTCATAATGCCACATAGCCTCTTTTTAATGGATCACTAAGTTGCTCTAAGCTCATCGTGTAAAAGTGGAAGAACAGTTTTTATAATGATTGAGCTTTTCTTGGCATTTTACAGTGACTGTCTCCAGCCTGTGGTCTGACAAATGATTAATTCTACTTGGTAGTGTGGTTGTCTCTGGGTTTTCATGTCTCCTGATTGTATCATATGTTCTTTCCTGCTATTAGAAAATAATATATTAATCTACAGTTATTGCTTTTTATCTTGGCATTTGGTTTGAAAATGTTATTTGTGATAACCTCTTAAGACTATATCTTGTTCATACTTTTCAAAAGTTATCTCGTTCTTATCCTTTGTTCTCATTACTATTTATATTTTCAACTTTTCAGAATTCTATTTGTGTACGTGCATTGTACCTTCTTTTTGATGTTTTAATAAAATAGATTTTCGTATAATTTTTTTTTTTCAGAATTATGCCATCTGTTTGTAACTTGAAGAATAATATGAACTTTTTAGAATCTTAAATTGTAATGCTTAGGAAGGTTAGAATCCTAATAATTAATGCTTAGGAAGGTTGATCTTTCTCTTTCCTGGTGGGCTTGTATCTTAATTCAACATAAGTAACAATGTGAAAATTAACTTCTTTGAATGCTGAACTTGAAAGACTTTTGGTTGGCTTATATAAATGAGGAAAGTGCCATAGCTGCAGCTATTCTCTTTGTTTGTTAAAGCATTTTTTAAGATTTTCAGCTTATACCTGTTTGTTTTTCCCATATTTGGTTATAAATTCTTATGATTTACATTTGTCAACATGCAGTATGTTAGACCTGGTGCAGCACCGATGCATGGAGCAGCTACCTCCATTCCTGGAGGAGCCCCAGGTCAGGTTCGTCCGATTGCCAACGCAGGTCCTGTTGCTGGTCGTGGTAGAGGTGACTGGAGACCAACGGGAATAAGAACTGCGCCTCCAATGCAGAAAGGTTTCCATTTGGGTTTTGGGTTGCCTGCTTGGGGTAACAACACTGCAGGGAGAGGTTTTGGGGGTGGACTGGAATTCACGCTTCCTTCTCACAAGTAATTTTCATTTGCTTGCATATGGTGTTTGCTTGATATGTAATATTTTATTGTCAGTTCTCTGTGTTGTTAGAAATGTGAAAGGCCGTGGTTAGTAGCGGTTCATTAACATTGCATTCTAGTGGGAGCTTCTGGGATCAAATCTTAGGACACACATGATTGATGATTGGAATGTTTACAAGTGAGGGGAGTCTACCTCTGACGTCTATGCCTTTGGTGCCTCTCAAAACAATACACGTCTGATTGGCAGACTGACACTTCTTCACAGAAATTTGTAAAACTCTTGTTATCACATCTAAAATAATATCTAATGCTGCTCGGCTGTTTCTCTATAAACAAGCTCTTCTCAAGATAGATGATGCATATACCATACATTGAGGATTATCTCAAACATTGTTTTGATTGGTGGTCTGCAAACATGTCTATGCTTATGCTTATGCTTAATGCTTGTCATAAGTTTGGCCGGTCATTATGCTTACCAAAATTAAACTTATGTACTTATCCAATTTAATCCTGAATAGACAAAAATTTAGGTCCTGCTTGCAACGATACAGTGGAGAAAGAAGTTGGTCACCTGGCAGCTCTAATGCTTCAGAAAATCTTAATATGACCTGATTTCCATCTTCACATGGTGGGTGATCGGCAGGGAATTATCTCATAACAACGAAGGAAATGACAAGCTTCATTTGAGTGATTATTCCCCTTAATTTTCAAACCATGGAGTATCTTAAAGGATTTTTTTGTTTCTCATAACTGTTCACAGTCTGTCCTTTAAAGTATGATTCTGTTGAAAGCATGATGAGGACAGATGCTGTGTGAACTTTTGGTATGCTGTGGAGTTCTTAATTTAGGGGGTGGAGGCAGGTTGACCACCTAAAGAAAGTCTGTAACTGTGCATTAGAGCAATCTTCTTTGGTTCTAATGTTGTGTTATTAGATATTAGCATGCAGGCTTAGGTTAATCAGTGTGTTGCTTCTTATCTCAATAGTGTTTGATATTTTGTTCAACAGTGAAATGGGTTTATAAGATACCATTGATGCTTTTAGGTCTGGATTTTGCAACTTCTCCATTTAACACGTGTACTATTTCTGTTTTATGGTGTCTTGTATCCCAGCTAACCTCAGAGGTGGCTCTTTTTCTGTGGCGTGGTGTCTCTTCTTTTTGGTTTCGGTAGCTATCTATGTTCTTTAGTGTCTAAAGAAGCTAGATTGTAGTTGCTATTTCTTCTCTGTTCTAGTTCACTCTAGCACAACATCCTGTGGCTGGTTTTAGTCTGTTAGTCTCTTTAAGCAGATATGTTTGCCTAATTTAGTCTGTTACACTATCTGCAATAGGTGGGGTCCACCCAATATGCTGTTTTTCTACTACAAAATCTTAAGAGCCAGCGAAAGAGACAACTAATAAATGGTCCTAATTTTGGTGTCTTTAAATTTAATGGAGATTATCTTATAATCAGGTTTTAGAGTTCTCAGACTGTTATAATTGAGGGATTAGGAAATGCTCATGAGTTCTTGTTTTCTTTTCAGGTTTCTAGAATGTAATTAGGTGCTTCTTTTGTATACTTTCTGTGTAAATGGGCTTTGCCTAGTTTCATTAAATAAAGTTTCTTATTTATAAAAAATAATAATAATAATAATAATTGAGGGATACCAAAAATCTTACTGGACAGAAGAGGAGTGGAAAGGAAAAAAGAAATAAAAAAGAGTTTGTTCATTGCCAAATTGTCTTGACCCTTTTGAAATGGAGTTAACTGTTTACTTGAAAAACTTGTTAGTGTCACATTTGTGTCTAGTATATGAGCTTCAATTTGGTTCAGCGGTGTGGGAAGTGAAAAAAAGAGGCAAGTTTTCTCGTTGCAATTCCTTTTCTCAACAATTTTGGGTGATGTTGTCCATATCCTTCATATTTCAGTATAACTGTATTAGGGTGCCACAAAATACCTTTTTTATGAGTAGGGTGCTACAAAATAACTGAACTTCAATGTTTGGTTTTTTACTATAATTTTCTTATTTGGCCCTCTTGAATATTTTCAGGACTATATTTGAGGTTGACATTGATAGTTTTGAGGAGAAACCATGGAAATATCCTGGTGTTGATACATCAGACTTTTTCAACTTTGGTTTGAATGAGGAGAGCTGGAAAGATTATTGCAAGCAACTGGTAACCGTACCAATCTTTTGTCATACTGTTGACTACATAAATGAAAACTAAGTCCCTGTATATTGATTGTTCAGGAACAACTCCGCCTGGAATCTACTATGCAAAGCAAAATTCGGGTTTATGAAAGTGTGCGAACGGAGCAGGTAATGAGATGCTTATTCATCTCAAGAAAAATTATTGTGGTTTGCAAATAGAATTCTTAGTTTCTATCCCATGTTCTGGCCCTAAGGAGAAATCTTTTATTGGTTTTATTTTCCCCCAGGAGTATGATCCAGATTTACCCCCGGAATTAGTAGCTGCCACTGGTGTTCATGATGTTTCAGCTGAAAATACAAATCTTGGAAAGCTGGATGTTGGACAGAATGATTTAGCAAAAGGATCTGCTCGTATGCGCCCACCTATTGTATGTGCAACTGTCTAACATTAATTTTTTACAGGATGATTCTTTTTTTTTTATCAGTAAATTTTTACATTATTTAGTTACATTTCTGCCACTCAGTTTAATTTCTGATTTTCATTTTTCATGTTCCTCTCCTCCTTTTATTTTTCCCCTCTTTTTGGCCTATCTAATTTGCACCTTATTTATGTCTAGCTTTTGGCAGTTTAGGTAAAAAAAACTGTAGCTACTAGCTACTAGACATCGTGTTTGTTTCTGGTGTCAGTTTCCAGGCTCAATATTTTATTTTTCTTTTCTTTGGCTACCAGCCAACTGGAAGAGCAATACAGGTGGAAGGTGGTTACGGTGAACGTCTCCCTTCCATTGACACCCGACCTCCTCGCATCCGTGATTCTGATGCCATAATTGAGGTATTAAATAAAAGCCACCTTTAAGTGCAGTAATCTAATGGCATAATTGGATGCTTCATTTCATAATGTATATGCAGTGTAGATAACAACGGATATTGGGGGAACAGATTGTCTTGCAGGACTCGTTAGATGACGATTCCTCCACAGTAAATGGTGCCCTAGAACAACCAGACAATGAGTCCTCGAGAGAGGATTTTAGAGCAGGTGATGTAGCCAAAGAAGATGTTGTCCAGGTGGACAGTGGGGATTTTGATGCTTTTCCACGGGCTTACAATGGTCGAAAGAGAGATCAGGTTGATAGAAAAAGGATGACATTAATGTCTGCTGTTGCTGATAATTTACCTGATCGGGAAGGGAAATTTTCTTTTCCTCCAGAAGCTCCAGCCCAGAATCCTGGTTCTAGGAGGCCGATTTCTGTCTATCCTAGTGAGAAGTTTGGCACCCCTTATGATGAAAGGTATGAAACAGTCTTGAAATCTGCGTTTTGAGATATATGTTATAAAATCAATCTGTTATCCTGAACAATATGGGACTTTTGTGTTCTACTTGGGATTGGATTTGAAATCTTCATTTTGTATTATGCTTCTCTTTCCATGTTAAGTTTTGACAGACCAATTTATGCTAATAAATGCTCATCGTTTTACACACAAGCGGAGGGTGTCATGGTCTGAACCTGTGAATGTGTGTAGAAGCAAAATGAAATATCTTCTCTTTTGTATAAGGGCAGGTTTGGGGCCTTAGACGAGACACAAAACTCTCATCTGATCTCATTTTATCTCATCCCATCTTATTCCCAAACATAATTCAAATACAAAATTTTTAAACTAATCATTACAACTTTTTCAAACTTTCAAATAAAAATTAAAAAAAAATTTCAACTTTTTCAAATCTCCATGAGTTTATAATTCAATCTCTCTCTCTCGCTCGCTATCGGAGTATGACCTTTCATCTTCCATCCCTGGTGCTTCTCGCCAGGGATAGTCCTTAACATCTTCATCTTCTCATCCGTATTTCTTCCATCATCTTTTCTATTCTGATTTTGTTTCTTTTCGTTCTTCTCTTTTCTTCTGTTCTAGTTTCTTCTTTCTTCTTTTTTTCTTTTTCTTTCTTTGGTTGGTGTTTGGGGCTAGGGTTGATGGAGTGCAGTGTTTGGATTGAATCCAAGTTGTTTGTATTTAGAAGTAGGGGGAGGGGAAACTTTTGCATTGTTGAAAAATGCAGAAAGTTCACGAATGCTATTTACCTGTATAAAGATGTGGTGGTATGGTTGGCTAAGGCAGTAGAGGAGTGTTTGAAGTTCTTGGGCAACAAGGCACCTTACCAAACTAGAAGGGAGCGAAATAGAGTTTTCTTGATTCAACTCTGTCAAAACTCGTATGGCAGGTTTGTTAAATTAACTGAGTCGGGCAGGAGCAAAGGAAAGGGCATTATTATTGCAATCCCTGAAGGCAGAAATGGAAGCAGTTGGGAAGTTTTTGTGAAGAAGGCAAGAGAGCTTGTTGGTTCAACTTCCCCTGTTCTCGTTTCTGCAAACAGAGGCGTCTTCAATAACGGCATTGTTGTTAAGGCTTCCTTAGTGAAGGAAACCTCGTCCTAGCAAAGTTGTTAGTAGAAATGAGGTTGTGAAGACTGTTAGAAATATGAAGGAAGGTTCGAAGGATGTGTGTAGGAGAAATTTCTCTGTAGCCAGAACCGACTGTTGGCATTCCCAAAATTTGCAGAAAATAGGAGAAGTTGAAGTGTCTCTTTGGCACGTGCGGGCAGAGATCTTGTGGTGGAAGGAAAAGTTGGACTCTGTATTGAAAATTGTAGATGATGGTTTGGGCCTTATTTTAGACTTAGTTGTTGTTTCTAACGTTCAAAAATGAAGTTACCGAACGTAAACAACCTAATGGGCCTTCTAGCATTCGTAATGGGTCAGTCCGAGTCCCAGTTATGTGGCCTGTTACATAAGACAGAAAGTCTCTGGGCTGGCTTCAGAGTTCTTCAAGCCCGACGATGGAGATTGCTCAGCCCAGGACCACGGCGGCTCCGACGGCTGGTTCATCTTCACAAAATGGACCGACGGTGAAGGGTGATTCTTACGGTCACACTCCGGTGGTGAGTTCCGACACCGTTACTGTGCGTATTCAACCTAATGTTTTCGGACCTCCCGATCCAAGAAAGGTGATTTGTAAATCTAAGCATTTTAAGGATCTGCAGTCTGGTTCGAAGCCTCAGACTAGTGCGACAGAGGCAATCGTACCTTCTGGAGGGATCTCGGCGACGGTAGATGATATAGTTCCTAAGGAGACAGTGGTTTCTAAGAATTATGATTCGGCTAAGCACCTACCTTCACAGAAGTTGTCGTCTGGCTTTGGAGATATTCCTAGTAAGGCGTGCGAGAGGTTGGAGACCAATGTTTTGGAACAATTAGGGGAACTAGCTGTTCATCAAATTGTGGAAGAGTCTAGAGGCTCTCCTAGGGACTCTATGGAGCTGAGTACTGATGTGGGGATTGTGAAATCCTCTTTTCTCTCTACAGTAGGGGATGTTGTGGAAGACGTTGTTGATAGTGAGGGAGAATCAGGGCCTGTGCAAACAGTTTCACTAGTTCCTTCTTCTAAGAATTTTTCTTCTGATATGCAATTGGTGATAAGTGGAGGGGAAGGCTCTGTTTCAGGTGAATCAGGTGAATTTTTTGACTTTGATGAAGACCTTGATCCTGCTCCTTTATGCTCTCTTAACCCAGGTATTGACTGGTCCACCAACTCTTCTAATTGGGTTTTGAGGAAGGTGGAAGAACTCAGTAGTGTTCTTGGTATCTCTTGTGAGGGTTATGATGAGCAATTTAGAGCTCTTATTACTGCTATTGAGGCTGTGCATTCTATTATGGCTAGATCTGTTGCTAAAGAGGAGAGGGAGCTTAAAAGATTGGAATGCTCGATTAATTATAATTCTAAGGGTGGGAGTGCTATTAGAGAAAAAGGTAAAGAGAGGGCTGTCAAAGATATCCCATGAAACCTAAAATTATTTCTTGGAATGTTCGGGGGTTGAACGACTATAGGAAGCGTCTTCGTGTGAAAAATTTGTTAAGACAGTGGAAATCTGACATTTATTGTTTCCAAGATACTAAACTAAAGGTTGTTAACCATTCGGTGATTCAAAATTTATGGAACTGTAGTTATGTGGGCTGGGTTGAGTTAATCTCTAATGGTGCTTCAGGAGGCATAATCGTAATGTGGGATAGGAGGGTTGTGGAAGTAGTAGAGCACTATGTGGGAGAATACTTGGTGGCTTGTCATTTCAAGAACGTTGTGGATGGGGTTGAATGGGCTTTTGCTGGTGTTTACGGGCCAAATTCAGATTCCAGTAGGAGTTTATTGTGGAGTGAAATTGTTGGACTTTGCAGTTGGTGGGATCTCCCATGGTGTTTTGGAGGGGATTTTAACATTACACGTTTTCCTTGTGAGAGAGTTGGAGACTCGGGTATCTCTAAAGCTATGTTTGAATTCTCAGAACCTGTTTCTGAGCTGCAGTTGATTGATTTACCTATGGCGGGAGGAGATTTCACTTAGTCAAATGGGAGAGCTTGGTCTCGTACTGACAGATTTCTGGTTTCTGCATCTTTGGAAGCTCTTTTTCCGGATTTAAATCAGAAAAGGTTACAACGAGTAGTTTCCGACCACTATCCTATTCTATTGGATTGTGGGGGCATTGCTAGGGGAAAAATGCACATTAAATTTGAAAATATGTGGTTGAAGGAGGAAGGCTTCGTTGAGAGAGTAAGTAGGTGGTGGACTTCTTACCACTTTAATGGTACTCCCAGTTTTACCTTGGCACGAAAATTCAAGGAGCTCAAAAAAGATTTGAAGAAATGGAATGCGGAGACTTTTGGCAATGTTAAAAATAATAGACTATCCCTCATGGAACAGCTGAACAATTTGGAGGACAAGGAGTTGAGGGGTACAATTTCTAGTGAGGAAAAGGAGTTGAAGAAAAGGGTGCTGGCAGATATTGAGAAATTTATGCTTAAGGAAGAAATTTCATGGAGACAAAAATCCAGAATTTAATGGCTTAAGGAAGGAGATAAATGTACGAAATTTTTCCATAAAATGGCCAATTCTCATCGTAGAAATAACGCCATTGATGTCTTGCAAGTTGGTGATAATGTAATTTGCGATAAGGAGGAAATTGAAGACCATATTGTGAATTTCTATGAGAAACTCTTTTGGGAAGAATTTGCATGGAGGCCTAAATTAGATGGGATGGTTTTTGACTCCATTGATCATCTAACTGCAGCTTGGATAGAGAGGCCTTTTGAGGAAGATGAAGTTCTTGATGTAGTTAAGGGCATGTCCAAGGATAAGGCTCTGGGTCCCGATGGTTTTTCCATGGCATTTTTCCATGTTTGTTGGGATATCGTGAAGGATGATATTATGAAAGTTTTTGATGAATTTCATTCCTTCAGGAAATTTGAAAAAAGTCTTAATACAACTTTCATAGCTCTTATTCCTAAAAGGTCGGGTGCTGTTGATATAAGGGATTATCGCCCTAGTAGCTTGGTTAATGGAGTTTACAAGATCATCTCAAAGGTGTTAGCTAATCGTATTTGTGTGGTTTTGGATAAGATTATAACAAAGTCTCAAAANGGGCTAGGGTTGATGGAGTGCAGTGTTTGGATTGAATCCAAGTTGTTTGTATTTAGAAGTAGGGGGAGGGGAAACTTTTGCATTGTTGAAAAATGCAGAAAGTTCATGAATGCTATTTACCTGTATAAAGATGTGGTGGTATGGTTGGCTAAGGCAGTAGAGGAGTGTTCGAAGTTCTTGGGCAACAAGGCACCTTACCAAACTAGAAGGGAGCGAAATAGAGTTTTCTTGATTCAACTCTGTCAAAACTCGTATGGCAGGTTTGTTAAATTAACTGAGTCGGGCAGGAGCAAAGGAAAGGGCATTATTATTGCAATCCCTGAAGGCAGAAATGGAAGCGGTTGGGAAGTTTTTGTGAAGAAGGCAAGAGAGCTTGTTGGTTCAACTTCCCCTGTTCTCGTTTCTGCAAACAGAGGCGTCTTCAATAACGACATTGTTGTTAAGGCTTCCTTAGTGAAGGAAACCTCTTGTCCTAGCAAAGTTGTTAGTAGAAATGAGGTTGTGAAGACTGTTAGAAATATGAAGGAAGGTTCGAAGGATGTGTGTAGGAGAAATTTCTCTGTAGCCAGAACCGACTGTTGGCATTCCCAAAATTTGCAGAAAATAGGAGAAGTTGAAGTGTCTCTTTGGCACGTGCGGGCAGAGATCTTGTGGTGGAAGGAAAAGTTGGACTCTGTATTGAAAATTGTAGATGATGGTTTGGGCCTTATTTCAGACTTAGTTGTTGTTTCTAACGTTCAAAAATGAAGTTACCGAACGTAAACAACCTAATGGGCCTTCTAGCATTCGTAATGGGTTAGTCCGAGTCCCAGTTATGTGGCCTGTTACATAAGACAGAAAGTCTCTGGGCTGGCTTCAGAGTTCTTCAAGCCCGACGATGGAGATTGCGCAGCCCAGGACCACGGCGGCTCCGACGGCTGGTTCATCTTCACAAAATGGACCGACGGTGAAGGGTGATTCTTACGGTCACACTCCGGTGGTGAGCTCCGACACCTTTACTGTGCGTATTCAACCTAATGTTTTCGGACCTCCCGATCCAAGAAAGGTGATTTGTAAATCTAAGCATTTTAAGGATCTGCAGTCTGGTTCGAAGCCTCAGACTAGTGCGACAGAGGCAATCGTACCTTCTGGAGGGATCTCGGCGACGGTAGATGATATAGTTCCTAAGGAGACAGTGGTTTCTAAGAATTATGATTCGGCTAAGCACCTACCTTCACAGAAGTTGTCGTCTGGCTTTGGAGATATTCCTAGTAAGGCGTGCGAGAGGTTGGAGACCAATGTTTTGGAACAATTAGGGGAACTAGCTGTTCATCAAATTGTGGAAGAGTCTAGAGGCTCTCCTAGGGACTCTATGGAGCTGAGTACTGATGTGGGGATTGTGAAATCCTCTTTTCTCTCTACAGTAGGGGATGTTGTGGAAGACGTTGTTGATAGTGAGGGAGAATCAGGGCCTGTGCAAATAGTTTCACTAGTTCCTTCTTCTAAGAATTTTTCTTCTGATATGCAATTGGTGATAAGTGGAGGGGAAGGCTCTGTTTCAGGTGAATCAGGTGAATTTTTTGACTTTGATGAAGACCTTGATCCTGCTCCTTTATGCTATCTTAACCCAGGTATTGACTGGTCCACCAACTCTTCTAATTGGGTTTTGAGGAAGGTGGAAGAACTCAGTAGTGTTCTTGGTATCTCTTGTGAGGGTTATGATGAGCAATTTAGAGCTCTTATTACTGCTATTGAGGCTGTGCATTCTATTATGGCTAGATCTGTTGCTAAAGAGGAGAGGGAGCTTAAAAGATTGGAATGCTCGATTAATTATAATTCTAAGGGTGGGAGTGCTATTAGAGAAAAAGGTAAAGAGAGGGCTGTCAAAGATATCCCATGAAACCTAAAATTATTTCTTGGAATGTTCGGGGGTTGAACGACTATAGGAAGCGTCTTCGTGTGAAAAATTTGTTAAGACAGTGGAAATCTGACATTTATTGTTTCCAAGATACTAAACTAAAGGTTGTTAACCATTCGGTGATTCAAAATTTATGGAACTGTAGTTATGTGGGCTGGGTTGAGTTAATCTCTAATGGTGCTTCAGGAGGCATAATCGTAATGTGGGATAGGAGGGTTGTGGAAGTAGTAGAGCACTATGTGGGAGAATACTTGGTGGCTTGTCATTTCAAGAACGTTGTGGATGGGGTTGAATGGGCTTTTGCTGGTGTTTACGGGCCAAATTCAGATTCCAGTAGGAGTTTATTGTGGAGTGAAATTGTTGGACTTTGCAGTTGGTGGGATCTCCCATGGTGTTTTGGAGGGGATTTTAACATTACACGTTTTCCTTGTGAGAGAGTTGGAGACTCGGGTATCTCTAAAGCTATGTTTGAATTCTCAGAACCTGTTTCTGAGCTGCAGTTGATTGATTTACCTATGGCGGGAGGAGATTTCACTTAGTCAAATGGGAGAGCTTGGTCTCGTACTGACAGATTTCTGGTTTCTGCATCTTTGGAAGCTCTTTTTCCGGATTTAAATCAGAAAAGGTTACAACGAGTAGTTTCCGACCACTATCCTATTCTATTGGATTGTGGGGGCATTGCTAGGGGAAAAATGCACATTAAATTTGAAAATATGTGGTTGAAGGAGGAAGGCTTCGTTGAGAGAGTAAGTAGGTGGTGGACTTCTTACCACTTTAATGGTACTCCCAGTTTTACCTTGGCACGAAAATTCAAGGAGCTCAAAAAAGATTTGAAGAAATGGAATGCGGAGACTTTTGGCAATGTTAAAAATAATAGACTATCCCTCATGGAACAGCTGAACAATTTGGAGGACAAGGAGTTGAGGGGTACAATTTCTAGTGAGGAAAAGGAGTTGAAGAAAAGGGTGCTGGCAGATATTGAGAAATTTATGCTTAAGGAAGAAATTTCATGGAGACAAAAATCCAGAATTTAATGGCTTAAGGAAGGAGATAAATGTACGAAATTTTTCCATAAAATGGCCAATTCTCATCGTAGAAATAACGCCATTGATGTCTTGCAAGTTGGTGATAATGTAATTTGCGATAAGGAGGAAATTGAAGACCATATTGTGAATTTCTATGAGAAACTCTTTTGGGAAGAATTTGCATGGAGGCCTAAATTAGATGGGATGGTTTTTGACTCCATTGATCATCTAACTGCAGCTTGGATAGAGAGGCCTTTTGAGGAAGATGAAGTTCTTGATGTAGTTAAGGGCATGTCCAAGGATAAGGCTCTGGGTCCCGATGGTTTTTCCATGGCATTTTTCCATGTTTGTTGGGATATCGTGAAGGATGATATTATGAAAGTTTTTGATGAATTTCATTCCTTCAGGAAATTTGAAAAAAGTCTTAATACAACTTTCATAGCTCTTATTCCTAAAAGGTCGGGTGCTGTTGATATAAGGGATTATCGCCCTAGTAGCTTGGTTAATGGAGTTTACAAGATCATCTCAAAGGTGTTAGCTAATCGTATTTGTGTGGTTTTGGATAAGATTATAACAAAGTCTCAAAATGCATTCGTGAAGGGACGACAAATCCTTGACTCGGTATTAATTGCTCATGAATGTTTGGAAAGTAGAAAAATGATGGGACAACCTGGAATTTTAGTCAAATTGGATATGGAAAAGGCTTTTGATCATGTCAATTGGGATTTCCTTCTTTATTTGCTTGGGAAATTTGGATTTGGGGAGAAATGGTGCTCATGGATAAGACATTGCATTTCGACGGCAAAGTTCTCTATTTTGGTGAATGGCTCTCCGGCTGGTTTTTTTAGCAGCTCCTGTGGATTAAGGCAAGGAGACCCTTTATCTCCTTTCCTTTTTATCTTAGTCATGGATGTCTTAAGTCGTATGATTGATATGGCAGTTGAAAGAGGTTTTATGTCAGGTTTCAAAGTGGGAGATGCTTCTAGGGGATGCATCACTGTTTCTCACCTTCTTTTTGCGGATGATACTCTTATTTTCAGTGATGCTAACAAGGATCATCTCTGGGCTTAGAATTAATTTTTCTAAGTCTGAAATTGTTCCAGTGGGTTCAGTCAGCATTATTTGTGATTTGGCTAATATTCTGGACTGTAAAGTTTCTTCTTTTTCCATGAAATATCTTGGGTTACCTTTGGGAGCTCCTCATAAATCTGTGGCTATTTGGGATGGGGTGATTGAGAAGATTGAAAGGAGATTAGCTGGTTGGAAAAAGCTTTATTTGTCCAAAGGAGGAAGAGTGATATAATTAAAAGCACCTTGTCAAATTTACCTGCCTATTACCTCTCTCTTTTCCCTATCCCAACGGGGGTGGTTAAAAAGATTTAAAAGATTTTCAGAAATTTCTTATGGGATGGTAGTGGGGAAGCTCGAAAAATTCATTTGGTGAGTTGGAATAAGGTTTGTACTCCGGTGTCTAGTGGAGGGTTAGGTGTGCAGAATTTAAAGCTTTTCAATAAAGCCCTTTTAGGGAAGTGGCTTTGGAGATACAACAATGAGATAAATAAATTGTGGACACAGATTATAGATGCAATATATGGTAGAATGTGGGGGAATTGGTGTTCTAATGAAACAAAAGGGGCTTTTGGGGTGGGATTGTGGAGGTCTATTAGGTTGGGATGGGGAGATTTTGTTAAAAACATTAATTTCAAAGTGGGAATCGGGACTAATATTTCCTTTTGGAACGATGTTTAGTGTGGTGAGTCACCTCTTAAATTAGCATTTCCTAGTCTTTTCAGGATTGCTAAATACAAGTGGGCTGCTGTGGCTGATTCATATTCGTCCTCTAATAACATGCTGATTTGGAATGTGGAATTTTCTAGAGATTTACAGGACTGGGAAGTTAGTGAAGCTGCTGATTTTTTTGTGAAACTTTATGATTCGAAGATTGATCTGAACAGGGAGGATAGGATGCAGTGGATTCATGATAACAAGTCCAGGTTCTCGGTGAATTCCTATTACAAGGTGTTAAATAGACATGATAATAAAACATACCCTTGGAAATGTATTTGGAAAGTTAGAGGCCCAGTAAAGTTGCATTTTTTTGCTGGTTGGTGTCGTTGGAGAAAGTTTTAACAATTGATAATTTGAGGAAAATGGGTTTATATGTGATGGATTGGTGTTCATGTGCAAAAAAGATGGCAAATCAGTTAACCACCTGTTTCTTCATTGTGAAATGGTGACTGCTTTATGGAACGAGTTGTTTGCAAGGGTTGGTATTGTTTGGGTGATGCATTTTCAAGTGGTGGACTTTTTGGCTAGTTGGCATGGTGCTGTGGGACATGGAGGCAATAAAGCTGAATGGAGAATGATTCCTTTGTGTTTGTTCTGGTGTATATGGCTGGAGAGAAACGGGAGATGCTTCAAAGATTGTGAACGCACAGTGGAAGAAATTAGGGATTTTTTCTTTAGTACTTTATCTTTTTGGGTAAACAATCTAGTGTAAGACATGAATATTTGTAGTGTTTTCTCTTTATTTGCTTTAGCTCGTATTTAGGTGTATTCTCTTATATACTTCCTGTGTACTTGGGCTATGCCTATTTACTTGGAATAAAATCTCTTATTACCTATAAAAAGAAAAAACTATCTCACTACTATTTACAAACTATCTTACTACTATTCATACAATTTTCATCTCATCTCACTCCCCAAACAAACCCTAAGAGAAGATACTAGATCTAGTGGTAATGGAGAATTTGTATAACATAAATACAATCATCTCAGAGGAAAATTTAAAATAGTTTCAAAGTGATCAGCTCAGAGAAGTGAATGCTGTCTAATCAATAAACGAAATTAGTGTCTGTATTTTCCATTGGGAGCTTTCAGTCGGCAGTGTGTACTTTTGCATTGTAGAATTTTATCATGCATATCTTTTGATAGTGTAGTTTGTTTGCCCAAATTGTTATCTGCTTTGTTCAACTATTTACCTGGACATCCAAATAGATACAAGTTTATTGACTATAATGTACTTAAGTTCATGTTGTATTTATCCTTTATCACGAATTTAACTTGTACCATAGCATCAGAACTCGAGAAATGCTTATAACATACTCCTTTTGAATACAGGCAGACACAGGGAAGGGAACTTGACAAATCCCCCCATATGACTCCCAGTCGAAGTCCATGTGCTGGTAAATTTCAGGATAACCAGACAGAAGAATCAGTTGATAGCTTGGATGGTAAACGTAGTCCAATATTATCATCTCCTGATGCAGTTAGGGATGCCAGGGAGTTGAGTGTTGAGCATAGTGATGCTGGGCATGATGTTCTTGTGCTTGCTGATGGAAGCCCTGTAACGGACAAGGATGAAATAGAGAAAGATGAAAGGACTTTGAATACATTAGACAGAGATGACAACCTTGGCGATGGAGTGGTAAAGAAACAGAAATTGAGTTCTCAAGTGGAACAATTTGTGCTCCAAGAATTTGATGATGGAGGGGAGTCAAAAGCTGAAAGTAGCGAAAATAACAAACCAAGATCAGGAAGCAGCAGAGAGTATCCAAAGTGGCGGGATGGGGCTGAGGAGGAAGCCATTCAAGAAGGACACTCAAAACGTGTGGAAACCATGATGAAAAGTCACCTTGACAAAAATGAACTAGGTCTCCGAAGAAAGAACCGTGATGGAAGACAAGAGATGGAAAGGAATCACACGGTAGTTAAAGGAACAGAAGATTACCCGTCCAGAGAGTGGGATTCCAGCTCAGGTCATCAATTGCCTGTGAAATCTGATGGGTTTAACAGACGAAAGGAGAGGGACAATTCTGATGGACCCTGGCGACGTAGAGATGACGATCCTTATAACAGAAGGATTAAAATTGAAGACACGAGGAAGAGGGAGCGCGGTGATGAAATGGAAACCAGACACAGGGATAAGGTTAGAGACGGCGAGAGGAGTGAGAAAGATGAATATCTACATTCAAGAAAACAGTTAAATAATGGCAGCTATAGGGTTCAGTATGATAAGGAGGCTGGTTCACGCCACAGGGAAAGAGATGATGGTCTGAAGGTTCGGTATGAAAATGTAGATGATTACCATAGCAAGAGAAGGAAAGATGAGGAATATCTGAGTAGGGACCATGGTGACAAAGAAGAAATATTGCATGGCCACAGGGAAAGTACTAGCCGTCAAAAGCGAGAAAGGGATGAAGTTTTGGACCCTCGAAAGAGAGATGAACAGCTAAGACATAGAGATAATCTTGATGATCACCACTCCGTAGGGCACAGAGATGAGATCTGGTTGCAGAGAGAAAGGGGTGTAAGGCAGAGAGAGAGGGAGGAGTGGCATCGGTTAAAACAGTCTCGTGAAGATTATCTCCCCAAGCGGGAAAGAGATGAAGGACGGGTTGCTGGAAGGGGTGGGCGTGGTCTAGAGGACAAAGCATTAATTAGCCATCCTAGGGCAAAGGACGATTACAGAGGATCTGATAAAGAATACCAATCGAAAGACATGGTCCGACACAGCGAACAGTCCAAGAGAAAGGACCGAATTGAGGATGAAAGTTCTCATCGCAGGGGACGTGATGATGTTTATCCACGTGGAAACCAATTTAGTAATGATGAAAGATCCAGGCCAGAGAGGTCTAGTTCTCGTAATGATCGTGCAGTTAATGCTTCTGATGGCCAAAGAGGACGTGACAAAAAACATAAAGAGAATACAAGAAAGAATAAAGACTCTGAAGATGGTGATCACAAAGCTTTTGGCTCTTCCAAGAGAAATCAAGAAGACCAAAGAGGTCGAATTAATGAGACGGTATGTAGCATGTTTAGATACAAGAATGTATAATTCCTTGAACATAGGAGAAAAAGGGGGGGGGGGGGGGG
>QEOT01003054.1:530907-551973 GCA_003123785.1 Pterocarya stenoptera
TATATATATATATGCTAAATGCCTAACATGTATGCACACTCGTCAGTCGTTACATGCACTAATTATAACAATCCACTCAAATCAATCTCTTATATCGTACGAGCTAATTGTCAATGTCTACTGTATCAAAGAAAGTAAGAGAATGGAAGTCTCAGGCAGGCACAGGCCACATCACAATTGATCCATCGTCTCAGTATCCTATGGAGAATATTAAAGCAAGCACAATGATTGACACCATAGAAAGGCCCACGCTCGCAACATTTGCCAACGCACTTGAACGAGGTGCCTCAGCTCCAGTACCTGTTGAAGGAGCAGCAGCAGTGATGTTGGCCACAGGTGGAAGTGGAGGGTCAACAACGTCTGAAACCTGGAGGGGTGGAAGCGGTGTTTCTGCTGGTGGCTGTGCTTCACGAGGAACCAAGGAAAGTAGAGAACCTGCTTGTGCTGGTAGGATGATGTATTCTGGTTTATCTGTATTTGTACATGGGCTTTCTGCAATACCCAAAAAAGAGCAATGTGTGAAGAATTTCATTGTATAGACCCTATTTTTCCAACTGAAAACTATGTATCAATCATTTGATCAGCATCATTTCGTCAAATGGCCAACAAAACTTAAGCAAGGTTGAAACTTTTAAACACTTACTCATGTATTTACTAGCAGTTCCCGGGTACTCGGTTATGAGCCCATCAACTCCGGCTCCTTCAACAAAAGTAGCAATCTCCACAATAGGGTCCGAGAAGTAGTCCATTGCGAGTGTGATGTACTCATTCCTCAGGACATAGACATAGACTGAGATATTTGCTTTCTGAAACTCCCCAACAACATTGGTCAAAGCTGTGGTGAAGTACTCATTAATCTGAATGATGGATGACCTTGAAATGGCAACTGCATCAGCAAACTTCTTGATTTCCTGCACTGGCTGTTTGGGTGCATCACCGATTTTGTCTTCAATTGACAACACTCTCGTATAGATTGGCACATTCATGAACCTGGACAGCACTGAAGTGTCATCGGATTGGATCAATACTTGTTGAGTGGATTGCTTGTCGAAGGTGGCATTGCTCAAGGCAGTCGTAACGGCACCTACAATGTCAAGCCCCTTCTTTGATGCTAGGTAGGCAGCATTCTGAGAAAGAAATGTAGGCATCAATTTTTGGAATATAAATTGGAAAACCTTGGAGCTGAGACATGATAGAGAATAGTGTCTATGTGCGTTTAATTTGATTTGATTTGACATGGTGAACAATGATGTTTTATAGAAAGACACCAGATATTAAACTTACCTGAATGTTGATCAGGACTCCAGAAACTGCCTTTGTTTTTGCCAAATCCAGAAATTCAGGAAGGCTCGTAAATTTACCCGCATTCTTGTACGCTGGGTTTCTTTGTAAGTCCTGGTAAACACTTTCGATTTGAGCTGCAATATGAAAGTTTCAGGCATAAGGAGGATTAGAAGCTTAGGAAACCTGTATGGATGCAGTGAATGGAAGAAAAGAATCGATCTTTTTAAGAAATTTACGCTTCAAGGTTTGAATCTCGCTCCATGTTAGGTCAAATGAAAAGACTCCAGCCTTTGGTTGGATTTCTGGGACAGTAGTAGACCTAGACATGAAAGTAGTCATAGCAGTAGTATCTCCCAGGAGGTCAGCTGTATCCAAGCAAAAGGCCACTCCGTCCTTTGACATTTGAACCGAGCAGTCTATTATGTCTGCTCCATCATCTACTGCTTGCTGATAAGCAAGATCGGTGCTGCCAGGATAGATTCCACTTGCTCCATTTTTACTGATGATCAAAGCTTTTCCTGAAAATGCACCAACTTTTCGTTAGCAAATGACTCTTTCTTTATCTTCTGGACCATATCTAAGAAAATTTAAGGTTGTAATATGTGCTTTGGGAAAGATTTAAGACTAGTATCATACCCTTGATGGGCTTGCTCACATTCTTCTTATTTGCAAAGCATCCTGCGCCAAAAAGCCAAGAGCATTGGCAGGGTCAGACCAGAACTCAAGAACTATTGGAATGCCGATCTATATTCTTGAGCTAAATGTTTGGGTTCCCATATAGTATATTTTCAATTAACGGGATTGTTATACAACTCATGAAATGAAACGTTAAGGGAAGCATAGATTAAGGCATGGCAGTTCGGGGATCTCACCGATGGCTTCTGATGCTGTAGGGGGGAAATCTGTAAGCACCCCATCAACAGAAAACTCAGAATTATCAACAAACTGAATGTATTCATTTGTCGGATCATAACTATAGTTATAGCTTGCAACATGATCATTTGCAAAACCAGACGCATATACTTCTAGTCCTTGTTTGTGAGCATCAGATACAAGCGTAGTTGGAGCTCCTAAATACTTGTTTGGCTGTACTGGCCATATGTATTCTTTGGGAACAAGGATTCCGGATGCAAATGACTTGATCGAGGCAAGATCCTGCAGCAGTAAACTGTACTTTTTATTGGTTGTGGGTTCAATCTCATCTGCACCAAGGAACTGGAAGACGAGCTTTGTCTTGGCTTTGTTCACTTTGCCAGCCATGCTCTTCAAGAAACCAATCTCAGGAGATGAAAGGTAGTTGATACCCATAGGTCTCATTGCCTTTTGAACATATGATGCCGCGCTTTGGTTGTGTTGTGTATGGAATGAATCATACTGCATACCAAAGCCATCTTAGAAAATAATGAATGAATGAATGATGGTCTAGATTGAGTTTAGACGGAGAGAGACCTGAACATTCAACCAAAATTGGGCTGGTTTAATTCCCGTTGCATCATCAACAGCGGAAATAGGTGATTGTAAATCAAACAAACTTGGTCGAGAGAGTATGCCCTGAATCACTGTTAAGAAGATCATCGCAAAACAAATAGGTTAACTTACTATACATAAACTTGTTTCCTGCTACAAGTTCTTAAAATATCTGCATACATGGCTATCACGGCAAGTTGATTCATAAACACTGATTGGGTCCTCCATATCAGTAGGTTGTTCAAAAGAAAATGCAAAGAATTCTAAATGCTATACCTACTATACCAAAGAAATAGGAGGAAGAAAAGTTTTTTGAGACTGACATGATACATTGTTGAACAGCTGATCCATTGTATAATCCACAGCAAACCATCCGTGCACTTGCTTTCCATTTACATCGTAGGTCTTCTGCCCCTTTGGGTATACCATTGCTATATTGGTTGAATTATCGAGCCTGATATCCGAGAGGCATATACCAATGCCATCTTTTGTTAGTTGTAGATTGCAGAACAACACTGTATCCTGCAGGCTCAAAGTCTCTGCCATTTGATTAGCAAATGAGCTCGACTCTGGAAACAGTCCTGAGAACCCGCCTCTGGCTATCACAAGCGGCCGTTCACCTGCAGCAAGTACAATGTATAGCGTCTCAAAATCTATTGTTAGAAATAATTATAACATGATTTTTCTCCATAATTTCTTTTTAGTTTGGTCTGGCCAGTGTCCCTCCGGCCACCCTATGAGGGTGGGGGAGACTAGTTAAGACTCTCCCTCCTCAAGAAACCAGATCTTGGAACTTAGTACATTGATCTAATTGATCCTGCTTAATTGATAAAACAGAAAGACCGGATTATTACCATTTAGAGTTAGCCATGTCTGTGATGGAGCCTCTGCCGACTTTTGCCCTAAAGTTGAATGGATCAGCACAGAAATGAAAAGTAAGATCCTGATCATCTTCTTCTGATGAGCCTGTCATGGATTAAAAAGTTACTTGGTCAATGAACAACATGAAACAGAAGGACATGCAAATAAAAGGAACATTACAATGACTTGCACTACTCAAATTTCAATTACTTTTTTTTTGTTGTTGGGGAGAGGGGGTAGAGCATTTGGCATACTTTCTCATGTCTCAATTTGGAAGAGTAAATCTGTGAGTTAGAACTGAAGGGCATGAATGTAGCCATAATAACTTCCTTGCATATTAATGCAGACAGTTTTTCTTTTCCATGTTTTATTAGCTCGTATTTAGGAACATAATGGCATGAAAATCTTGAAACTCCCGGCCTGTAATGAAAATGGACCCAAAATATTGGAACCATCCACAAAAAGTTGTGCAAGCCAGATCAGGTAGAACTTACTTGCATCTTGTAGGTTATGATGAGGACATAAGCATTCCCGTCAAGTTCCTGGGAAAAAAACTCTTTTAAGGAATGTGATCGAAAAGTGGAGGTGATGAAGAAGACTGGAATTTGATTTACTCCCAAAATGGTGTGTTTTTTTTTTTCCTCCCTCTTTTCTGGTGACTCCCCACACACATTTCTCGCATAATAACTGGCCAGGATTCATTCACTCTAATTATAGTTCCTTGTTTCTAGTGACAAGGCAAGTTGTGTTGTCTTCTTTTCCGCGGGAAAGCAGACAGCTCAGAGCCTAAAATGGCTTAAATCATTTTCTGAAACCAAACCCCCCTCCCCAAACACATGACCAACGATGTCTGGTTTGATGACGAGGTTTTCTCAAGGTCACATTCCATTGACATGATTTCATTAAGAGAGACAACCTTGGTCCTCCCTTTTGTTGAAGAAAGTACTTCCTAATTCCCTATGTAATGATCTCGAAGATGATAGTGCATGTAGAAAACTCTTACAGACACTTTAAAGCAGGCAATTCCAATACATCATTATCATTTGTAAGTTTCAATCATAATATAAAGATTAATTTTTGAAATAATAATTCTTTATCGAATCCCTCCTCCAATTCTTTAGAGGATATTGTAAAGGATACTCGGACGAACCAAGAGATCATACAATTAGAACCATAATCAAACCATAAAAAGAATGTATCTGGGATCTTTTCATAGTTATTAATAGAATTTTTTCTATTTCACTTGAAATGCAATCAAATACGAAAGAAAGAGATAATAGGGGTAATGTTGGATTCTGGCCCCGTTTAGATTGAAAAATCATCTCAATTCATCTCATCTTATCATTATAATTTTTTCAAATTTTTACACAAAATACAATAAACAATTCAACTTTTTCAGATCTCAAAATAATAATAATATTAAAAAATAATATTTTAATAATATTTTATTAAACTTTTATCTAAAATCATCTCATTTCATCTCACTATCCAAACAGAGGCTCAATCCTATCCGTGTATAAGTCTAATGCACTTTTTTTTAAAAAAATTGATCATTAAAGTAATAATTTTTTTTAATGTAAATACTAAATTTTTTATGTTTAAAAAAAATTTGCAACACTTGTTTTTTTTTTATTTTTTTAAAACTGAAAGCTAATGTTATATTGCTTCAACAAGTTGAAAATTACACAGTTTGTCCTGAATCACTGCATTGCATATTACAAAAGGACCCCCTTGGATCCATACCCTTTCTTCCCCAAGAAATAAAGTATATTTTGGCAATAAATGAGCAACTGAGCTTCCTTCTCTAGGAACATAGCAGACAGTCTAGCCTTCCCTATGCTGTAGAATCTGCTTAATATCATTAATAAGTGCCCCATCCACGACTGGTCTTCACCTACCTTGTTGATCTTGTTTATAATAGCAGTTGCATCCCCTTCAAATATTAACTTTGAGTTAGAAGCTGAAAGTTCATCACTTATCTCAAAGGCTCTCCACAAAGCTATACTTTCAGCCAAGGCAGGATTATCGACATTTTGTTTCACATCACAGACAGAAGCAAGAACCTCCCCCTCTTCATCTCTAACACAATTCCCAATCTCATTCTCTTGTTCTCCATATCAATAGCTGCGTCCTAATTGGCCTTCACCATGTTTGCACGGTTGCACCAAGTTTTTCCCATTTCTTCTGCACTGTATGAGAGACATCATCTTCTCTGCATCCCAAATAACTCAGCTGTGTTGTTTTATAATCCTCCAATCTCTCACTAGCCATCAGAATGACTTGTTTAGGATTGTAGAATTTATTTTCAAAAATAAACTTGTTCCTCTTTAACCAAATTCTGCGCATAATCGTTGCCATCCACTCTAGTTCCTCTTTTTTAAAAACATTGGTTATTTTAATCCAGAGGGCCATAAAATCTCATTCATCAATAGCCCATTTCTTCACAGGATTGTCATTCTCAGCCCATATATACGAGGAAGAGGGACAATTCCAGAGTATGTGAACTATAGATTCCTCACTTAAATCACGTATAGGACATAAAGGACCATCACCTATCTTTTTCTTAAAAAGATTACTCTTAATAAGCAAAATATTATTAACAACTTTTCAAAGAAACATACTCCCAATCCCCACAAATATTTCCAAACAACATCATTCTTATAAACTTTTGAACCTTCTCCTTGCAATCTTCTTTTTAAATTCATATCAAGGTGGTATGCACTTCTAACTGTGAATGTACAACACTTGCTTAAACATTGTAATCTGGGCTATATCTTTTGTCTTAAGAAATTTATGAAAGGTAATGAAACCTAAAGGCTAAATGGGACATGTAAAATTAACTATCCCTTTTATATAAGAAAAATTAGAAGTGACGTGGAGGGATGAATTTCCGAAAATACCCACGCCACAGGCACAAACGTCGGCCCAAATAGTCCGCGTACGGAGCAAGTTGTAGGATAAAGTAAAGTTTGTAAACCGCATCAGATCCCAACCTTATTCCCGGGACCGAATCACTCCTCCTCGCCTTCTTCCCACGACGAAATCAAAGTGCGCGAGAGAGAGCTGCAGTCTGCAGAGATTTGAGTGGAGATTGTGTGTGTGAGAGATAGATCATAGAGAGATGAAGATCACGGCGCTCTTGGTGTTGAAGTGCAACCCGGAAGGGTCCGATCCGGTCATACTTGCGAACGCCACGGACGTCAGCCACTTCGGCTATTTCCAGAGGTCCAGCGTCAAGGAGTTCATCCTTTTCGTCGCTCGCACTGTCGCCAAGCGGACCCCTCCCTCCCAGCGCCAATCCGTCCAGCACGAAGGTTTCGCGATCTCTCCTCCATATCTTCCTTCTTTGATTTCCTCTTTTTGCTTTTTTTTTTTTTACATGAATTAATTCGGTCTGAGTTTAATAAATTCTATAGCGTGAAGCTCCTGATTTTTTTTTTCTTTTAGTTTTTTGGAGTTGAATTTTGGTTGGATTGTGTGGAAACTGATTATTTTGGTGATTTTTAAGGAATTTATTTTGGTTGCCGAGTGTTTTTTTCGGAAATCTAAATTTATTTCATCTGTGATTCATGACCTTGAATTAGGTAATTTATGTGTAAGTAAAAGATGGAGGTTTCTTGAATTCTATCGGCATTGGTCGGATTGTATGGAAATTTATTACATATTTTTATGAATTTCTACCAGCTGTGTCTGAATGGTGGTGATGGAATGGATTTTTTTAGGAATTCCCATGGTTATTTAGGTCGTACTCGAATGGTTATTCCAGAGCTCCTTTTTTTGAAAATTAATCATTGGTCTTTTTATTGGAATGAATTAGGAAAATGTTTTTTTTTTTATTGGTAAACAAGAATTGATCATAAGGATAGGCAAGAGCCCAATATAATCATGAAAATGTTGTCCCACTTTTTATATTAGAGTAACATGACTTATCCTGATTTTTTTAATCTAGTTTTCTGAGCATTCCTAATTATCAAAAAAAGCTTTCTGAGCGTTCCTTCTGGTTTTGTAAATCCAATTTGCCTTTTTTTTCCTAATACAGAGTACAAGGTCCATTCTTACAACAGAAATGGCCTTTGCGCATTGGGCTTCATGGATGATCACTATCCAGTTCGAAGCTCCTTTTCTCTACTCAACCAGGTATACTCAATATAATCATTATTCATCTGTATATGCATTTCTTTTTCGGGAGCTAGAATTCTGGCATCAGTATGTTAGATAATTGATCAACCTACAAAAAAAAAATATTGATTTAACCCACCAGATTTTTGCTTTCTTCCATGTAATCATATCATTATGATTTAAGTTTTGTTAGGTTGAAGGGCAGGGATTTAAAGGTGACCAGGGAAATGAAAAGATCTACTTGGATTATTATTCTTGTTTCTGCCATTGATTTCATTATGCCCACACTTTATAGCTGTGCTGAAGTGCCTGTTTTTGGTGTGGAGGTGGGTGTCTGTTGGGAGGGGGGAGCCTGTGTGCTTGATATTATAGTTCCCGAGGTTCCTGTAAATTCAGGTTCTAGGATTGTTGAGATAGACGCTTTATATATGCTTGCAATAAGGTATAGCTGATGATTGCATTGTTTTCCAGGTGATAGATGAGTACCAGAAAAACTTTGGCGACTCATGGAAGACTGCACAAGCAGATAATACCCAACCATGGCCCTATCTGAGTGAAGCTTTGACAAGATTTCAGGTACTGATAGATTCAATCTTCATCATTTTCTAAGATTGTGTCATAGCCTTATAGGTGTCAAATAGATTTATGGCATTTTATTTATCAAATAGTACTATCAACTGGGTTTTTCCTTTTCTTCTGTTTTTTTTTTTTCAATGTTTGAAGCTTCAAACATTAAAAATTTATATTTCTGTTTCTGAATAGTATTATATTTAGTGATAACTGAATAATTTTCTCTTTCTTTTCTTCTTGTTTAACTCTTCAGGACCCTGCAGAGGCTGATAAGTTGTTGAGAATTCAGAGGGAGTTGGATGAAACTAAAATTATACTCGTAAGTGTTGAGTTATTGCTATGATAGTTTGTTTAAAGTTGGACTATGACTGATTGAGCTGCGTTCCTTCAATTTTCTTGATTGTGGATTCTAGAGATTCTTTTTTAGTTGGATATGTGCTTTTTCCTTAATTAAGCAATCATCCATGTTAGATCTTCAGTTGCTTCATAATTCTCAGATCAGTTGTGCATGATGTTTGGCAGATTTTTTTTGGTTTAACATTCTAGCTTGGCATTGATTCAAAATTTCTTCCCTTTTCTATCTTAGAAGGTTTTTTTTTTTTTTTTTTCGTTTCTTTTCTTTTCTTTTAGTGGATTAGTATCAACTATCTTAGAAGGTAAAAAAAGAGTTGTAGGAAGTATTGAAGACAAACTACAAGAAAATATGTGTTTTTTTTGGAATACTATTAATGAAGAATATGTTGGAGAATTTGTTGGGTGGGGGAGAAGGGGGAGGGAGGCTTAATGTTTCGTAGAAAAAGGGGTTTAATCTTGCAAGGTTTCTTACGTTTTGTTTCTACTTTATTTTGCCTCTTTCTCTTACTCATGAGCGTGTCTTTTGTTTGAAACAGCATAAGACTATTGACAGTGTACTTGCACGAGGTGAGAAATTGGACAGCTTAGTTGAGAAGAGTTCAGATCTCAGTGCAGCATCTCAGGTTGGTTAAGAAAATTTATGTATCAGCAATATGCATTTGCCACTATTCTCATCCATAGATCTCACACAGTATACTGCATGAGCTTATTAGTTTAACGCAATTATGTTTTTTTCTCATGCCTCTAGTCATCTGTCGTGCGATTGTACACATTGTTAGAGTTGGAATTTGATTTAGTTTTCGCCTTCATCGGACCCATTTGTTGTCAACATTTAGTCTTGAGATGAACAATTTGCCTTTTTGAGACCAGAACACTGTAGCGACAATATTGAAAATTGAACTTGAAGCTTTTGTTTCAAGGTTGAAGAAGTGTCATGAAATCAATTCAATTATGGTCATCCTACCTACTTTCCTGAACTGGTTTAACAGTCTACATTGAAACTCATATATCCTCTTGAAATGAACCATGGACCTAAACTTGTTGCTAATTTAAGAACCTGCTTCTTGGTGATGGTGGAAACAGATGTTTTACAAGCAAGCAAAAAAGACAAATCAGTGTTGTAGCATACTGTGAACTTCTTCATCAGGCGGCTCTCCTGTAATTGCATTCACATTTTCAAAGGTCAAAGCTGATGGATGACAAATCGTGATTGTACTATGTCTATATCGTTTATCAATTGTTTGCTTTGCAAAATTCTATGGCATTTCCCCATATATTCTATAGACCAAAGAAAGGAAACTGTGTATCAGCAGGAGATCCTTCTATTATAGTATTTATGTGCTTGACAAGCTCAATTTAGATGGTGTGTTGAGAGTTTTCCATTGTTATTAGTATATATATATATATTTATATACATTCCTTTTGAAGCCATTCCATCATATATATTATAATTGGCATGAAGTAATTCAACCACTGAAAACTCTTCACAGCAAAAACAAACTAAAAATGTCTCAGATGAGAGGTTTTATTGCTGATATTTCACAGATCTTAAACTCCATACTACATAGCCCAACTTCCCCAAACATATACTGTACAAAAACCGCAAAACAAGCAAATCAACACGACATATCCAAATCTGGAATCTGGATTGGTGCTATCAGGGTCTTTTGATCTTTTTTTTTTGATAAGTAGTCTTTTGATCTTTTATTTTATTGAAAGTTAAACAGAGTAAGCACATATTGCCCTATTTCCCAAAAATTGATTTAATCCACCAGATGCCTTTGGTGTCGTTAGGGCCTTCTCCCTCGGGTGGAGTTTCACTCTGTGGTGTCTTGTGGAGCTTGCTCACATCATACCCCACATCTCTTGCCTTTTCAACTAGCTGATTGTATATCTCCTCATTCAGATGGGTTTGCCTGCATAATATCTAAGAAAACACCACCCGAAAAGAAACAAATTACAACAGAAAAAAACATACAAACAAATGTCTTATACACAAACCACAGAGACGAATTAGATAAAAATCTAAAGAAACCTTATAAAATCAGAAAGGAGACAAAATACAAGAAGCCAACTTTTTGCAGGGAAATACATATAAACAATTTGGTCATTACCAAAGAATCATGATTATAAAAATCCAAACTTTCGGTGTGAAAAAAAGTTCTTCAATTCATAACTTGGAAAAACTGAACAACTCTTGATCAGAAATCAACAATAAGATAAATAACCACATATATATTTATATATATATATATGAATGAAAGAAAAAGGCATCAAACATTTAAAAGGGATGACAAAAATCACTAGGCATACCCAGAGGGACTTCCTGGCAGGCTGGCCAATCAAGGCAAACTGATAGTCATCATCAAGGAACAAAACCCAGTAGTCACCCACCACAGGGATGATGGGCAGGAATGGTGGCACATAGAACTTGACTTTGAGCTTAGCTTCATCGCTGTTGGTATCAGCCTTGTATGCAGTGCCCTCTATGGAGCCTCTTTTGTCATCATTCCAGGTCTCATTCAGCACATGCACTGTCCCATCTTCTCTCAAAGTGTATGTAGCCCTTGTATTCACACCATTCTTGGGCTGGAAACTTGATGGGAATGAGGCTATCTCGTACCACCTCCCCATGTACCTCTTTATGTCTAGCCCCTTCACCACTTCCATCTCTTTGTTTGCCATTGTTTACGTCACAGTGTAGAGAGAGAGAGGGTTCTGGTGGTTATTGCGTTATGGGACTTGAGGGTTTTTGCAGATTCAAGTTGTTGCTTTATGGGATTTGAGGTATGGAGGGCACGGCTGAGCTGCGTTTGGAGTAATGTGATGCGATATGAAGAGAGACGTGGAGGACTACAAGCCTTTCATCTGTTGCGCCTAAATTGGGTAACTAGCAAAGATATAATTGGTGCTACTCTGCCGCCAAGTGCGAGTGCCGCGCAAATTGTAATTTTTTTTACTTATTTTAAATATGTTTAAACATTTTTAAAAAATAAAAAATTACAAATACATTAATAGTTATTTATTTAATTATTAAAAATAAATAAAAAAAATTAAATATATGAACAGTCATATTGAAGAAGCATAGTAACATTATTCAAGATATATATGAGTTTCTTGGGTGTTACGGTATTCATAATAGTTATAAAATAAAATTAAAACACTACAATTGATAGGGAGATTTTTTACATTAATAATATATTAAAAGTGTCAAATTGCAAATTAAATTTCTCTTTAAAAATTTGTGATGGTGAGAAAAAAAAAAAAACAATTAATGGTGTGATATAGTTGATGTTTTAGGCAATTATGTCATAGCGGTGGGATATAAATAATTTTCTTTGTTTGTTTTAAATAACTACAGTGAGGGATTGTGACGTTAATGTGGATGAGAAAGAAACAAATGGGATGAAAGGATAGGCACAAGTATATGGATATGTAGATCAAGACTTGAAAGCTCTGATGTGTTGAAAACTTGTGCCCATAAGGGACAGAATGCTTACAATTATTGCCATCCCTTACATTTTGTGCCCACATTATATTATTAATTTTTAATAATATAAGGTACGTGATAAGATGAGAACATCACACCTCATTATTTCAAAATCACTTAATAAATACTCATATAGTTTGCCAATCATAAGTTATTTGTCATCTTAGTCATGATCACATTTTAAATTTGACAGTTGTGTGTTCAATCACTAATAGAGCTAGAAAAATACAGAAAATTAATGAGAAAAATGACGTATTAATGATGCACATGACAACAATCCAACTAATTATTTATAAGAAATGATATTTGCAGTCGTGGAGCGTCGTATAATTTCTTTATAAAATGTGAATAAATATGAGATTCACATTAAAAAAATTAATTTTTTAATAATAGACTTCAATTTTTTTTTAAAAAGATTACGCATCGCATACAGACTCTACGTTTACAAATATTATTTATTTCTCTATTTACTAGCACTCTAGCATAACCACCATAAGCAAAAAATAAAATAAACAAACAAACTGAAAAAGAATAAAAAAGTCTCATCTTTGGTCTCTAGGTGACTCCTGAGGTGGTGTTTGAATTAAAACTGATAGTGTGTTCTATGAAGGGTGTGGATTGTGAGTGTCATGGATGATATTGAAAAGAAAAATGCTGAAGGCAATCCCCATGTTAACGCCGCGCAACGGGCTCCATGTCAATAAATGAAACGACCGTGTTTCCTTTAGGTAGCAAGCGGGATATAATGAAATGGAGAAAAACATCATTTTGATTTTTCTTTTCTCCTTCTTCACCTAATCTGGTGTGGTATGGAGGAAAAAACTTCAACTTTGGTGGATGCCTTTTTTTTTTTTTAATTTTTTAATTTTTCCGGTTTTCAATCATATGGCTTTCTTTAATTTCTTGTGTTTTAATTAAGAAAAAGAAAGAGTTTCTGATGAAGTATATAACAATTTAATAACTTTCCCTTTTGATCCTCATTTTTCATCTTCTTTGTTAAGTGTGAGCTCTAATTGATCTAAATTTCTTCCTTTTTTTTCATTGATTTGGGTTTTGCTACTCGTGCTTGATATTTGAATTTTCCGTAATTAAGAAATGGGTTTCCGGAAGAATAAAAAAGGACTATTTTTTTTTTTTTTTTTTTTTAACTTTCCTTTTAACTCTCATTGAAAAATTGATCAGTATGTAGAACCATCTTTGGGTCCAAATTTATTTCCAATTTAAATGGGTTTCTTAATAAATTCACACCATTTGTGTGTTCTCTGGAGGGAGAGTTCTCCCTGTACTGCATGTCTGTGTGTCTTTTTCTGCCTAGAGAAAATCGACGACGAATGCAAATCTGAATAGCCCCACGCAGATGAGCACAAGCTTTGCAAATGCTGCAGTCTTCTTCTCGGTTTACAGATGGGTTTAGGATTTGCGTATCTCTCTCTTCTCAAATCTCTCTTTTCAAATGTCTTCTTCCCGCTCAGTCGACTTCTCGGTGTTTTTTTTTTCAAATTCTGTTTGACGTGGCAAACTCAGTTACTCGACGGTTGCGCATATTGATTTTACGTAGCAGAACTGTATTGAAAATAGGTGGAGTCAATTGCGATTGTCAGAAGAGGAGGAAGTGGTTCTGGATATCCCTTTTGGGGAGGATGAGGAAGTGAAGAAGAAAGGGGAAATGAGTCTCATTAGAAAAATCTATATGGATCGAATAGTAGGAAAGGAGAATATAGCAAATATTATGGCAAAAATCTTCTGGATCAGCAAGCATGTTGAGTTTTAGGAAGTGGGGAAGAATGCTTTTGTTATGACTTTTGCTACTCATGCTGATAAATAGAGAATTCTTGATGGGCAACCGTGGCTTTTCGACAATGCTTTGTTCCCTTTACTGCCATATGATGGTGTTATGTAGCTTGGTCAGATTAAGTTTGAATTTGAAGTTTTCTAGATACACAATTTACCTTTGAGACAAATGACGAATAATTGTGGAATGCAAATAGGGGCTTCAGTGGGAAGAGTACTGGAGGTGGATGTGGCAGACTATGGAGTAGGGTGGGTGAAGTATTTGAGGTTAAAGGTTGAATTACCTCTTTAGAAGTCTATTGTTAGGGGTAGATTCATTAATTCGTATGGAAGGAAATTGTGGGTGCAATTTAAATATGAGAAGCTGCCAAAAATCTGCTTCAAGTGTGGTTGGTTGGTGCATGAAGCTTCTGGTTGCACGAAAGATAGTATAGGAGTGGAGAAGGAGGAGAACTCAGTCATGTAGTTCGGTGCATGGTTACGTGCTGAGAATGGTTTCTAGCGTAGGTCATCTCCTATGTCTATACTACGAGCTTTGGAGGGAAGGAGGCATGCAATACGTCATTCCGTCGAGAAGAGGACTGTTGAGTGGTGGAGGGGTCCGTCGGAAGCACAGATCACGGTAGCCAATTAAAGGTGGCGAAGAATGAAGCATTACAGAATACAGAGGGTTGTGGTAGTTATGGCAATATCGGAAATGTAGGCATTAATTTAGATTCGGTTGGAAAATGTGGATCCATTATGGAATTTGAAGGAGGGGATAGAGTGGAGGATTTAGTGCGGGTTAATGATAGGTGTTGTGAGAGATTTTCGATGAATCTAGTTATGAAAGATTATGCTGCAAATGTTTTGAATATAGTTGTTACAAATGGTGGGCAGGATAGGGAGGAGTTGGTGGGCTCTATTGGGCTTGAACTTATAACTCAATCTGCTATAATGCTTGTTATCTATGAAGGGCCCAATGTGTAGCCTTATATGGTAACTGAGGTCTTAATAGCTAGGTAGTTGAATTTGGCTCCTAACTAGAAGAAAGAGAAGGCGAATGTGCATGCAATATCTCAGAAAACTCAGAAAGGAGAACGTAAATGGAAGAGGAGGGCACTATCTCAAGGTAAGCATGTCTCTAATCTAGGTCCTTTGTCTGGTCAAAAAAGGCTGATTGATGAGAAGGAAGAGCTGTTATCTGATTTGGTGTAATTTAAGAAAGGAAAGAGTGAGGTCCATCAGAGTGGTGATGATCATCATAAGGTATTGGTGGTGGCTGGGTGCCAATCCCACCAAGTATTATGAAAATATTAAGCTAGAACTGTCGAGGGCTTGGAAATTCCCGAACAGTTCAAAGCCTTTGCTTCTAAGTAAAGGCCAAAGTGTCCGAGGTGGTTTTTATTATGGAAACTAAGTTGTCTTCTAATCGTACTAAGTTGGTTGCTAGAAAAGCTAAATATGAAGGCTGTATTGTGGTAGATGTTGTTGATAGGAGTGGAGGTTTAATGCTTATGTGGAAGCTGGATATCAAATTAGAATAGGTGGATTATTCTCAAAGACATGTCAATGCAGTTATAATTGATGAGTTGTGTGGGACACAATGACTTCTTACATGTTTCTATGGTCACCCAGAAGTAAGTAAGAGGAAGGTTGTTTGGGCTATGTTACAATCCTTTAAACCTACTGATATGGGATGGTGTGTTATTGGGGATTTTAATGAGATATTGTCTAATGATGGGAAGATGGGGGGTAGAATGAGGAGTGAGGCCAGATGGGTCTGTTTAGGCAGGTTTTGGAGAAGGGCAACTTGTTTGATTTGGGGTGGAGAGGGGAAAATTTTACCTGGAGTAATCGACACGAGGATGCTACTTTCACCAAAGAGAGATTAGACAGAGTTTTGGCTAGATAATTATGTTGAGTATCAGGTGGATACCTTAACTGCCATATGTTTAGATCATAGACCTGTTTTGCTAAACTATGCTTCTAACTGAGGTATGCAGATGAGGGGGCTTAGTAATTTCAAGTATGAAGCTAACTGGAGTAGAGAAGAAGGGTGCAACATTACAGTGGTAACAGAGTGGCAGAAAGGGTTGGGGGGTTTGTCTCAGCTAGAGAATGTGCAAGCTAAATTAGAAGCTTGTAGCAAAGGACTTTAAAGGTGTAGTAAGCATATTGATAAGGAAAGAGTAAAGGCTATCAAGGAAAAGTCTAACGTTTTAAGTCTGCTACAAAGGAATGAGGGGTGGAGTACCATGCATGCTCATAAACAGTTGTAAAAGGAGATTGGATTTTTGTTGGATCAGGAGGATATGAAATGGAAGCAAAGAGGTATTGGTTAGAGAGGGTGATAGAAACACAAAATTCTATCATACTTGTGTTAACCAAAGGAGCAAAAAGAATACTATGAAGAAGGTGAGGGATGGTAATGATGTGTTATTGACTGAAAGTGAGGAGATTGCTTATGGGTTTTGACAATATTTTTCCAAAGTGTTTCTTTCAACTTACCCTTCCAGGGAGAACATTAATCAGTGTTTAAGTGGGGTGGAACCAAGGATTTCAAAGAATATGAGAATAAGTTTGGAAAGGGAATTTACAAAGGAAGAAGTTGTGATAGCTTTGAAGCAGATGTCCCATTTTAAAGCTCCTGGACCTGATGGTTTTAGTGTCGGGTTCTATCAAGATCATTGGGAGACTGTTGGCAGTGATGTTTCTCAAGCAGTGTTGGATTTTATAAGAAGTAGGAGCATACCTAGAGGTCTTAATCATACTCACATTGCATTGTTACCTAAGGTAAATTCTCCAACTTCTATGCATGAGTTTAAACCTCTTAGCTTATGTAATGTGTTGTATAAGTTAATATCTAAGGTATTGGTTAATAGAATGCAGGTGGTGCTGTCTAAGGTTATTTCTTGGAATCAAAGTGCCTTTATTCCTAGTAGGTTAATTACTAACAACATTATGGTTGCCTATGAATTTTTACATACTATGCAATCGAGGAAAAAGTGTAGGGTGGGAGGTATGGCCATTAAATTGGATATGTCCAAAGCATATGATAGGTCGGAATGGGATTACTTGGAGGCAATGATGCTTAAGTTGGAGTTTGGTGAAAGATGGACTGGTTTGATCATGGCTTGTGTCAAATCTGTTAGTTATTCAGTTAAGGTGAATGGGATACCAAGGGAAACTATTTTTCCTTCAAGAGACTTAAGACAAGGTGTCCATTATCTCCATATTTATTTCTCCTTTGTGCTGAGGGGTTAAGCTCTTTATTTCAACAAGTTGAGAGAAATGGGATCATTAAAGGAGTGGTAGCTTCGAGAGGTGGGTTGAGAATAAACCATCTTTTATTTGTTGATGATTGTGTCATTTTCTGTAGAGCTAAGCAAAAATAGTGGTTTAATGTGAAACAAATTTTGTGGAAGTATGAATGTGCCTCTGGTTTGACTATGAATAAACAGAAAACTTCCATTCTGTTTAGCTCAAATACAAACTCAGTTGCTAGAGATTTAATAACTCAGTCCACTAATGGAGTGCTTTGTGGTAATTATCATAAGTATTTGGGTTTGCTAACTATGGTAGGCAGGTCTAAATATAACGCATTTAAAAGCTTAAAAGAGAAGATCCAGAGGAGGATTAGCAATTGAAAAACTTACTTGTTGTCTTTAGTAGGTAAGGAAATTATTATCAAGAGTGTGCTGCAAGTTATTTCTGCTTATACTATGAGTGTGTTTAGATTGCCACGTGCGTTGTTGAAGGAGATTGAAGCCATGTTATCTCAGTTTTGGTGGAGTCATAACAAGTCTAAGAGGGGTATTCATTGGAGGAGCTGGGAGAGGTTAGACGAAGTGAAAACTAAAGGAATGTTAAGGTTTAGGGATTTGAACAAATTTAATAAAGTTTTGTTAGCAAAGCAAGGGTGGAGGCTAAGAGCCTTCATCCTTGGTGGCTCAAATTTTTATGCATAAGTATTATCACAATTGTTAGCTGTTGGAGTCCAAAATAAGGTCTTCTCCCTCTCACATCTGGAGAAGTATTTGGTCTTCTCTAGAACTGGTTAACGAAGGCACTGTGTGGAGGGTGGGGAATGGTAAAAGCATTAGTGTTTGGTATGATAGATGGCTACCTCAACCTTTTACTTATAGGGTACAAACTCCTATAATTTGTTGGGGCCTAAAGCCAAAGTTGAAGACCTAATTGATGCTGGAAGTCATGAATGGAAGACAGATATGGTGGAGGATGTTTTCAGTCAAGATGAGGTCTAGTTAATCTATAGTATTCCAATTAGTACGAGGGGAGTAAATGACAAGTTGATCTGGGTGAAGACTGCCAAGGGAGTTTTCACAGTTAAAAGTGCTTATTTTGTGGATTGTATAATGAAGAAACAGGCTCGAGGACAGGTTTCAAATGGTGAGGATGATGATGTTTAATGGAGGAAGCTATGGTAGTTACAAGTTCCTGGAAAGGTGAAGCAGCTAGTATGGAAGGCTCTTAATAAAATTTTACCTACAAAAGGTAATTTGGCAAGGAAATAGATTATTGAAGAGGGTATGTGTCCTGTTTGCAAAAGAGAAGAGGAGACAATTATTCATGTGTTATGGATATGTCCTGCTGCTGTGGATGTGTGGTGGGGAAATGACAGTCTTGTTAAGAAATGACATACTGCTCATGAGGATTTTGCATTATTATGGACTGACTTATATGTGAGATTGGATGCAAAACAGTTGGATTAGGTGGCTCCAATTTCCATAAGCTTTGAGCAAGAAGGAACAATCTAGTTTTTGATAAACAATTCAAGAGCACACTAGCAGTTCTCATGTTAGCTTTGGATGAACTCGAAGTTTTTATGGAAGTGCATCAGAAGGAGCATACTGGTGCAGGTAGGGAGGTACAATCAAAGGCAAATATACTGTGGAGACCATCTATGGATCCTTTTTACAAGCTTAACTTTGATGCTACGTATGATCCAGAAAAAAGGTCTATAAGGATTGGTATTGTTCTCAGAGATTGCAAAGGTGATGCTTAGGTAATTTTATCTATTCCCAAGTTACATATTAGTTTTGTTTTCACTGCAGAATGTTATGCTTTACTTTGAGGTTTGCAGGTGTATAATGAATTGTGGCTTAATCAAGTGGAGTTTGAGGGTGATGCTAAAGGTGGTTGATAGTATCAATGCTCCTAATTGGGATTGTTGATGGAATGGGCAGCTGGTTGATAATATTCAATTCTATATGAAGAATTGAATATCAAGACATTCAGGTTGGAAGCTGGTTTTCATTAAAAGAGCTGGTAATAAGGCAGCACATGTTGCTGCTAGAGTAGCAATGTCTATAGATGAGTTTGTTTGGTTAGAAGAAGGATCAAATGAGGTTATTTTTGTTGTTTTGAGTGATAAGGCTTGTATTGTTTGATTATGGAGCAAGGAAATGGGCTGTTTGGATTTAAAATCCATATTAATTTATCTCATTTTCATCATTACAACTTTTTTAAATTCTCACACAAATATAATAAACAATTCAATTTTTTCAAATCCCAAAATAACTTTTTTAAATTTTCACACAAAATATAATAAACAATTCAACTTTTTCAAATTTTAAAATATTAATAATATTAAAAAATAATATTCTAAAAATATTTTATTCTACTATTCACAAACCATCTCAACTCATATCTCAATCCAAACTTCCCTAATTTCAATTAAAAAAAAAAAAAGGCAAAAGGAAAATGAATAATTAATATGTTGATGGAAGTGCATTATAACCAGAGAAACTTTGACTTTTGAACCAGTGGTATGTTACCTTACACCAGATTTTGTAATATAAAAATTGGCACGACTGGACAAAGGTGTATGATCGGTTGGTCTGGCATAGTTCAACTCATAAATGTGAAGACCGACTTCTTCAAACAAACACAACAGCGGAGTTCAAAACATGAAAACTAGTACACTTCTTAACTAGCCAGGTGTGCTCTAGATCTCACTTTCTCACAGAGAGAAAAAGGAAGAGAGAGAGAGAGAGGGAGAGATGTCAAGGCGATCTGATTCTGGGGTATGCTTGAGGTTTTGTTTGGTCGTGTTTGCAATCGTATCAGCTCTGGGAGTGTGTGGGCCGGCTCTGTACTGGAGGTTCAAAAAGAGTTTACGGCTTGGGGGTACCGCAGCCTCTTGTCCTCCTTGCATCTGTGATTGCCCCCCTCCTTTGTCCCTTCTCAAGATTGCTCCTGGTATAAATTCTCTCTCGCGCTCTGGGTTTCGTCGTTTTTAATTTGGTTTTGGTGTCTTTTTTGTGGGATGCTGTAAAAATATGTTTTTGATTGGTTATATATGATTGAAATGAAATTAAGCAGTATCAATGTCATGAATTTGTGTTTTTGGTTCGTCGTCTTGCTGATTTTGGATTAAGAGCTCTTTCTATTTGTTTGCTACCCGATTGGTTTGAGAAAGTTAAACCCAATTCAGGTTTGGATTTGTTTTCTTATTCAGTTTCATTATGTGCGGACAAACTCGTCGATTTGGAGCCTTCTAATAATCTCGGATTCTGAGATTTCTAATTACCTGCCTCTTTAGAATACTCTTCAATTTGTAAATTCCAATTCAGATTAAGAGGTGTATTTTTGTTTGCATTTGCCTGTGACTTGGATTTTGGTCCTCTTCGTTCTTGGTAAGGTGCTTCTTTGTTGTTATCACTCTCTGGTAAACTGAAGAAAGAATTTACTGGCTACTTTTCTGGATGCTAAGGTTATATCATATGGCAATCTGTCTATTGCTTTCCAGCTATTTGTGATGTCGAAAGTATAAGGGCGGGCTGAAACAAAAAAAAAAAAAAAAACCCAATGTTTGATTCTAGATGAAGAAATGGAGAATAGCCATCCGTTTGGAAAAAGTTAATAATAGATCTAGGGGTTTGCTTGTCAACGTTGTTTCATAGAAAGAGGGTTTAATTTATTGAGAAATCTTCTCTACATGCTTCTATAAGTCTTCTTTCTTTTTTTTCTTTTATTTTTATTTTTATTTTTATTTTATAACCGTGGGTGTCTAGGCCAGTTTGCACGCAATTCGACTAATCCCATGGGGCCAGCTTCTATAAGTCTTCTTTTGCAATTGTTTTCTTGCATTATGTTTCATATAGCTGTCTGCAACTTCTTATTCC
>QEOT01003055.1:51879-91567 GCA_003123785.1 Pterocarya stenoptera
CACACAGAGCCAAGATGAGAAACTAACGTCCAACTATTCTTCACATGACATCAACTCATGCTACCAACAGCGAATAAAAGCAGACATATGCATACAAAGTGCCCAGCCATACAATTCCATGCCAAAAGAATGCAACTTCAAAAAAAAAAAACCTTATTTGCCCACATTAGACCACATGCATTACATAAAGTCCTTGGTCCGGCCGGCCCACGACGCATTGCAGGAGTATTATTTTCACCAACTCCACAATGTTGACATCTACGTAAACTGGAAATGAAAATTCCACAAAGAAGAAAAATATAGAATTTAGTATTGCTATTGAATCAAAGAGGTTACAAAACTTGAAGTATGCAACAACCAGAATAGACTTTGTACTCACACAGTTTCTGCAGTAGGAGTACCATCTTGAAGGCAACTCTGAGCAGAATCCCAATTTGAAGTAGTGGGACTTTCTTTCAAGGATGCAAATTGTCCATTCTTACGGTGCATCCTAGCAGAATAATAGTAGAGAGAGAATCATACATCGGTAACGTTGTAATGATGTGGAATAAGAATGCTATAGCTTCCCATAAAATCTGAAACCACAGATCTCAAATGCACCAGGGCAAAGGTAAACCAACTTTTTCCACTCCTAGAATTTTGCACATTCTCCTATATTTTGCTTTTGGATGTTCATGCACCCATATTTAGCCAAAAGGATCCAAATGGTGTGGCAAATACCAAGGCATATAGAAAACAATGCTTCATATTTCTACATCGAGAGAGGTTCAGATTGTGTAAAAGTTTGCATGGTGTGCTATTTTTTATTTCTTAATTTAAGAGTGCAAGGGGTGGTCAGAAAACACAAAAAGCAACATGCATGAAAAATACAATCCACCATCCAATAAATTGATTGCCTCTGTAAAATACTAGAGTTCGCTTACAAACACAATTTTTGCATGCATTCATTATTTAACAAGTTTTGATTCCTGGCATGTCTTTCCATCAAAATAATCACCCATGTAAGATCACAAATTCCAGATAAACCTAGCAGTGAGCATATAGAATAAAAACACATCCTAAACACTGAGATGCATCTTTCCTTCCATCTAAAAATTCAGCATTGCCAAAGAACAAAACCTAAAGTTTATTACTTTCTATTAATCAGTAAAGAAGATGTAACACGATTTCCTTCCCTTGTCTTTTTCCTTTCTTTTCTCTTTTTTCCTTTTAAGACGAAATAGATTGAAACCCAAATGCTGTGTTTCAACGAAAACTAAGAAAGATGTAAAACATTGAGTAATAAATCCTTTGAAACCATTTGACCCAAACAATGACTTTACAACAGAAAGATAAAGACAAATTCAAATACTAGATAAACATTCTTAAAACCAAATACATTATTATCAGCGAAAATTCCAAATGGTTAAAATTGTAGGAATTAATGAAAAATAAACATATTTTAATGAATTTATCATACCTTTGAGCAACTTCTTTTCGCACAGTGTACCGAATTTTCTTGTCAAAACATCTCTCTTTCCTTTTTTCACGGAATCTGACCAGGGATGCTATTCTTCGTGAAATATTCGAGCGCTTTGCAGTCTCGCCCACACCCTATGAAGAGGTGGATAAAGCATGAATATTAGCACAGAAAATGCAAAATCTAGATTATTGCTTTCAATAGTTTCAAATTCTATGATACCCTGTCATTTTGATTAAAAGGTACTTCAAAGGTGGGCACACCGGTTGGTACATCTGGTCCTCCTAGAAGCAAGAGTACTGCTTGTACCTGTTATGTAAAATCCAACAAACTGAAGCATCCTTCAAGAGTCTTCAAATAGTCAACTAAAAAATTGAACAGTTGATAACATCACTTTCGATGACAGGAGCAAACATGAAAAAAAGAACATATAGTAAGAGATTTGAATGAAACTGCGGCTATATTCAGTAAAAATGAATAAATTCAAGCAGAGAAAAAAATACCCAACTTCCAGAAAAATGTAATGGGAAGCTCAGGGAAGGTATGTTTCAAATTGTCAAGCTCAAATGCTACTATTAACACTTCAAATATTTGAAAGTTACAACAGAGTTTTCTTTATTCCAACAAATAACTCTAAAACCATTGAGTTGAAACGGGAATGCATGACCAGAAGACAGAGTGCAATGGACTCGATAATAATATGCACAGTAACGAATATATTTTTTAGAACTGCTAGTGAAGAAACGTGCGAATATACCAAAAAGTCATATAAAGTTTAAAAAATAAAAATAAAAGGCACAAGCAATCGTTAAACACCCGAAATTTCCCCCTTTTCTTTTCTTTCTTCCCCCCCCCCCCCTTTTTTTTTTTCCTGGGACCGCGTTTCCGTAAAGTTCCATTCTTGACAACCCCAAATGAACTCAAAAAACAGAAATGCAAGTACCGATCCTAAAACCACTAGGTGCACGAAAATAATTCCCCCATTAAAAATTAAAAATTCTCCCTAAACCCACTAACCGCACAGAAAGAATTATAAGGAAAAAACGCTGTTCGTATTCATTGTACCTTAAAAAATGGTCTTATTCATCTATGCGAACAAAAATGGAAACAAGATTAAAACAAGCCATTGAGTTGCTCGACCGAAAAAAAAAAGTTACCTTTTCAGGCGTCACCGCGGGGAACACGTAGACCTCGCCTTCGAAAGAGAGAGTAAGCTCACTGGTCCGAGACGCCATAACCACCGCTCCTCCTCCTCCTCCTCCTCCTCCTCCAACTCTTACTCCACCATGCTCCGCAACGCTCACAGAATTCATGTGAGCATCTTCCACGTCATCCATAGCATCGTCACCACCATCCTCGTAGTCACCCTCCTCGTCCTCGATCCGTATGGGGCACCGCACGTGGTCCTCTAAAGGACGCGCCTGCAAGGGCTGTGGGTTGGCAGCCGCCATCTACCGGAATCAAAACTCTGCCTGCACGAACCGTATCGGAACCGAAACACAACCCCAAACCCTAAGTACGGGACCTGTTCCATCGAAGAAGAAACATGGTTTTTCGTCACGGTCTAAAAAGGAAACCCTCACCCTAACTATGCACAAAGATTGGATTCGGAGCTCGAAGAAAGTCCGGAATCGAAGAGGACGGGGGAAAAAAAACTACCCCGAAATAGCTAAGATTCGCAAGGTGTGCCCCTGTGTTTCCTCGAAGAGGCTCAATTGGGTAATTTTCGCTTTTCTTTTCTTTTTTGTTTGAACGAAAGTGAATTTGACTGTGTTATTCTTATATTTGTCTTAAAGGGTATTCTTGTGTGTTGCTCGTGTGTACGTACATAAAAAAGTATTTGTCACAAATTTTTTTTTTTATTATCTTGATAATTATTAGATAATTGAAAATTTATTTGTAATCTAATAAGTAGTGATACATCCCACAATGTTAAACATGGACAACTTCAACAACTTCCAAAAAAGAATTCTAGCCCATCCCATGTCAAACGTGATATTTCATTTAAGTTATATATTCAATTTTTATTTTACTTTTATTTCAACTTATTGTCGTGAATATGTTCATTGACTTTGTGTTTTTTTTCAAAATTAAATTCAAATATCGATGGAAAGATGAGAGTAGTGCCTTAAATATTCATTTTCCCAAAAAGTTGAAAGTATTCATTCTTTCTTTCCTGACTGACTGACTGACTACTGATATACAGTAGAAATTGATTGGTCAAAGTATTTGTCAGCGCTTAGGTTGGTGGTGTTTGCACCCGATTTGTTTGGACAGATTTGGACACCAGCCGACCAAATCTGTCGCCCAACTTTTTATGTCATGTGAGAAACATTGTTTTTTTATAATTTTGATTTAATTAGAGAAAGTAAGGAATTATTATTATTATTAAAATGATAAGCAGGTTCTCGAACACGGGCCAATAATCGGATCAAAGAGAGAAGAGAAAGCGCAGGAAGGTAGTAAGTAATAATTAGAAGAGCAAGGAAAGACAGCAAATGCGACAATAAAAGTCAAGACCAATAATTATATATAACAGAAGCATCTATCTCGTACCCTGACAGTTTCCACTGTTTAATGGGCGGCAACGCAGCCAAGGAAGATAGATACATATGGACGAAAGAAGATACAACGTTGTCTACGGAGGAGGCTGCCCTTATGTTCCAGAGCAAGCAAGGCGAGACTCCATACTTCCTTCCGCGCTGTTTATTTTCTGGTACCATATAATATGCATGCAGCAACGTTGCCCGCGCGCGGCACAAACTAAATAGCCTATTATAATTTCATTCGGGAACTTGTGGTGGACTTGGTTTATCACCATCACTAAAAATTAGTGTTTAAATAAATAGTTTCAATAACATGATAATTTTGTGATTGGATGAAATTACTTAGAGAGCATCTAATAATACTCTCTCGTATCAAACAGAAACAAATACTACATTGAGTTGTCGTGTGAGCATGCAGATATCTGTTGGCCATTTTTTCCAGATACATGCACTCGTCATGAACAGGATGGAAAGTTTACACTTTGCGGTAGCAGTAGGGCCGTGTGTGGCGGGTGGCAACAGCTTAAAATCTGAACGATGGCAACCACGTGCGAATATTGACAATTGAATTGACACAGTGAGTGCCGCCATAAAATGCTTCATAAATTGCATAAACTCAAAGAAACGGACAAACTCGGCAAATGATAATGACCTATTCATAGCTTGACCATTTCAATATGCTAACTAAACCAATCATATATATAGATCCCTAAATGTTTTGTTAAAAAGATTAAGAAGACGAAAATGCTGAAGAATTTCATTGGAGCATATGCTATGGCATGGAGCTATTAGCATTAAAAGTATATTGTATACAAGATTACCAATATAGTCAATCTAAGCTTCATGATGATACAAGGGACGATGGATCCATTGGCAATAATCTTTGCATAGTTCCCATGATATAAAAAGATAAAACCATTTGTATTGATGGAAGATGGCACTAATGCATCTGTACACCGGATGGACAAGACCAATGAAAGCACTACAAAACCTACTTGAATGATGCCAGAGGCAGCTGTGTCGCCTCTTTTGTAAAGATAACTTGCAACTCAGTGCTCAGCTATTAAAGCTGAGTTATCCCCATGAGAGAAAGTAACAAGACTGTTGTTTGTATGGATGGCAGTTACGCAGTCTGAATTATTAGCTTCACGTTCACCCTACTCAAGGAAAAATGCCAAAAAGGAAAGGATGCAGCTTTAATATTCCAGGGACAATGAAAGAATAATGTAAACAAAACAATACCTGGATACTGATACGTATACACTTCATGAGAAGCATACCTGCTCAGCCAGGCTAACAGAATGATCCTGGGTTTTCTTAGAAAGATCCCTCAAAGCCCCCTGCAGAGTTCAGTTGTCAAAAATTAGGATAGTATTGAAAGATGAGAAGAAGATGCCTAGCAGATTTAGAAGTAATGCCCACAAATAATTGGCTCAAGTTAGGCCATGAATGAAATGATTGGCTCAGCATATTACTGGGGAAAATTTGTCGGGAAGAATATTCAGCAGCAAGTATAATAAACAAGAGTAGACAGAATCTGTAATTACAAACTACACAAGTAGGTAGAGAAAGCTCTAATATCACAATAAAAGTTCTGGTATACTCATCCAGTGATCATTGATGAGTATCACATAGACAAACAAGTGAAGACTGGAGGAATTATCCATGTAACTTATCGGGGATGCCCTTGTGAAGAAAAAGAACCAGTAGAAGATCCAGGGTGGACAACTGTCTTAGGAAAGAGATGTCGTTACATTCCTTCACGTTAACTATACTAAACACTACTTCGGTTATTTTTATTAGAATGTCATCATGATGATGAGATTAAACTCTGAATGCATTCAAAGACATTCCCAGAGTGCAACCGTCACTTTATTGAGCTGGTGAAAAATAAAAACCTGTTAAATGACATTATCTTACATCATATTCAAGTAAGACAATACAATCAATTTCAGGCCTCGATATATGTTGGTAATTAATCCTAGACTATTTGTGTGCAAGTTGGGTGTGCAAACACAGAAAAGATTTCAAAGAAAACTGATAATAACTACCTTTTCTGAATCGATAAAACAAAAGAAAAGAAGAAAGTAAAAGTTCCCACATACTTGTTACAACTATTAGTCCACTTTGCTTTTCTCTTTTGAACCCTATGATTCAATACTCCACAATCCGCTTATCATATCTATCACCCTTTAATCTAAAATGCATAAAACACTAGCAAGGTTGGCCCAAGTGGTGAAGGCCTTGGTCTTGGGTATCACTCCCTTCAAGGTCCAAGGTTCAACACCTCATGGGTGCAAACAATTCTTTGAGACCACACCCACTGGTGAAATACCAGCGATTTAACCAGTTCTGTGTAGGGAAACTTCCAAGAGCGCAGCGCACAAGACTGAGATTTACTCTGCAAGGGTAGGTTTGAAGAGCCCTGCCTTGGAGAGGTTCCCTAACATCCAAAAAAAAAAAAAAAACACACTAGCAGGCAAATCAATCAATGGCATGAACATTAGTTCAAAACTTGAAACTATATTGACATGGCAACTACGTAAGATGTGGTATATATATCATTGTACCACTAAAGCCAGGATGGACAATGTTTTCCAAAGAGAAGATCTCAAGCCTCATTGGGCATTATAAAATGCAAAATTTTAATGTCTACCATAAAAAACTTGGGCATTGAGGCCAATAAAGCATTCAAATCGTTCCAAATAATACTAACCCTGTTTGCCCAAAAAAGTCCGCAGGCATTGCAAAGAGACCTTGGACCAGATGGCCCGCGTCGCATCATTGGAGTGGACTTTGAACTTACGCCACAATGTGTACATCTAGACAAGCATGAAAAAATACCGAGTAAAAAAAAAGATATAAACATGCACAAAAAATCCGATACAGCAAAACATAATTTAGGGCATATTTGGGTGCTTAGAATTCTCAAAATTTTCAAAAATTCTCATAATTTCATTCCCAAACATCACTCAAACCCAACACTATTCAATTTCAACTGTTTCATCTAACCATTACCTAATCATTATTCAAACGCAAAAATCAATAAATTTTTATAAACTTCAAAACAAAACACAAAAATCAATACAACTTTTACAAACATTAAAACAAAAATAATATTAAAAACTTATAGTCAAACAATTTTTTAACTTTGAAATATTTTTATTCAACTTCTTCTCTCTATTTTTCCAAAACCCAATAAAAGATCTTCACTCAAACAATTTCACTACTATTCACAAAATTCTAAGATACTCCAAGTGTCCAAACATGCTTTTATTTTTATTTTTTAAAAGTAAATAAAAAATTTATTGATAACAAGCATGCCCTTATTTTCAAAAGATCAGAAAAAATCCAACAATGTCTTGAAGGAGGTAACAATATTCAAGATTAAACTCACGAGGCTTCTTGTGGACTATCATCTTGCCCCGACTCCTGGACAGTACCCCAATTATAAGCTCCTTCCGACTTTTTAGAAGAAGTAAATTGACCCTTATTGCGCTGCATCCTGGGGCAGCATAACATATAAGAAACAGGAAAAAAAGAATGCCTGGTTACATACAAAGTGTCACAACAATTATAACCAGCAAAAGAATAATGCAAAACCACATCAATAAGTGGTGGGCAGAGGAAAAATAAAACAATCTTCCCCTATCATATTCTTTAACAAGATTTCATGTAGCATGTTCTGCCAAAAACATACACTACAAAATTTAATAGGTTGTTTGTAAGAATGAGGATTTTTATTATGTTTGATAAGTCAAAATTATCCATAAGAGTGACGCTATAGCTTGCTAAAGGAAGACTGATCATATTAGAAGATTGAAACAAGACTTACACACCCTGCACCAACCAAAAAACTTTATGGCCAAGGGAAAAAGCATTTGTGGTGGTTGTTTAGGTTCTCTTTTTGGCTAACTATTGTTATCCACTATCATCTATTCTTTTCAACTTATAATTGTGGGAGGGGAAAGTTCCACTAAACCCAAGAATATAACAATATACATTCTTGTAGGAATACAGTTCATACCACTGTAAAACTCAAGTTCAAGATTTGGGGTAGAAGATGGCTCCAAGGTTATATTTTATTTGTGGTGTGGAAAAGTAAGCTTTCCCGAATGTGTGCATTGTCGCTCATCCTAAGAATGCATGAGGGACCATTTGGAGATATCTAATGATTTCCTCAAATGGAGTGTAAGCTTTCTCAGAATGGCTTAGTAGGGAAGGAAATGCCTTCATTGCAATCTTTGATCTGTTGTATTCCACCCGCCTGAGAAGAGGAGGGGAATTCCAAGAGATGATTGTCCCAAGTTTGTTCCTTCTATAATGTCCTTATTTTTCATGATAACACTCTTTCCTAGGAAGATCATGTAGTGGACTAAGATCCCCCCAATAGCTACCTTTCTTTGCTTGGACAGCCTCTCTTTAGGAGTGACTCTCACAACAAATAACTAAGGAAAATAAACATGGTGGTGTAATAACTTGGTGTTGCATGTATAAGGGTAGAAAGTTTGTTATAATCTTTTACTCCATTATGAGATATACTAGTTGGTTTGGGGAATTACTTCTTCAGTCCAACTATTTGACTTGGGTAATGCCCAAAATAATAGTGGACCTTTTTGGTGCTTGGAGAGGATTAAAACAGAAGTGCACGAATTGCAGTAGTGTGGAATATGGCCCTTATGTGCCTCATATGGAGGGAAAAACGACAACAATTTTGAGAACAGAGAATGGATGTTGGAGGAACTCAAAACTTTCCTATTCAATACTCTCTTCCTTTGGAAATTTTTTATAGATTTCAATAGGCTCAACTTTCATAATGTTCTTGCATCTTTTTCTACTCCTAGATAGGTTTTTCTCTTGCATACGTCCTGTATACCAAGGTTGCACCTTTTGTGCTTTCCAATAAAATTTATTGCTGAGTAATAAATTCAATTTACAGAGATGGTTTCCAATTTGATGAATCATTTAAGCTCCAGTAAATATAAGCTTTCCAGAACATGAGATCAGTCACATATAAAGAAAGCACTTAATTCAATCAGTAGGGGAATCACTACGAAAATTTTATATCCACATAAAATGTTCACTGTCCACCCAATTCAAGTAGCATCCTTAGAAGGTTTAGACATCAGTTTGAATCAAAGTTCCATTAAAGAGAAGCATAAACTTTGATTTGAGCTCAACGAGTTAATAAATCAAGCTTTTTAAACGAACTGCGTGCAGACAAAGTAAGAAGTGCTTCATATCAAATGGCTGAAAATACTTAGAAACAACCAGAAAGCATCTCCTATTCCAAAGGCCAGCACCGATTTGGCAAGAACAAGATACATAAATAGCACCCCATCAGTTCTTTTTCTTTTTAGTTACAAATCATGTTTGATTCGTAGAGCTCAAATCTAATTGGACCAAAAAACTAGCGTGCACAAAAATTCACCAAACCTGAGGGCAACCTCTTGACGAACACTATATCTAACTTTCTTATCAAAGCATCGCTCTTTTCTCTTCTGGCGGAACCTATTTAATGAGGCCACTCTGTGTGGTTGACTACACTTTACAGGATACTCCATAACACCACCCTGCAGAAAATGTAGCCCATAAAGAGAAGCACAGATAACATTATCAAATGTAAAAGTGTCCATAAGATTCTTGATTTGCGGAAGTACCCTCTGGTTCTGAGGCAACATCTCGGTTTGTGGTCCCGAAGATAGTTCACAGCCCCCGAGAAGTAGCAACACTGCTTGAACCTAACATTACGAACCAACAACACAACTTTATAATCAAATCTTTGAAAATATGTAGAACCCGAACCTCAATTCTCCGTTCGGTTGCCGAGAAGCTGTCGAAGAAACATAAGGTGAAACTTTGGTTGATTCGAGTCGCATGTTCCTTCGTTTTCACCAAATAAATGAATTTTAAATCTTATCGAGCTCAATTGAGGAGAGATTTTACATATCCCAGGTCTCAAATAGAGACAAAAATATCGAAATTCTAAAATTTGAGTCTCTCCTGTTCCCACATTTTCTCGGCATCCAAACAGCACATCAAGAGAAATACTGCGAAACCCCAAACCAGATAATTCACCGTCAAAACAACGGGAGAAAAATTGCACCTTGTCAGGGGTAACAGAGTCGAACACATAGACTTGGCCTCGAAACGAGAGCGTGAGCTGGCTGGTATCTTCATGACGCTGAATCACCATCTCCGATGCTCCGCCACCACCGCCATGAACGTAAACAGCGTCAGCGGTGACGTCATCGACGACACCAACAACAGCGCCGCCAGAGTCGTCGATCGAGTGGGCTTCGTAGCGAATGTGAGAGTTTTCAATGGACTCCGCGCCGGCGCCGGCGCCGGAAACGTCATCGTCGTCGGCTGACCCAGAGATCTGGTTGGGCATGTTCAGGGGCTGGGGGTGTCCGTACATTGGGGTCTGGGGAATTGGAGGAAGTGTATATGGGGCATTACAGAGGTAAACGAGTGCAGTGGGGAAAACCCTAGCGCTAGGGTTGTGAGAGGAAGATAAAGGAGAGAGTATATGCCTGTATTAGAAACAGGGCGATTGTAGGTTTTGAAGAGTGTTGTGAGGGAGTTTTGGGTGAGAGAGAGAGAGGTTGGGCGGGGCGGTGCGGTATGCAACGGTGAAAGGTGGCCCCGATTGGATTTGGATCCCTGCGTAATTCTCCTACATAGAGAGAGTGAGAAGTTTTAATTTTTAATTGAAAATGCATTTATTATCCAGTTAACAAAACAAATTAAAAAGTTTTGCTATAAATAAATATGGTGTACAGCACCATGTGCTGACTGCTGAGTGTGTTAAAAAAAAAGTATGCTAAATAGATTTTTTCTTAAAATTTTATCACATTATTTGAAACATCGGATAATTTTTTTCTACATAAAAATTACGTTAATACCACTCATTTCGACATTTTAAGACCAACAATATGTTTATAGAATGTAATGAGAAGTGTTATATACTACCATTTTTATGATAAGTGCTATATAGTAACATTTTAGTTAGGGATGGGGAGTGGGGCCTTGCACCATGTCTGCCCACCCTCCACCGGCTGGCCTCCTCTTGGACTGCCAGGTGACACCGACTGTTAGGTGTAGGGTGCAGGTTCCCGCTCTCTCCCTCTCTTCGTCGAAACCCACTAGTATCTTTCTTTTTCTATAGTTCATTTTTGTTCACTGGTTTAGTAGTTTGGTTCATTGAGTCGTGGCCAAATCGCCAATAGTTTTTGACATTTTATGTTGGGGGATGGGAGGATGAACCAAGGGCCAATACATTCCTGCATGCGTATTAGCCCCTGGTTCAAAGGGCGGGCTGCTATAAGGGGGTATCCATGCATAGGATGTGGGTAGCATCCCTAATAATGTGGCAAACATTAATGATTGGAAAACTATTTATTATTCATTACTTAGTATATAATCATTAGATGCCGCATAAGGAATTGATGAGGAGATAACCATTAAGAAGATGGTGGATAGAATCTTCAAAATGAAGTTTTTTAAACAATAGCATGAAAAGTAAAAACTTGACCCAACCTACAAGCAAAAAAGTGTAATTAAAAAAAATTAAATACTTGAGCATCATTTTAATTTTCTTTGTTAAGTTTTGTGTTATTCCAAGGTTCAAAGTGCATCAAACTCAAATGAGTCTAAGAACTTGTTTGAGAAGTGAGATGATTTCATTAAATCTCATATCATCTCATCTCAAAAATTTTTAAAATTTTCTTCCCAAATATCACTATAATATAAACACTTTTCAATTTTAAATTTTCAACTTCTTCATCCAATCATTATAACTTTTTCAAACTTCTAAATAGAATCAAATAAAAACAATACAACACTTTCAAATTTCAAAATAGAAGTAATATTAAAAAAATATATTATAAAAATACTTTAATTTTATAATATTTTTATTCAATTTTTTCTCTCACTTTTCTCAAAATCCAATAAAACATATTTTAACTCAAACAATTTTATTACTATTTACAAAATTCTCATATCATCTCATTACTCAAACATGCCCTAAAACACCATCACAATGATTCAAAATAGGATTTTTTTTTATTTTTATTTTTGCTCTTAAAATTTGAGAACACTGATTTCGATTTTATTTTTTTATTTTTTGTTGGCAATAGCCAAGGAATATGGAGTCTTGCTAGATATAAGTGATTTGGCTTACCAAACTACATACTGACGCTGACATGACTTTTTTTATTGAAAAAAAAAAATAAAAGAAGAAAAATTTTGAGAGAAGAAGAATATTCTCTTTCTCACGAAAATGATTTATATATTTATTTCGTACATTTTTATTAAATAGATGCTTTACATATCATTATTAGTACATAATTTAGTACATAAACTTGCTTGTAAGAAATTTTTTATGTAAGATATGATATTAATGACCGAATTTAGACCCAAAGAAAACCATGGGCTGAAGTAAGCAGTAGGCCCATGACTTGCTTACATAACTCGCTCGGAATAAGTCTCAAACATCTTGCCCAAATCTGGAAACTTATATGAAGATCCAGAACCGAATTCATATCATTAAACTGTTAGTGGTATCTATGTGTTTTTTTTTAATAATGTTATTCTTATCTTAAATCTTTTTATTTACTATTATATTAAATGATACGACGTATTTTAAATGACATATTAATAGAAAAATTATATTCAACAGTCTTATACTACACAATTGTTTTTTGTTTTTTTTTGACAGATATTTGGTATATGACTGCTAAGTAGAACTCTTTTATTAATCATTTCCGTGGTAATTATGTCACACTTATGATAGGAAATTACATCATAAGAATATCATTATGTTTTTGTCTTTAAAAAAAAATTAAGAAGCGATTATTTGCATAGAAGTTAGTGGAGGGTTGACCACAAATGCTTATTTTGTAATTTCTCTAAAAACAGAAACAAATCCCCATCTAAATGAAAGAACAACTTATATTTTCTTTTATTGTTAAAGTTGTCAACTTTGTTACCTATTAACACGAAAGAACCGACAAAAATATAGAAAAATGAAAGAACAATGAACTCTTATCTTCTCTTTTCATCGACCCAACTTCCAACGTCTATAAATCAAGAACAATGACCTCTTATCTCCACCAAATACATCGTCTCTTTCCTTCGTTCCAACGCCTACAAATCTAGACGTCACGATTCTGCAATATAATAGTATTAAGCCGGGCCGGCTGCTTATGTTTTTTTTTATCTTTTCTGTCGTCCGGCTGCTTATTGTTGAATGTTGACTCTTACCGAGAAGATGCTGCAATATAATAATATTAAACCCAGCTGCTAATTCTGTCTACTCTTACCAAGAAATGCAGCATATACATGTATAGAAGATAGAGAAATCGAACTCCCTTCCCTGTTGCCGCTAAATTAATTTCCATGGAAAACGTCAAGGTTTTGCATGTGGCAGTTTTCCCATGGCTAGCCGTTGGCCACCTCGTTCCCTTCATGCGCATATCCAAGTACTTAGCCCGAAAGGGACACAAAGTTTCCTTCATTTCCACTTCTCGGAACATTAGCAGGCTTCCCAAAATACCTCCGAATCTTTCCTCCCTAATAAACCTCGTCAGCCTCCCTTTGCCCAAAGTCGATGGTTTACCCGACCGGGCCGAGTCCTCCGCGGACGTACCCCACAACAAACAACAGTTGCTGAAAAGGGCTTTCGATTTACTGGATTCTCCATTGGCTACCTTCCTTGAAGCCTCGAGGCCCGATTGGATTATCTACGACTATACCTCTCACTGGCTGCCCCGACTTGCCGCCAAGTTCGGTGTCTCACGCGCCTACTTCAGCCTCTTCACCGCTGCGTTTCTATCTTTTGTAGGCCCACCCGAGGTGCTTATCGATGCCGATCCTAGATCGACTGCCGAGGATTTCTCGGTAGTCCCCAAATGGATCCCGTTTCCCTCCAACGTGGTGTATCGGGTTCATGAGATATCAAAGAACGTGGATGGCTCGAGCGGGAACGAGTCCGGCACATCAGATGGCATCCGCTTTGGCATTGCGGCTGCGGAGAGTGATGTCGTGGCTATTAGGACCAGTGCCGAACTCGAGCCGGAATGGTTGAATTTGCTTGCTAAGCTTTACCGGAAACCTCTGCTTCCGATTGGGCTTTTGCCTTCGGTTATGGAGGATGAAGAGGAGGAGAACGATGCGACATGGGTCTATATCGAAGAGTGGTTGGACAAACAGAGAGTTAACTCAGTCGTTTACGTTGCACTGGGGACCGAGGCAACTCTGAGTCCGCCAGAACTGAACGAGTTGGCTCTTGGGTTGGAGCAGTCCGGTTTACCATTCTTTTGGGTGCTGAGGAACGCGTTGGCTCAGAACGAGTTACCAGCTAGGTTCGAGGAGCGAGTTAGGGACCGTGGAATTGTTCACGCCGGATGGGTCCCGCAGGTGAAGATATTGAGCCACGAGTCGGTCGGGGGCTTCTTGACTCACTGTGGTTGGAACTCGGTCGTAGAGGGGCTTGGGTTTGGCCGAGTTCTGGTTCTATTACCCGTGTTAAATGACCAAGGACTCAATGCTAGGTTGTTGCAGGGGAAGAAACTTGGGGTTGAGATTAACAGAGATGAGCGAGACGGATCATTTACTCGCGAGTCAGTAGCAGAGTCAGTGAGGTTGGCAATGGTGTACGAAGCGGGCGAGTCCTTGAGGGACAGGGCAAAGGAAATGAAGGGTTTGTTTGGGGATAAGGACAAGAATGATCATCTTGTGGACGGCTTTATTCGTTTCCTCGAAGAGAATAGGTTGTCAAACACAGAGTGACAGAAATATCGACAAGAAGCCGGAAGATGCAGTAAAGTCAAACTTCGGTATTAAAAACTCAAAATTTGATTTGAGATTTATTATTATTTATTATAACGAAGAATAATGGCACAAAACCCGTCCACAAATATACTTGTCATATAAAAGATGATTTGATCTCGTTTATTTTTATATATAAGATGAGATGAGTTTAAATGTTTGCTGAGAGCAAACAAGATCATAACTTAGTCATGATTTAAGTTATTTGAAGTTAAACCAAATTGTGTCACATTTTAGTTGGCATTTAGACTGACATCCATTTGGGAGCAAGACAAGAAGATGGCGCATAATATCTTATGTTGTTTGGGTTGCAAATTGTGTTTTTGGATTGTGTTTGTGTCGTGTTGAGCCATAAACATTTGACTATATAGGTCAACCCAAATACAACTCGTTAAGCTAAACATGTCAAACTTCAAAATCTTAACCCAACTCATTTAGATAACGGGTTGTGTCGTGTCATCCGTTTTAATCCGTTTAATAATTACTTAGAAATATATTAACATGACACAACTCATTTAAACCCGTTTATTTCATGTAAATTGGTTGAACTAAAGCACATAATTTATTTGACCCGATTATCATAATTTCACATAAGAGTCCAAATCTATATTTATTAATAATCATAATATTTTAAAATATATATCAATTTTTTTTAAAAAATTTAACGTATAATAAAACTAATATTACAAACCATACAATAACAAATATAAGCATACATCTAAAATTACAATCTCAATGATAAAAATAATAAAAACATTAGCATACTGAAAAATACGAATATTACAACTTAACAAAAATAAAATTTTAATTTTGAAATAAATTATAAACAGGTCAAAATGGGTTGATTTCATGTTAAATAGGCTAACCTGTTATTGATTTGTTTATAAATCGTGTATTAATGGGTCAACCTATTTTAACCTGAACCATTTAACATCAAACTCAAACCACTAATTTCGTGTCGTGTTCGTGTTGAATTCACTGATCGTGTTATATATTGTCACTCCTAGTTGTGACCATCAGGTTGGTTATATGTTATTTTCAGAACTTTATATGTTAAAATGATCGAACAAATGGGCTTATTCGCTATCACCATAACTACCTACACCCGAACACAATTCTATCTTTCTTGGTAGGAACTAGAGGCCAAAATTATGATTTTGCATGTCCTATCGAGTGGCTAATAGTTAGTTAGCACAATGTTGGTTATTTCTTTAGTATGTCTCTTTCGTTGGACTTGGGTTGGTTTTCTAGACCTTGAAATAAAAAATGTAGCCAAACTTATATCTAATTAAACCTCACATATTACATTACATATATGAGTTAGCACATATATTGTGATGCCCTAAATTCCCGCTTGGGATGGAACGGAGACTTAGAGCGTCGGGACATGCAACACAAGGTTATATACCTCCGTTCATGACAGTTAATATGCAATGCATCCTAGTATTAGGGCTGCAACCCGGCCAGAATTTGAGTCCCGCCCGACCCGGCCCGACCCGACCTGTGTTTGTTTTTTTTTTTTTTTTTTTTTTGTCTTGGCAGAGAGAATCGATCCGACATGCACATTCCTGATCTGATCAACCTGTGTTTTTTTATTTTTTTATTTTAATAATCAGATTCAAATACTACTGTCGAGTGATAAACAAATACCAGCGATTTGCAATTCCTTTGCACGATTTTCATATATAAAACCCTTCGTCTCTACAAACGCCACAAGGCAATGTGACCTTTCTCTGCACCAAAACTCACTAAAATATTACATAGCAAAAGCCAAATCAAAGAGCCACAAGTTTTTTTTTTGTTTTTTTTAATTAATTAATTTTATTTTTTAAAGAATAAAAGTTTGGAGAAGGTAGAGTCGCTTTTGAGTTTACCCGTATGTTCACAGTGGCTTTGGTATCATTTTTTTTTTCTTTTCGTATTTTAGGCATTTATTCAAATGGTTGGAGTCCCAGTTTTTCATGAGTTTTTTTTTTTTTGATCGGTAACTTTTCATGAGTAGTTTGATGAGGATAAATTCACCTAACCCAGATTTTTCCTTCAAATCTTGGAAAAAATTCGTACATTTAACTGATTTGCAAGGCATCTGTAACCTTTGCGCTTAGTTTCTTTAAGCCAACACATCTGGTCAACATATATTGTTTCAAAATCAAGAAACAATAGTACCATTGCTCAATTCTTGGATTCAGGAAATCTAATCTTGACCCGTAATGATGGCATAAAGATGAGTTGTTTTCCATCTAGATGACGGACGGATGAAAGGAAACGGAGGCGATGGTGATGACATCGTGATGAAGAGAAGTGAGGATTCTGGGAGGGGGGCTAGCTGGCTGGGCTTTTCATCTGCAGAGGAAAACGTGTTCTAAAGTTTTATAAGCCGGATCGCTGGGTTGTAAGGGTCAAATCCGAACAATTGTTAAAACCACATTTTTCGGTTCGGGTTGGGTCAGATTCCACTGACGGACCGGGTTGATCGGTTTCCTGCACAGGCCTACCTAGTATACAACTAACAGTATGCAATAATCGCAACGAAAATAAAAAGGTTAAAATGTAAGATATGCCAGAATAACTAAAAACATCCTAACTTTATTAGAAAATCATCATGTTCAAAATACCAATGTAACACAAACTTATATACAAAGTCATATTACCCTATTCATGCGATCTATAGCATGAAGGACTCGGGCTATAAATCATCAGAATTAAATCTAACTTCTTTACAAAATCTGGCTCCTTCTCAATCATGCGGATCCAGTGCTCCATCAATATCGTCCTGGTCAATTCCTGACACAATTTGGAATGATAGTGGTCCCATAAAAGGGTAAGATTTACTTGAAATCTCAATAACTTAAACAATTAACTGGCATAAAGATAAATCAATAATGATAAATGATAAATATCCAATACATGAGATGTAAAAAATCAGTATGCATGTCTCCCATCCAGATTCCTCAACATCTTTTAAAAATATGGAGATCACGGGGTTTTTACTCAATAAGTAATTTTGTCATCATTTTTTAGAAAACATAACTTCTTCATAAATATTTTATCATAAAATTTCATCATCATAGACTTACATAATTATCTTAATTAATAACACAACGTGTGGTAATGTCACAGTTCTTCATATGCACTGTGAGTACATGCTGGTGACCGTAGTACAACTCACGTTGAAACTACGTTGTCTATAGACTCATTCTGAATGCATTGGTAAATATAATATAACATCATAAAATTCATAACTTGTGCACCCACTAGCGTTAGGCGTCATACCATGTTGACTTCGCCCAGGTGTTCTTTTAAAAGAACTTATACGAAACCTGTTGACTGTTCTTCGTCAACCCAGAGGTTATCACTCCATTATTAAACACTCCAGAGTGGACATAGGGGTTCTACCAGAATAATTTCCCATCTTGGACTTTGGGGTCGTGACAAAATGATTTTCATGCTATGTTTTGAAAAATATTTTTCATGACATGTACGTATATAGTAAATTTCATGCAAAAATGACATTTATACATGTAATATGCAAAAATGATAAAAATGTCACATGTCATGTAAGCATGCACTCAATATATCATATAACATGATAACTTATGCTAAAAATGATAATTGAAGTATGAAATGAGCATTTATCAATAATTCATAAATAATCTATCAAGGTGTAAGTTAGAGGTCAACTTACAAACTTTTAGAAAATTTAAAATTAGCGTCGTAGCTGCGTAAATCATGTGCATATTAAGTTAGGGTTAATACTCTCATGGATATGTTCAAAATCAAAGGCTCCAAAAATTGGATATTTACAAAAATATTCATAGACTTTCAAAAATTGCCATTTAAACCTAAATTTTCACTAATTGCAAACGAACTCCAAATTCAACTAAATTTCATGGACTTCATATTTTTGGCATTCTAAAACCATCTATGCCCTTGAATTTTCAAAATTCAAGTGGAACTTGTCCAATTAGTCCCAACCCGTGGCATGCATCCTAGTTGATGCCTATGTGTATTTTCAACTATTGATTCCTATGAATGCATGCATATGAGATTTTCTTTAATCATTAATGACCACTAATATCTTTAGAGATATTATTAAGTCTAATCCTTGAGTAATCAATTTTATTCCAACACTTAATCAAAGCTAAGAAATCATTAATTACTAATATACTTAAAACCAATTCATGCTTGAAGATCAAAACAAAATAGATTTAAAACCTATCATGGCATACTTCTAACCACAAATTTAACCTTCCATAATTATGTTAGGATAATGATAGATCATATAAAATCATGCTTAGTATATGCCATAGCTAAATTTCTATTTAAAACATTCAATTATTCAAACCTTCTTTTAATTGACCCGGTTTTGTATTAAGCATCATAACCTTATCAAAATTCAATCAAAGTTCGTACCAACACTTGGAAACAAAGTCTGAAATACTAGCTAAGACCAAAAGGAAGAAAATTTACAAATTTCGTGGCCTTTCAAGTACTCTAGATTGCCTTACACAAGAACACTCAAGAACTCACCAAAACTCACTCGGTTTGAACTCTTATGATCTCTAAAGGAGGAAATGCTCTCAAGACTCAAGAGAATACTTGGAGCTGTGGTGTGGGTGAAGTGAGAAGGGGAGGAAAGTATTTATAATAAGCCAAGGGGTGAGGGCGTTGGCTTGGGTGCTTGGTGATTGGGTAAAGTGGGAGGTGCTCAAATTTGAAAATTTTTCAGATTTGCTTGCATGAGCTTAGGTCAGATTGTGCAGGGGGAATAGTGGCCTAAAACCACCATGATTACTTCTCCACGATTGCTACATTGATCCTATAATGTAGGTCTGGTCGTGGGGCATCATTTGGGTGGCAAAACAACCATCAAACAACCATTGACAACAGGTGGATGGAGGTGGTTTTGTGGTGGCAGAAAATCAGTTCGGTTTTGGATGTTTTTAGGCAGCAAAAATGAGTCAAAATCCTTTATGATGGTCATGGGACTTCTTGGTGATTGGGTGGAGAAGGAGGTGGCATGGGGTGATGGTGCAAACCATGACAGGAGGCTGGTTCAAACTCAATCCAATTGGTTACAACACAAACTAAACCAAGGTGCACCCGATTTGGTTCTTTGGATTGGTTTGTGCAAGTAATTTCGTCCAAGACTCAAACTGAATTTGAGAGGGTCTCATGAGGTGTTTAAGGACCATATTAACCTTGAGGAAAAACCATAAAAATGTTGGGCTCAAGGGCAAAACAGTCCAAGATTACAAAAGGCAATGCACAAAACCGATTGAAGCATGGTTTTGGCTTGTTATGAAATTTTTCATAATAATATGTGGGTTGGTTTAGCTAGGTCATTAATAGGGTCGTAATCAAGGTTTAATGGAGCATTAATTCAAGAAAATTTGAATTAAAAAGTTAAAGAAAAGATTAAGCACAATTAAGCTTCAAAGGATGGCTTAAAGTGCACTAACCTCAAGCATGATAGTTAATGGCCTTAACCAATTTTTAAAACTTAATTTGGATACTTTGAGTATGATTTGGGCTTAAGGAAGCCAATGATATGGTGTATTGGGCCTTTGGTCTTGAATGGTGAAATGAGCTCAAACATGATTTTGGGTTATGTGGGCTTAAAATTGTCAAATGTATGGGCTCATGGTTTAAGGGCTCTTGGACTTTGAATGAGAGGGCCTCATTTTACAGATTTGTAGGGTTAAAAAGAAATCTCAAAATCCACTAAATTGGGCTTGAAAATATTTGACTTGGCCTAATTGGGCCATGGGTCTATTCTATACCAAATTTGGCCCAAAAGCCTTATGCCTTCCTTATACTTGGGCCAAAACTAGTCTTGATTCCCTAAGGGCGTGGTTCAAGGTTTCTTGGGATAGGCCCATGAATACTCTAAGGTCCTAAAATGCCTCACTAAATCACTAATGGGCTTGCCTCTAAAATCCTTCATGCTGAATAAGTCGAGCCTAATACCTTCACTCGTACTAAGTTAGGCCCAATAGCCTTATGTCATTTTCATTGAACCTATTTTCTAGAGTCATCCAAGAAAGGTTTAAAACTTTATATCTCCAAAGTTGGACCTATGGTATTTTTAACATTTTAACCTTCGCCCATTGCATTCTTAGTGCATTAGAGGCCTAAAGTATTATGTCCATCAAGTTGGGTCTAGTGTCTATCAAGTTGGGCCCAATGCCTTAGTGTCTCTCTAAGCTTTTATACCCAAAAAATTTAGACTCTTAATAAACCAATCTCTTGTGCCTTCCTAAGTTTATCAAGAATTTTACCCAAATTTCTTAACCTATTGTTGTGGCAACCATCCAATGTGCCATGTGTCATTTTCTTATGGGCATCTTGGCTTCTTACTAATAAATCACTAAAAATTCTCCAATCAACCTCTAAGAATTTTATTTTCCTCAAAAATCAATATTGTACTAGAATCTCCTAATAATTATTCTAAACCCAAAGTATACGTCTTTTTTTGCCAAATCAAATATTCAAAATGTTCTTATTCTCACATAGTCTAACTCTTAATTAACTAGAATTAAGGTTACTTTTTTTTTTTTTTAGCCGGGGTGTTACATATATAAATAGACAAAAAAATGTATCAAGTGATGATAGGCCAATGCCAATGACACTTTTCAGAAACTTATGGGCACAAAAATGAAAAACCTCCACTCCCTCTTTTGAAAATTTGAAAAGAAAGAAAAATTTTCTAAATAGAACACAAGTAATGGACTCTAAAACCAGTCCATTTCTTGGGTTTCCCAGGTGTTGTTCATCTGAAGTTGTAGAAAAATCACATGTGAGAGACCTACTATGCTGCTACTAGCCTTTTCGTTGAAAGGAATGATGTTCCACTAATTATGAGCAATAGGACTAGTTCCAATCTGAAACCCTAAAGGAATGGAACCCTGAATTAGTTTAGAGTTCCAACCTGAAACCCTTAAGGATTGGAACCCTAAATTAATTTAGGGGTTCAAATTGGAACCCTAAACTAATTCAGGGTTCCAATCCAAAACCCATGCACAAAATCACAACAGTTTACAAATCACATGCACAATCAAATCTCGATTCTTCATAGCACACAACACACAATTCACAAATCTCATCCTCCATCTCCAGTTAATTCCAACATTCCTTCAATATCCATAACTCAAAAAAAAAAAAAAAAAAAAAACTAAAAGGTTAAGATTTGGGGCTTACCTTCGGTGACGACGATGTGACGAACATAGAGAGCGACGGACACAGAGAGTGAAGGAGATGAGTGGAAGCCGGACACAGTGAAGAGACCCCCCCAGAGAGCGTCTGAGAGAGAACTGAGAGAGAGTTGTGGGAGGGGGGGATAAAACAACCCCGTTGTTTTGTATATAGTTTTTTTTAATATAATTATATATAGCGGGGTTAGCCCCCTCCATCCCCAACCACTGCTGGGGGCTGCAGATGAGGGCGGGACCATGCGCTCCCCATCTACAGCACTAATCCCTTGGCCTGCCTGGGCTGGGGTGGGGTGGTGTAACGAGGGACGGGGCCTCGCTGTCCACCCCTAGACCAACAAGATCACTAAAGGTGCCACAAGAAGTTCAAGTATCTTGAAAATCATACACACTGATATCTGTGAACCTTTCCCTACTCTTTACCTAATGGTTAGAGATATTTTATCTCATTCATTGATGACCATACAAGATATATGTATTTCTACCTTCTAAATTAAAAGGCTGAGGCATTATATGCTTTCAAAACCTATAAAGCTAAAGTAGAGAAACAAAAGGAAAAGAAAATCAATATCCTAAGATTTGATAGGGGATGGGAGTATTATGGTAGGTACACAGAAAAGGAAAAAATGATGGGTCCATTTGTGAAATTCCTTGAAGAAGAGGGCATTATTGCTCAATACACAATACCCGACACACCGCAACAAAACTGTGTAGCTGAAAGAAAGAATCGCACGCTTATGTACATGGTAAGAAGCATGATTAATAATTATAAACTACTATTATTCTTGTAGAGTGAAGCCTTGAAAACCGCTGGGTATATTTTGAACAGAGTTTTATCCAAGGCTGTCTCTAAGACACCTTTTGAGTTATGGACTGGACGAAAATCAAGTTTGAGTCATTTACACACATGAGATTGTCCTATTGAAGTGAGGATTTATAATCCTCATATAAAGGAATTGGACCCAAGAACGATAAGTAGTTTTTTCATTGGCTATCCGGTAAACTCCAAAGGATTTAGGTTTTATTGTCCTTCAAATAGTCCTAGAATTGTTGAGACTTGAGAGTAGAAATGTCAAATTCCTTGAGGACGCTGAACCTAGCGGGAGTGCTTATCCTCGTAAGTTACAATTTGAGGAAGTACAAGAGCAGACTAAAACTCCTTCATATGGAGGACGTATGATCATGCTAAGAGAAGATCAAATTGATTACTCTGAGCAACAATCATTTCTAGAATAGTCTACTCATGAAGAACATGCTCAAGCAGAACCTACCCCTAGTTTACAAACTACAGAGGAGGTAGTGTTAAGAAAACCCTCAAGAGTAAGGAGATCAACAATTTCTAATGACTATATGGTTTACTTCCAAGAATCTGACTTTGATGTTGGACCTAAGGAGGATCCAATCTCGTTTCCAGAGGCCATGAGTGGAGATAATTCCACATATTGGTATGATGCCATGAAAGATGAGATGTAATCCATGCCTAAAAATCAAGTATGGGATCTCTTTGACTTACCTAATGTAGCAGCAGCCATTGACTACAAATGAGTTTATAAAACCAAAAGGGATGCTTCTGGTAATGTTGAACGACATAAAACTAGACTTGTGGCAAAATGATTTACTCAAAAGGAAGGTATTGACTACCATGAAACCTTCTCTCCAGTTTCTAAGAAGGATTCATTCAGGATAATTATGGCATTAGTAGCTCATTTTGATATAGAGTTACATCAGATGGATGTGAAAATAATATTCTTAAATGGAGATCTTAAAGAGGAGATATATATGTTACAACCTAAGGATTTTAAAGATAGCAGTCAAAGAGTTTGCAAATTAAAGAAATCTATATATGGACTTAAGCAGACCTCTCGCCAGTGGTATATAAAGTTTCACAAGGTTATTAGCTCATTTGGATTTATTGAGAACCTTGTTGATTAGTGCATATTCCTTAAGGTCAGTGAGAGTAAATACATTTTCTTAGTCCTATATGTAGATGATATTTTGCTTGCAAGCAGTGATTTAGGCTTGCTTCACTACACCAAGAAGTTTCTTCCTCAAAACTTTGAAATGAAGGATTTAAGTGAAGTCTCTTATGTCATTGGCATAGAAATTCACAGAGACAGGGAATAAAGAATTTTGGGATTGTCTCAAAAGGTTTACATTGAAAAGGTTTTGAAAAGATTCAACATGAAGAGCTGTAAGGCTTCGGTTGCACCTATTGTCAAAGGGGATGCATTTAGTAAAATCCAATGCCCTAAAAATGCGTTGGAACTTAAGCAAATGAAAATGATACCGTATGCATCTATGGTAGGAAGACTAATGTATGCACAGGTCTACACTAGACCTAACATTGGCTTTGCAGTGGGATTATTGAGTCGATATCAAAGTAACCCAGGTTTGAGTCATTGGAAGGCTACAAAGGTATTTATAAGGAACCAAGGACTACATATTGACCTACAGACGCAATGACCGTTAGAGGTGGTTGGTTATTTAGACTCGAATTTTTTCAGATGTGTAGACACCAAAAAATCTACTTCAAGATATATTTTTTTACTTGCTGGGGTTATTATATCCTGGAAAGTTGTTAGCAAACTATTGTTGCTACGTCTACTATGAAGGTAGAGTTCATAGCATACTATGAAGCTACTACACAAGCGTTATGGTTGATGAGTTTTTTCAGTGGTCTTGAGATTGTTGGTTTAGTAGAGAGGCTACTAAAGATCTTCTGTGATAGCACTACTGCAATTTTCTTCTCTAAGAACAATAAAAGCAATAGCAGAAGTAAGCATATCGACATCAAGTACCTCAGTGTTAGAGAGAGCATTAAGAGGAATGTGGTGTTTATTGAGCACATAAATATTGAGTTGATGATTACAGATCCCATGACCAAAGATTTACCGATATTGCAATTCATGGGTCATGTGGACAATATGAGACTTGTCAATTTATTTTATGTTTAGTTTCTCTTTATTTGGTCTATAGACATACAATATTCATTTTGGTTTTATTTTGGAGAATAAAGTTGTTTTGCGCATATTGTTTTTATCCATGGAGATAATGTAAAGTAAGACTCGAATGACTTATTGGAAGTTCATTCATAAAGTTGTTTGCTCATATGGTACTTATTTAAGGGGTATTGTACGTGTGATACATGGAAAAGATGACTTGACTTTATATGGGCCTTTACCCTCATGTTTCGTGTATAATATTCTTTATTTGAGTATAATATTCTTTATCTGAGTGGGAGTATTTATTAATTAGTTGAAATAAACAATGTTTAACCATATTTGTTTTTCTATCACCCTATATGGAAATTTGTGTGACATGAAATTCAAGTGGGAGAATGTTTGAATTCTCTTTAGATGACCCATATGCTACAGTTTGTTAAGAAGTTTAATTCAATTAAATTTGGGTGTTAATAGTTTTATTTCTAACGAAAAACTAGTAATGGACAATTCCTATTTATTGATGGAAGAATAGTTCAAGTCTAACTCTATCAGAAGGTCTCTAGCCTAGCTTATAAATAAAGAATTTGTGTACACCATCAGGACGGCAATTAAAAGACATAAGCCAGAAGATTCTCTTCCTACTCATGTTTAGCGTAAAGAAATTATGATTTCTTTTATGCTCTTGTTTATTCTTGAATCACCATGACAAGAGATACGTGATATTTTATTTCCGTTGCTAGGTATTCCATATTCAGCAATTTATTCTTTCGTTTCTGCCAAACACCAACCCAGTATTGCTTACCAAAGAAAACCGCTACTTCCGAATGTAAGAAGGTCTCTAAGTTGCAACTTGACCTTTTTTGTCTATATCCGCCTTTAGCGGAAAAATCCTATGAAGGGAATGTGAGCTTCTTGAAATAAAATTATATTACTTACCGCCTTGCAAAGAAAAATTTTACTTTTTGGCTAATTTCCACCCTCTTTAAATAGTTAGAAAAGTTCTTACAGCTTGAAAAAAATGCTCTGGCAGGAAGTAGGTCAATTTCTTCGAGATTCGTTTGTCGAAGACCTAAAATAATGTTGAGATGATGATTCTGATTCATCTGTTTTAACTTTTCTTAATATATACTGTAAAAAATCATGAATTAGAAAACAAAAGATAACTCTTTTTGATAGGAGGTTACGAAAAAAAGGAATTCAAAGATAAGTAGTGAGAAGTATACCAGTTCAAAGATAATTTGACGGGGAAGTTCCATTCGAGCTTGTGCCACAGTCTTCATGTCTTTTAGGTGAATGATTTGAGTTATTGGTTACCCAATCTTAACGACGGCTTTTGGGTACAGAGGGGAGAGTTCTGAGCGAGCGCGGCGAGTGGAGATGGCGTCTTGAGCGTTTCGGACGGCTTTTTTAATTATTAGAGAGCAAAAGACAAAATAATGAAAAGAAAAGCGCCTGTGGGTAGCGGCTGTAAATAAAACGTAGTTGTATCATTACGGATAATCATGAATAGAAGATAGAGAAATCGAACTCCCTTCCCTGCCGCCGCTAAATTAATTTCCATGGAAAACGGTAAGGTTTTGCATGTGGCAGTTTTCCCATGGCTAGCCTTTGGCCACCTCGTACCCTTCATGCGCATGTCCAAGTACTTAGCCCAAAAGGGTCACAGAGTTTCCTTCATTTCCACCTCTCGGAACATTAGCAGGCTTCCCAAAACACCTCCGAATCTTTCCTCCCTAATAAACCTCGTCAGCCTCCCTTTGCCCAAAGTCGATGGTTTACCCGACCGGGCCGAGTCCTCCGCGGACGTACCCCACAACAAACAACAGTTGCTGAAAAGGGCTTTCGATTTACTGGATTCTCCATTGGCTACCTTCCTTGAAGCCTCGAGGCCCGATTGGATTATCTACGACTATACCTCTCACTGGCTGCCCCGACTTGCCGCCAAGTTCGGTGTCTCACGCGCCTACTTCAGCCTCTTCACCGCTGCGTGTCTATCTTTTATGGGCCCACCCGAGGTGCTTATCGATGCCGATCCTAGATCGACTGCCGAGGATTTCTCGGTAGTCCCAAAATGGATCCCGTTTCCCTCCAACGTGGTGTATCGGGTTCACGAGATATCAAAGAACGTGGATGGCTCGAGCGGCAACGAGTCCGGCACATCAGATGGCATCCGCTTTGGCATGGCGGTTGCGGAGAGTGATGTCGTGGCTATTAGGACCAGTGCCGAACTCGAACCGGAATGGTTGAATTTGCTTGCTGAGCTTTACCGGAAACCTCTGCTTCCGATTGGGTTTTTGCCTCCGGTTATGGAGGATGAAGAGGAGGAGAACGATGCGAAATGGTTTTATATCGAAGAGTGGTTGGACAAACAGAGAGTTAACTCAGTCGTTTACGTTGCACTGGGGACCGAGGCAACTCTGAGTCCGCAAGAACTGAACGAGTTGGCTCTTGGGTTGGAGCAGTCCGGTTTACCATTCTTTTGGGTGCTGAGGAACGCGTTGGCTCAGAACGAGTTACCAGCTAGGTTCGAGGAGCGAGTTAGGGACCGTGGAATTGTTCACGCCGGGTGGGTCCCGCAGGTGAAGATATTGAGCCACGAGTCGGTCGGGGGCTTCTTGACTCACTGTGGTTGGAACTCGGTCGTAGAGGGGCTTGGGTTTGGCCGAGTTCTGGTTCTATTACCCGTGTTAAATGACCAAGGACTCAATGCTAGGTTGTTGCAGGGGAAGAAACTTGGGGTTGAGATTAACAGAGATGAGCGAGACGGATCATTTACTCGTGAGTCAGTAGCCGAGTCAGCAAGGTTGGCAATGGTTCACGAAGCGGGAGAGTCCTTGAGGGCCAGGGCAAAGGAAATGAAGGGTTTGTTTGGGGATAAGGATAAGAATGATAATCTTATGGACGGCTTTATTCGTTTCCTTGAAGAGAATAGGTTGTCAAACACAGAAATATCGACAAGCAGCCGGAAGATGCAGTAAAGTCGAACTCAGTCATGAATAAAGTCCATTTGGAGAGCAAGACAAGAAGAGGGGGAATAATATGTATGTTGTTTGGCTGTGACCATCAGGTTGGTTATATGTTATTTTCGGAACTTTAAATGTTAAAATGAGCAAACAAATTGGACCTATTCGCTATCATCACCACCACCCTACACCCGAACACAAATATTTTAGTGAAAGGAAAAAACACTTCGAAGTAAACAATCTACAAACCCCCAGAGACAAATGGATTCTAAAAAAGAGAATAACAATGTTAATTAAACCCTATAGCTAAGCAGTTAAGAGGAAACAAATAGAACTAAAATATAAAACTGAAAATTTGGTTGCTTTGAGCTGATGCTGTAGACAATAAGCAATCTCAACCACAAAATTCTAACTGGAAAAGGGAAAGGGGAGATCGTATTTGCTTTTCAAGAAGGCATCAAACCCTACTCGTATATCTTTTTCTCTTTCTTTTGGATAAGTCATTGGAGGCATCTATACAATGTTTTCGAGGGTTACAATTGCTATTTGAAAAGAAAAAAGAGCTGAAATGCTGCTATTCCTAGTACACAATATTTGTATTCTGAACTATACATTTAATGTTCACAAATGTGTTTTAACACCTAATTCCTGACTGCCCTGACTGAATGAGTTTGTAATCCTACATTTCATGGCATCATGGAAACAGTTCTTCTGAGAAATCGGAAAGTTCAGTAGACGTCACAGTCTAAAGAAACAAGTCAACTTCCAAACTGCTCCAAGCAATGTTGATGGAATTGTGTACATCCTTAATCCTTTCACTGTCTTCACACCCAACAGTTCAGAAAGATCTTTCCAATTGGATAAAGTTTAAGGGCCCGAGCTTGACATTTTGCAATATTTAGCAGATGCCCCTGTCAGACAGGGAAAAGAAACCCAAAAAAAAAAAGAAAAGAAAAGAAAAGCGAATTCTGTAAGGAATTTAACAATTAATGCATCATTTTTTTATAAGCAAAAAATTTATTAATATCAATAGGCATAGCCAAATACACTGGATGTATACAAGAGAAAAACATCATTGTTAACTTCATTCAAAACAAAATAAAATTCACAAAATAAAATCATTTTAATGATTTTACATTAAAATATAAAATCAAGAGAACGTCCAACAAAACCGCTAACAGTTTAGCTAAGTTTTTATGTTCCTTCAACAATGTATCCCACAGATTGTTTATAAGACATGTTAAGGGGAAAATGGCTGAGTCTCAATTCTTAGACAATTTTTTTATTAGTAACAATTTTTAGCACCTCTCAATATCAGGCATTTAACGAAACACCTCTAATCAGAACTTGATTTGCATTCTTGGAAGATTATATCTCAAATACATCGTGATCACACGTGCATGCACCTTTCTTCAAAAGCTTTACAAGCAACACACAAATTATGGTCAAAGCAACATTTCAATTATATACAGTGGAAAGATGAACCAGTCCTGATTATTATGAAACCATACAAGTTATTCTACCTTAAAACTGTATACTAATGCACCCTAAATTTATTTCAATGTAATATAACAAAACAAAAGAAAACATATAAGCATGCCCTTGAAATGATATCGCCCCAAGAATATAGTAAATGCTAACAGAGGTATAGGTGGAAAACAGAGAATGAAGAACATCATATGAAGTCCAAGGAGAACAATGAAAGCATAAACTGAATAAGGAGGAGTCTTCCAACGATGTGAGACCACCTCTTTGTGGAAGAGGATTTTTCAAGCTATTTGGTCATGAATGCAAAATGTGATGAAGATGTATCTCATTGGAAATAATAAAAATGCAACGAAATATCTCATCCGAGAGGGGGCAGAGGCCTCTGGTGTGGCCACCTCACTTTGGGTTGGCTGCTATCCACCTCTTATCAAGGTGGATTTCCTGCAAAGGGCATCCACCTCCTTTAGCAATGGCGACTGGTCACCATGTAAGAGGGCAGAGGCCACCCTACCATCAGTGTGGGGTGGAGATCTGCAGAAGGCACTCCTGCCCCTTTACGTTTTTTTGACCTTTTAGTTTCTATTTAATTTTTTTAAATTTTTTATCTTAATACTTTAATTTTTAATCTTCTTATTCTTTGATGTGAGAATATTACACGTGGAGTTGATGTGGGATGATTGAGAACACTGTCACAATTATTGCTTGATGAAATTTAGATGGAAGAACTGTTTGAATCAAATTGCAAAACCCAGGTACCCAAAAGCGACATTCTTAAAACTGAGTGATCTTTTTAAAATAGTTTAAAACCTTTTCTTTCTAGGTGAAAGGTTTTGCACTTTTAAAGAAAGATTAGTGTAAAACCTAGGGACCAAAGGTTAAGTTAACCCATTATAAGTCCAAAAAGATTCAATGTTAATGACTGCAGTAACTAAGCAAAAAGAAGGTTAATGACAGCAGTTTACCTGCAATCACAGATCAGCCCCAGCTAATAAAATTCCCTGACTTCTCTGTCTTCAGCTGTTGATCTATCCCATTACCGAAGCTTTAGATTTTACATTTCGAGGATGGCTAGCTTTGCGAAGTTGAGGGTTTTCAATAGAATACACAAGAAGGCTTCCATCTTTTGTCCCCGCTAAGAAGCATTCTTCTGGGGTGACTGTTAAAGATGTTATTATCTTTCCAACTCCATTATACCGTTTGATAATCTCAAGTGAGTTCATAGAGCGAACAACTATCTGCCCTTGGTCACCTGCACAAACCAAGAACTCACCGCAACCACTCAGTTCTACACAATTGAGGCGTCCATTGGAATCGGATGCAGCCAGATGTTTTCCATTAATAGAATAAAGGTGCAAACTGAGATCATCATCAGCATAAAACACAATTCGCCCATGCCGAGAGGCAACGAGCTTTGACAAGGCACTGCCAGAAGGATGGCGTAGGGATCTTACATATCTTCCCTCCCTAAGGGTATGGAAAACACAGGTTCCATCTTTTGACCCACTGATAACTATATCAAGCTCCACACTAACATATAAGCATGTAATTATATCATCATGCCCACAAAGAATATGGAAGGGAGTTTCAACAATAACATAGTCTTTACGAGGTAGCTCTGTATGTGAGGTACGCACTCTCTTTTCTGGGGTTCTACCACGGAAAACTTCCCACACCATGACTGTAGTGTCATAACTTCCAGTTGCGAGGATGCTCCCATCAGATGTCACTGCAGAATTATAATTCACCTTCAGTGGTTTCTATAGTAAACAAAGCTAAAGTAACAAAACACTAAACAGAAAGGAAAAAAAATACACAACGTATTTTGGATGGAAACAAGATCATGCATTACAATGCAGGAGCACAACACTCGCAAGCGTTGACAGTTATGCATCTCCAGTTTCACCAACAATATATATGCCATGAGAGAGACAGAAAATCACGATGGTCATTTCAAGCAAGTGTAGCCTTGTGAATGAGATTAGGATACTGTTGATTGTTCCTCTAACTCCACTCTGAGTTCATACCCCTCCATCATGTCATAACTGTGATGTTAAGCACAAGGCCATGCCTTGTAACACGAGATTAAGTGATAATCTTTTCCTCCTGGCTTTTTTTTATTTTTTATTTTTTATAGGAGAAGAGGTTGCTAACATGCATCCATATGAAGTATCCACAGCAGTAACAGCAAATGATGAATCCAATGAGAAAACAACAATTCTATTTCCCAAAACTCATTACATATAAACTTCAAGCTCTTGATATTTCAACAGGGAACTTCCTTAGAATCTTCACAGAAAAAGTTTTCTCTCTGTACAAACAAAGTTTTCTGTACAACCAAAAACTCCGATGAGGCTGGTGGGATTAAGCGGTGAGATCACAACTGAGCAGTGAGTTGTAGGGGTCACGGAGTAGGATGGGGTTCAGAAGAAATTTAGATATAGAATCGAAAACATTTGGTTTGAGGAAGGATCCTTACAGAAAGTAGTTGGAAGATAGTTCAGGAAGTGAGACTTGGGATGGTTTTGGTGCAATGGTTTGCTAAAGCATTAGAGGAGTGTTTGAAGGGGGGGAGGGGGAGATGAAGGATTTTTCCACATCAAGGGAGGGTGCCAGGAGTTTCATTGCACAGAGGTGTTCAAATGTCAATGGCCGTTTCATGGCGTTAGTAGAATATGGTGGGAGTGGAAGGCGAAATTTTATCTTTGTACCGAAAGACATGGAGGGGACGGGGTGGAGGAGGATGGCATATGCATTGAGGGAGGCCATTTCGGGGGAGGGGATTGTGTTTCATAACTTGGGGCAGAGTATCACAGAAACCGTCAGGGATGGGGAGTCAAACACAAAGTCGGTCGTACAAGGAGGCTCTAGTGCAAATGACGGCGCCGATGCAGTCCCGAGTGCAATATTCGCGTGGAGGGGCCGGTGGTGGTAGAACTCAACAGCAAACAAGGGTGAGATGCCTACAAGGTCAAGGAACGGAAATGGCCCAACACACTACAGGTTCAGATTTGGTGCACTGGAAGGGAGGCAATGGCAGGCCTGTTGTCGCTCAGGCAGATGATGGCATGCACAGTACTCTAAAGGGCATGAAATCCCAACTGACAAATCTGCAGGGGAAAGTGGCTGCTCTAATACACTGTGTTGAGGAGGATAATGCTACGGCCTTGGCCTTTGCACCTAGGTGATATTGAGCCTAACAAACATAAGGGTGTAGGCAAGAAAGCTGGGCTTCAACCCGTGGGGAGTAATAAGCAACCAAGGGATTTGGCAAGGTCTGATGGGCCTCAGGTAGTAGGTTTGTCAAAAGACCATGAAAGGGCTGGTGGCCCAAAGATACTAAGGGGCCCACGATCTGGGCTTCAGCCCATGGAAGAAAACACAAGTCAACGGTGGGTGTTCAACCCATGTGGAGAGTGAGAGGTGGGGACGTGGCTAGGCCTTCTAACAGCGGGAGGCTCTTGACCTCACCGGCAAAGGTCCCAACAGACAAGACCATAGCCACAAAACTATCGACGGTGGCTCAGATGACGGACTTGATAGAGAGAGAGGTGTTGGCGGAAGAGCCCGAAATGGATATCGTCGATGCTGCACCGTTGGACGTTGGATCCAAGGCCCAACCAGGCCAGGCAAGGCTGACAGATAGCAAGGGCGAGTCTCCTCTCAAGACCCAGGTGGTTTCCCCACTAGTGAAAGTGTCACAGCATCTGGAAGTGGCCTGTACGTTGTTTATTGAAGAAGAGAACGCAAATGAGGTTTTAGAGGGGCTTTCTTAGATGTTAGTACCTATAATGGCCGCCTCTGAGTGGGATGGTAGGTCCAACTGTGTTGAGGAAGAAATGTGGGTGCCGTGCAATCACAATGGACACCCAAGGACGTGATAGACATGGCTGGGGAGCCAGTACTCCTGAGCTGCTTTCTGCCAGGTTAGTATAGTGTCTCTGATTGGGTTTTACACAAGGCAAAGGAAATACAACATTGTGTGGGAATTGAATGCGAGGCCTTCGAAGAACAATTCATGGCTTTGCTCACAACCATTGAAGATGGGCATGTTTAGCAAAAGAAATCAGGTTCTAAAAAACAGAGGGAGCTCAAGAGACTCACTTGGTCTCTAAATTATGAAGGCAGCTCAAGCAGAGAAAGAACCAAAGGGAAGGGAATATCATCGTCTTTATGAAGCCCAAAATTATTTCTTGGAATGTCTAAGGGCTCAATTAGGCTAATAAGCGTCTTCGGGTGAAAAAATTACTTTGTGACTGGAAGGCGGACATTGTGTGTTTACAAGAGACTAAGCTGAAACTTATTACAAGAAAAATTGTTCGAAGTTTATGGACTTGTACCTATGTGGATTGGGCTTACTTAGCATCTGATGGGGCTTCTGGAGGTATATTAATTATGTGGGATATAAGAGTGGTAGAGAAAATTGAGGAATTCATTGGACAGTACTCAATGGCTTGTTACTTCAAGAATGTGGAAGACAATTTTTTGTGGGCATTCGCTGGCATCTATAGGCTGAACCTAGATAGCAATAAAAGACTTCTATTGGAGGAAATAGCGGGAGCTCATAGTTGGTGGGACACACCATGGTGCATAGGCGGTGATTTTAATGTTATAAGGTTCCCAAGCAAATGATCAAGAGAAAGTAGGGTGTGACCTGCAATAATGGAATTTTTAGAGTGTATTTTCGACTTGGGATTGGTGGATCTTTCTCTCATTGGCGGAGTATTTACGTGGTCAAATCACCATACATGGTCTAGATTGGACAAATTTTTAGTCTCGTCGGAGGGGGAAAGCCATTATTTGGATCTATGCCAAAAGAGGCTTCCTCCCATTTGTTCGGATCACTTTCCTATCTTGTTGGATTGTGGTGGGATTCAAGGAGGGCGTCGGTATTTTAAATTAAAAAATGTGGTTGAAAACTGAAGGCTTTGTGGACAGGGTTAGACAACGGTGGTCCTCATATCAGATACATAGCACTCTTAGTTTCATTTTGGTAGGTAAATTGAAAGCATTGAAACAAGATTTAAAGCTTTGGAATATTCACTCCTTTAGTGATATAGGTGTCTAGAAGAAGTCTATGTTGGGAGAGATACAAGAATTAGAAAGGATACAGGAGGGTTGGGTCCTTTCCTTGGAAGAGTTATCTCATAAGGCAGAATTAGAGAAGGTTATATTATTGGAGGAGATTTCTTGGCGCCAAAAATCTAGAGCATTGTGGTTGAAAGAAGGCGATCGAAGTACGGAGTTCTTCCATAGAGTGGCCAACTCTCATAGGAGAACTAATACCATTGAAATGTTGCACATAGACAACGTGGCTTGTCCAGAGACTCTTGTGATTCGAGAGCATGTTGCTGATTTTTTGAACACTTACTTACTGAACAGGTGGGATGGAGGCCAAAGCTTGGTGGACTAACCTTTAAGTCCTTTGAGCCACAAAGTGTTCCATGGTTGGAGAGACCCTTTGAGGTGGAGGTTCATGGGTCGATGAGGAAAATGGTTAAAGATAAAGCACCTGGTCTTGATGGTTTCTCTACGGGATTCTTCCAAACATGTTGAGATGTGGTGGAAGAGGATTTAACAAAGGTGTTTCAGGAATTTTTTATTTTTTTTTATTTTTATTTTTTATTTTTTTTTATTTTTCTGTTGGGAAAGTTGAAAAAAGCCTAAATGCCACTTTTATTAGTTTTATTGGACTTATTCCTAAGAAGCTTGGGGCAATGGAAGTGAAAGATTATTGACCCATTAGCCTTGTAAATGGGGTGTATAAAATCATATCCAAGGTGCTTACAAATCATCTAGGGGAGGTGTTGGGAAAGATTATTTCGAAATCCCATGATGCTTTTGTAAGGGGTAGGCAAATTTTGGATTCAGTTCTCATTGCCAATGAATGCCTCGATAGTGGAATAAAATCCGAAAATAAGGGGATCGTATGTAAATTGGATATGGAGAAAGCTTATGATCATGTGAATTGGGACTTCTTAATTTACTTGCTTGGGAGATGTGGTTTTGGGAAGAGATGGTGTTCATGGATCAGATGGTGTATCTCAAAGGCGAAGTTTTCAGTGTTAGTAAATGGCAGCCCAGTTGGCTTCTTCAACTGCTCGAGAGGCCTAAGACAAGGGGATCCTTTGTCTCCATTTTTATTTGTCATAGCTATGGAGGCGCTTAGCAAAATGATCTCGGCTTTGGTTAACAATGGTTTTGTAATTGGTTTCTTGGTTGGTGACCTCAATAGGGGCACTCTTAACATTTCTCACCTATTGTTTGCAGATGATACATTGATTTTTTGTGAAGCAGAACAAAACCAGAGGCAGGAATTGAGGGTTCTCTTACTTTATTTTGAAGCGACATTTGGTCTAAAAGTGAACTTCGACAAATCAAAGTTGGTGCCAGTCGATAATGTTTGCAATATCCGACAGTCGGCTAACATTCTTGGATGCAAGTTTTCCTCTCTTCCCATGAATTACCTTGGTCTTCCGTTGGGGGCAGCATCACGTGGCTAAATCGATTTGGGATACAATGATTGAGAAGATTGAACGTAGAGTAGTTGGTTAGAAGAGATTGTACTTGTCGAAAGGTGGTTGGATCACCTTAATCAAAAGCACTATGTCCAATTTACCAACGTACTTTCTATCTCTATTTCCCATTCCAATAAGTGTGGCGACTCGGATTAAAAAATTGCATCGTGATTTCCTTTGCTATGGAATGGGGGATGAATTCAAATTCCACCTGGTCAAGTGGGATAAGGTATGCTCTACAATTTCTTTTGGTGGGTTGGGAATTAGAAATATGAGGATCTTTAATTGGGCTTTACTTGGAAAATGGTTGTGGAGATACACTATGGAACCGGAAACTCTATGGAAGTCGGTGATAGACCTTAAATATGGAGATGTGTAGGGGGGTTAAAGCACTAGAGATGTAAGTGAGGCTTATGGAGTGGGAGTTTGGAAGCATATTAGACGAGGGTGAGGGGTTTTTACTCGTCATACTAGACTTATGTTGGGAGATAGTTCTAGAATTAAATTATGAAGTGACCTATGGTGTGGGGATAACACCTTTAAGGATTTAATCCCTTTAGTTTTCAGGATTGCTTGTGAAAAAGAAGCTGCAGTGGCTAATGTTATGGTGCTATCTAGGGATCAAGTCCAATGGAAGGTGAACTTTAGGAGGGCAGCCCAAGATTGAGAAATTGGTAGCTTTGAGGATTTTTTTCGTCTTTTATACTCCATGAGACCGAACATTCAAGGAGTTGACAGGTTGTGGTGGATACCAACCGGTAAAGGCATGTTCTCGATTTGTTCTTTTTACCCATGGAAGAAGATTTGGCAAAGGAAAATGATACTCTCACCACCGGTTCTTACCGCTCGGTGTTACTGCTGGAATTTTTTATTTTATTTTTTAATTTTTCTTTTTACTTAGTGATTGAGAAAGTATTTTTTAATAATATTGTGATCTTTTTATTTTTTTAAAAAATATTTAAAAGTGTTAAAAATACATGTAAAAAAAACACAAAAAAAAGAGAGACCAATTATGCCTAACGGTAGCTCCCAGCGGAAGCTAGGAGCGGTGGACGTAGCACCGTCCTTTGGCAAAATAGGGTGCCTCCTAAAGCAGCACTTTTTGTTTGGTCAACTTCTTTGGGTAAAATTTTGACGATGGATAACTTATGGAAACGGGGGGTGATCATAGTAGACTGATGTTGCATGTGTAAGAAAAGTGGTGAGACTGTGGATCATTTTCTACTGCATTGTGAGGTTTCTAGAGAGATATGGGATGCTTTGTTCTGCAGGTTAGAGCTAGCTTGGGTCATGCCTGCCACAGTGTTTGAGTTCTTGGCCAGCTGGAAAAATCTAAGAGGAGCACCCCAAATCATAGCTGTGGAAAATGGTGCCTATTTGCATCTTGTGGTACCTATGGAAGGAGCGAAATGACCAGACGTTTGAAGACAAAGAACGCTCTATAGAGGAACTTAGATCACTTTTTGTTAGAACATTATTTTTATGGGCCATAGCTGTAGATTTTAATGGCCTTGGCATTCATGACTTTCTTGTTTCTTTTTCTTCTTCCTAGATAGGCATTAAACTCGTGTATACCTTCGTGTGTACTTAGGGCTAAGCCTATTATTATTAATACAATCATTTACTTATAAAAAAAAAACTTCAACAGATCCAATAGGATGAACATTTTGGGTTTTGCTGTCAAGAAGGGATTAATTTGGTGTTTAAAAAGACCATAAAGTAATCTCCTTTATAAGAGAATGTTTTACCTCAGGATGCTGGGCAAGAGTGCAAAAGAAAAGTTGGGATTTTACTGAGGACAAGATATGTTAACACAATTCTACCACTGCTAAGAAAGCTCTGGCCTTTCAGAGGCAGTGGCTGTTCTATCTAAGCACTGTGAATGCTACTAGCATAGATAAGGGAGTAGTTATCAGTAAGTTGAACTATCTTTGACCTATGAAAGATACCTGCAACACAGCTGACCACATCCTTGTGCTGTCGGATGCTCTGCACCATTCTGCCATCATTTAAGGATATAACCTGAAAGCTATTTTCCCAATTACCACTTGAGATCAAAAAATTCTCAGATGGAGTCTGCAATGTTGCAAAGCATTGCGCTCCAAGTTCAAAATTCTCAGCCAAAGGACTCCCGATTTTGCGAGGATAAAGAATATCAGAACCAACTCCAAAGAAAGGGTCCTGCAATAGTTTGAAGATTTTGATTTAGTATTAAGACATAAAATCATAAACTTGAATTCGTACAAAAAATTTACAAAAGCCAGAGATCTCAATAAATAACAGAAACCCAACCTGAGATGCAGAAAAGGTAAAATTTCCCCCAGTTTGCAGTTGGGTTGTCAACCACATCTTAACCGACAAGGTAAGCCCCTGGTTCACAAGGACAATGTTCGAGTCCAATACCCCGACATGAAGTACAGAAGATGGTGGATAACTTGTACCACAAACAACGGAAGTCAAACTGATAGAATCAGGTGCAAAGTACAAAGGATGAGCAATTGGAATTGGAGGTCCTCTTCTAGGATGCTTTTTACGGAAAATCTGGATTGGAGTCTGGCCAAAATTTGCAATTTGGTCTTCAATTGCTGCTCTTTGAAAATCATCTTCCATGATGTCCAGATCAACAGCACCCTCGTAAGTCAGGTAGTAAAAGATATTTGCTGCCTGTAATTTAAAGTTATTTGTCAAGAAAAGGAATCCTGAAAAGATGCACAGAGTTTTAATGGATTAAACAGACATCAGTTTCCCATATTAGATAATACCTCCACTGCCGGTTTTCCCCGCTGCTTATAACCAAACACCAAATCTATCCAGTGGTGGAGATTTGAACTAACATATTCACTTTCAAGGGCCTCTCGATTTCTATTAATAAATTCTTCAGGCAAGCCCTGTGCAAATAATATGGAACTAAGCTTCTCATTTTAGAAGGAAAGCTAGAACTAGACAGTTAAACCCCAAAACAAATTCAATTAACATGGTGTAGGGAATAATAATTGTATTGATTTCATGAACACAAATAATGATGATGATGATGATGATGATAACAATAATAATAGTATGAAACGTGCTTAGTTATTTTCTACTTTAAAAAAAATTATTCTGCATGCTTAAAAATGTTGCATCCTAATGTTCAAGGTGTGTCGAATATTTGCACAAAAGTATCACAACTATTATTGGATAGGTTTCAGTAGTCCAATTTTATTCTTCAGGTTTGCAGTTTATAAATCAAATGTTGGATATGATGCAAGGGAGTGTCTGAGAAGACTGGTATCCAAAATGGACCCAGTCCCCTAGTAAAAGAATCTATGCTACCAAGCCATCTCTGGTGATAACTCAACAATTTGAAGTGCTTCTCTTGTGTATTCTTGCTAAATACATAGTCTGTGAGACGATCTATTCTGCAGAGTTTTTTCCTTTTGATAACTAAGATAAAGTTTTATTAAAACAAGTAAACAAGCATTCCCCAAGTACATAGTTAGTATACAGAAGAGAACACCTATTATAAGTTAGGAGCAAAAAGATGATACAAGAAAGTCATGAAGACTAGATCCACTGGGTATAATGACAGAAGCCCAAAGAATAAGGTGTGGAAAAAGAAACGTCTAAGCTCAGCAAAAGAGCACTCCCTATAACTTAAATGTTATATGCTAAAAATTCAGGGAGAAAAAAATCCTCTCTTAACTTCTTGATGTGGGGAAGATTCGAAGATGCTTAATTTTATACAATTGATT
>QEOT01003061.1:19030-38665 GCA_003123785.1 Pterocarya stenoptera
TTCAATAGCCTAATCGTAGGTTGTGTAGTCTTAATTTGTTAAAGCCTTAGTAGGGGTGGTAATATGTAACACAACCCGTTAACCTAATATGAACACGACACGATAGGTTAGGATTTAGCCTTAACAGGTTCGGGTCAAAATGAGTTGACCATTTAAGACACGATTGCTTAACGGGTCAACCCATTATGACCTATTAAGAAAATTAAAGTTACAATTATACCTTTGTACCTAAAAATAAAATTGTTGAAATTTTTAATTTCGATATTTTTATTGTTTAGATTGTAATTTTGGACTTGCAGTTAGTTTATATTGTTTATAGATATTGTGATTTTAACATTTATATAAAATTATGCTAAACTTAACTAGATCAAACGGGTTAATTTTGAGTTTATTCAATCCATTTATATAAACGGGTCAAAACGGGTTGACATGACATGATCCGTTATATTAATGGGTCATGTTAAGGTTTAAGATTTTGACACGATAAACTTAACGGGTCGGGTTAAGGTTGACCTATATAGTATAATATACATATCTTGATACGATACGAACACAACCCGTTAACACGATTTGACACCCCTAAACCTTAGTTTTGAGATTAATTTATTTTTCAAGATTCTTGGTCATTTAAAAATAACTTAATTAAAACACGACATATAAAATATAAATTGATGTGAGATAAAGTTTAAAAATAAAATAACATTTCTTTAATATTATCAACTAAAAATATAAATTTAAGATAAATATAAGAGAAATAATTTATACAAATTTTAAATAGATAAATCTCATATAAAACCTTATAAAAAATAGATCTCACCTAAAAAATATTAAAAAAAGAGATTATTTTATTATTATTAAGGAATCACTTTTTTTACAAAAAATTTATAATGATATTTATGATATTGTAATTATAAAGAAATATATTTTTAATAAAACAACAATAATAGAAGATTCCGAAGATATTAACGTCTACGTCCCATTTGAAAACGAGATAGATGGCACGTTAGTGGTGCCGACACCCGTCACTTCGTTGAGTGGTGGGTCTGATGCAGCACACTTATGTTCGCCACGGGAAAAAGGGTTTAGGTACGTTGTTGGGGGGACCACAATTGGCGTGCAATACTCACTCTCATTCTTTATTTTTTATTTCCAATCCACAGCCCAGATTCGACCTCGGCATTTGTGGTCTTACAATCCAATGGCTATGATTACGTAATCCCCTCGAATCCTCTGCCGTCAGCTTTTCTTTTCTCAATGGCTGAAATCTTTGTCCGAGTTCGATTATTATTTATTTCTTTCCTTGTATATTTTGATGAATGTGGCAGCTAGCTAGGATGTTCACGACCTGGTATTTTTATATTAAAAGTGACCCAAAGGGCATCTTACTAATTTAAATATTAGAGTGACGTTACAATATGTATCGATGAAGGATACGATTTTAATATTATTGTTTTATAAATTAAATTATGTTATGTAAGCATTTCATTTAGTATTATCTACACGATTTATAAATATAATCTTTTATATATATATATAATATGAGAAATGAATAACATTTCTTTACAGCATTGTATCATGTCAGTATCATATTGATTTATCATTTATATATGTTTAATTGTAGGTCTCATAAATGATTTCTTAGAGTTTGTTGATTTTAACATGCATGTGGTTTTTGTTTAAAATTTTTTATTAAAAAAAGAGTCGGGCTATTCTGCAGTATGCTCAAGTTGCTCTCTTCACATTTTGTTTTTTGTTTTTTTTTTCACATTTTTTAATATATTTACATATTTAAAAAAAAAGAAATTTTTTTTTTCAATATACTTAAAATCACTTCTTTAATCATTAAAAAAAAGAAAAAAGAAAAAAAAGCAGTCAAATTGAGCGGTACAATTGAGAGGACAAAGTAGTTTTTCCTTAAGAAAAAACACCGGCACAAAGAATAAATATAGATAGAAGCCACTGTTTGGAGAAGTCATTTTACACACATGATGTGGCATTATTTAGACCACACACAGAGAATATGAAAAAAAAAAAAATCTAATGACAGCCACGTAGTGAGTGCAACGAGTGCATCGCTACAGTGACTTCTATGTAAAATTACTCCCGGCACAAAATGTCATGTTTAATATTCCCATCTCACATCAATCATAAAATTATCTTATATTGACGTCGATCTATTAATTCTCCGAGTAATATTAGTACTAGTACTGCGTCCTCTATTTGGTTGGTGACGGTACGTAATTACGAGTAAGTCGTATTAATTCATGATAGTCATTTTTCCTATTAGGAATGTAACATTAACAACAGATTAGATTTTTGAATTACTCTTTGGTGTCGTACACTACAAGAAAAAGAATTTTTATGACGGATTATTTGTGATTAGAATGATTGTTTGCAACGAAAAAAAAACACATTTTAACAGGAAGAAAAACTCTATATGCAAGAGAGTTGGCGTAGGGATGTGCACGAATAAACGCAGGAGTTCTAGGTGGAAATTAATACGGTGCATTTTAGAACTTTTCCCCTCCCAATTTCTAAAACCCATCTCGTGCTCCCCCTTCATCTCCCTCCTCCATGTCGTGTCCTGTGTTGGGTTTTTAAACCCTAATTCCTCCATCTCCCTCCTCCATGTCGCGACCCCGTGATGGGTTTGTTATGCTATGCAATTATTCTCATTTCCTTCATTGTGTAGTGATAGTAAAGGCACGAGAGGTTGTGAGGCCTGATAAGTTTCCTCTGCTCTCTCCTTAGTCATGGATGCATGCAACTCAGGTGGCATGAACGGATTTTCCAAATCATATTCGACTCATAGGAATCCAATGCAACCTATAGACTTTGCTGAAGCCACCAAGCCTCACCGTATCACCCTCCATTAATAGCTCCATGCATTCCCCCGGCTCCACCTTCTTCTCCATGACCCAGGTCCCATGCACTGAATGACCAAGAAACCATCATGAGCTTGGTTTTTATCATAAAAGAAAACCCAATATCAAAAACTGAAGAAAAAAACTTTGTAAGTGAGAAGAAAGAATTACCGAACGATAATCCATGACAGAGAGCCGTGCTTAGAATTCGTGAGGATGTCCAGTTGGGAGAGAGAAATAGAGACGAACAGATGGGGGGATTTTTTTTTTTACAATGAGAGAAACATAGAGGACTTTTTTTACAGATGGGGAAATGAACCCACTTACTACAGATGATGATGAAGACTGGTAGAGATGAAGTGTTCAAAATTGCGAGAGATAATGCCGATGATGACCTTGGACGATGAAATGTTGGGGTCGAAAATGCTAGAGGCGCGATGGAGAACGAGAACTACGTCTTTCCCTTCTTGTGTGTTTCTTTTTCATGTATTTCCAATGCTTTTTCTATTTTTTATTTTATTTTTTTAAAACAGTGATATAACATCCTGCGTAGCTGTCTTGCACAAAGTAACCTGCTTGTAGCAGAGTTGTAACAGAAATAGTCATTTTTATAAAAAATAACTAATTATAAATAAGTAATTTTCTTGAAGTACAGTATTAATGTCACCTTCCTTATATATATATATATGTATGTATCTAATTTGGTGGTTCAACTAATGACACTTGCACCGGCTTTAAATAAAGCAATATACTCGGCCGGCGAAATCTGCTCCAAGATGCATGCATGCCGATTAACGTACTCATGTGCAGTCCACCTAGTCAATTTCATGAGTGCCAAAATGTTGCTGATTATATTTACCCAATAATTGTGCAATCAATTAACCATGTATGGATTAATGCAGCAAATTATTGAGGATATTGGAGTACTAGAAGTTTATAATTAAAAAAAGATATCCATATTTTTACTAACATTGGAAAAAAGGAAAAAAAAAGAAAAAGGTTGCTGTCGGAAGTTTTCAAATGGCATACAGCTAGGATATATATTAAAGTAATAGTACTAGTTAATTAGAATTGTAAAATTACCGATACTTATCTTAAAAGGGATTACCTCAACGAGTTAGTTCAACATGTGAAATATTAAATTAAATAAAATAAAGTGTAGAGTTAGAATTTAAATTCAGAATTTTTACTTTAATATTATGTAAAATCACCATCTGTCTCAAAAGTCTAAACCGATAAAAAGAAATATATTGATGTATTATATTTGTAATAAGAAATTGCAACTGTTTTATAGATCTATTTGGTATGTGTTTGACCAATTGCATGGGATTCTAAAACAAAACGTACAAAACCCAGCTCGCACAATAATTCAAAATAATTATAGACTCTTCATCTACTCCAATCCACCTGGCCTACCTAGCTGCGCGCTTTGAATTAGAAGCTAAAAGCAAGTTAGGAAATTTTCTCCCTGTCAAGTTTAGGTGGAGAATAATGGATACTGGTATATATTATATATGGTTAGTAACGCAACTAACTCGTACCGTCGCAACAGCTAGCTAGCACGCGCGCACATTAACTTACGTGTGGAACTCATGAGGCCTGACAAGTTTTTTCTCATCTGATCTTATGAAAGATGATACAGCAAGTTAATTATTAAAAGGGAAGGGAAATTACAAATTACTCCCTAAACGAATATCGCTAAATCGGAGATTATATATGAAAAGAAAAGGAGAGCCTCCGGCCAAATATATTGCTAATTAATATGGAAAACCATATATTTTTTCCTTTTCAGCAATATGCGAAGGCAACAAAAGAAGACAAACCGACGTAAGTGATCATGAATGTCCGTACGTAACATGTGCACATGATACAGAAAAATTGTGTGGCAGCAGGCCGTCATGTTCGAGATCAGCATACACGTGTGTGTGTGTGTGACCAAACCATGCATGGCCATATACAGCTGTTGAAATTAGCACGTGCGAATCATGGTATAGACGTAGGAAAGGAGGGACAGCTTGATGGTACGTAAAGGAACGACATGCGTGGCGATAGATATCGCGCGAAAATTTGCAAATTTCTCAAAAAACGACACAGATCGAAATAACTTAAAATAAATTGGCAGGAAATTCGATGATCCTGCACCTAATTATACGTACGTACGTAGTAGTTAAAAACAAGATATATAGTTTTAATTAAATTATAGCCAACACTAGACATCGATTGCTCATTATAATTGAAATATATATAATTAGCACACATGAGATAACTCAAAACCTCTTGAGCTGCGAGATAGCGACATGAAGGACCATCCCATGCATTTTGCATGGCAAACATGGAGTTAATATATGGTGCCAGTGCCCTACACGATACGTAAGATTAACCCACTACATGCCAAAGATCAACATGCATTCATCCATTAATCATTACATGAACAACTTAAGTGAATTAATTGGGACCACCCTACAAATAGAGGCCGCCAGGTACTGTATGAAGAATAATAGAACCACCCTTGACTAGGGTGTTATTTACAGGCAAACCTAGCTCATCATGGTGCGTACTCGAATTGTTCGTACGTATACCCTAGACTATATATAGGTGCATGCATTTTAAATAAATATATATATTTATATATATAGGAGAGGTATGCGCCGGCGCTGCATGCCTTTAATTATGAGGTCAGCCTTAATTGGATTTTTATTTTTTTATTTTTTATTTTTATGTTGGTAAACCTCTCAAAAACATGATATTAATTAAAGAAGTAATTATTAGTGTATTAATATTTTTTTTAAAAATACTTACTTAATCATTAAGTAAAAAAAAAAAAATCAGAGGGATCGATTCCAAGCATTTTCTTTGTTTGCACCCATGAGATGTTGAACCAACTTAAATGTTAAAAGAAGTGATATCTCAAAATCAAAACCTTTATCATTTGAGCCTTAATTAGAATCTTGGTACATGGATGTATGCATATATGCATGCGACGTGGCTTGGAGTTGGAACGCGGGACTCAGAAAATGATCTATTCATAAGCAATAACTAAGAAAACAGAATAAAAAATCCCTAACCCAGTTCTAGATGATCTTTTGTCAATATATACCATATATATTGAAGCGACGAAAGTACGGTTGGTTAATTTGCAATTTTCCCAAACAATGTACTATAGGAAGCCAAACTAAATACCCAAAAAGACTTTGACTCGCCTAATTGCTATATATAATGTAAAAGTGTAAATTATGACTTTAATAGAAGATAGGAGCAATGTCGATGTCAATTAGGCCATGCAACATGCATGCTAGCTATATATATTTTGTGACTACCTAGCTACCAATTATCAGCTAGCCCCTGGCCGGCATAAAGTTCTCCACTAGTTGATATGGCTAGCTAGATAGACAGCTTGATGCACATGGTGGGGATCGGGATCAATTAAGGAGCTGCATGCTGCACGCAGCTAGCATTGTGAGATCAGTACGTACTAATTAAAGGTCGATGTAGTCATGTCAATGTTACTTTCCATTTCTGGACTTCATGCACATGGTGGGGAAGGAGCACAATTAACGTCGTACATTCTGAGACTACTAATTAGTACTACGTTTGGACCGCAAACTCCTTTTTATCATGATATTCAATTAATGTAACGTACGTCCTTAGCCAATTATATATATTTGGATGTATTTAACGGCCGGCCTAGCTAGCTACTAGATCATGATCTGTATGTAGTACTTGCAGTAACTAGCTAATTAATTCGAAATTAAGGTTTCACTGCTTATATAATGAGAAGAAAACGGTCGATCGATCCTTCATCCTCTATATATTTTCCTCTAGTTTATATTTTTTCTGACTAAAGGGTCATGTTCGGCGTAATTATATATGAATTATCAATATACACTTTTAAAAACAAATAATATTTCATTTATGACCGAATTTATTTTCTCTTGCACACGTGATTCACGTACATATATGTGCGTACACGGAGAAGATAGAGCTCAGGGAAATCATGCATGTTTTTTGCATTTTTTTCAAGATAATTTAATTACTAAATAAAAAGAATACACTAGGAGGGACCTAGTCATGAAATACATTAGATATAAGACAGAAATAACATTTTAATTGAAAAATAATATTAAATAACTAACCCGATTTCATAATTAGCCGTCGTGAAAACAATAGAACAGTCGGATCAATTGCTAAAACATGATCTGCATGCTGCGTGACGTTTTTGCGTTGGGTTGTACTTAATTTTTGAAAAATGACACAATATAATGTATGTTTTTGTTGTTTTAGTGCTAAATAAAAAATAATGATCCACTTACGTACACAATTTTTTTATTATTTACTTTTAATCTACTAATACAATCATATTATTTCATTAAAAATAAATTTAATATTATAAAATCATCCTCTATTTTATGTCGAGTTGTAAAGTAATTATAAATATATAATGCTACATATAGTTTTAGAGTATTCAATACTCTACGCATATATTCTCTCTTTAAAAAAATTGAGAGATATCGTTAAAAAAAATTAAAAAAATAATTTTTTCATATAAATTCTATATATATGTACTTTTTTAAGTGTAATGTTTGGCTATCGCCCAGCAATGGCCGATGGCCATGCCGCCTAGCCAAAACCCAACCTTTTTATTTTTTTTATTTTTTCTTTTCATATTTTTTAAATATTTTTAAAGAATAAAAGAATATCAATACATTAATAATCACTTATTTAATAAGTAAAAAAATAAAATTTAAATAATTTAAATAGATGAGCAGTCAAAATGAGAGGACAAAATAACATTATTCCTCTTTTAATACACAGGACTACTAGGACTGCATACTAGGAGATATTTTTGTACGACAACAGGCTTAACGAGATTGTGGGGGCTATCGTTCATGTGGGCATGGCCCCATATAATGCCGCAATTCACGTGGGTATGGTAATCGGTGTTTAGTAGCCAGGCAGCCAGCCACGCCCACGTCAAGAAGGATCAGAACATCCGTGTGAGTCAAGCATGTGGGCGTGTGTGGCTATAGCATGCAATGATTTGGATTACTTCACATGGCATTCACGTTTCCATTTGTCAGGGCAGGGCATATCAACCACAAGAAATATCATGTGATGAATTTCTACACGTACAGCTCCTGAAAGTATGCTAGCTTGTTTGATACGAGGAGTACTCCAGTTTTCTATTCGATAAATGCATAATTCGAGTTAATTTAGGCTGAACTTAAAGCCAATACCTTCTTCTAAAGCGGTAGAAGCGTACTGGCTGTTTCTGTTTGTTTAGATCCAATGGTCTTGTGGAAAAATTGTTGTAAAAAGGGAAAGCGAAAGCTAAAGCCAAAAAGAAAAAAGAAAAAAAAGAGAGACTCGAGAGTCTCCTTCAGGCCAGGATCAGCCCCCTGCTGTTTGAATAAATGCCTCAAATATGAGGTTTCTCTTTGAATCAAAACACATTATCAATTACAAACAAAAGAACGCAATCCTTGCATCAAGCTGCGAAATCCTCCACGAGCACAACTCCTTGATGAAACTCACGAGGAACATCAGCATGACAATCTGAGACGTGACCTTCCAGGCTCAATACTTTGGATTGGGTTTGACTTGTCTATGGCTTCTATCACAAAGCTATTGCACCTAACCATTTGAAAAAAAAAAAAACAGAAAATGAAATAAAAGTTCTAAGTTTCAGTTGCATTTGGCTCAACCCCTCCATAATTCATCAATAAGAGAACTGAGTTTCCAACATCAATATTGGGAAAAAAAGGTTTTATGTGAAGAACAGAAGATGAGGGGGAGAGAGCACTAACAAAAAGACTCGTGTCATTTCACCTTCGGACCACTAAAGCCGATCAAATTTAAGAGTGGCTTCTTATGTGGTGCCAGTCGCTCTTTCACACCGGCCGTGAATCAAATTATTTTTGTTACTTTGGTGGAGTCCTTGCATTGAATCTCCTTGACACCTTAAAGGTCTATCTTCATATCATCCTAACTGTGTAGCAGAAACGCAACCATTCTATTAACAGAACCAACAATGATAAAGAAGTAAAACTTTTTAAAATAATGTGGGATTCCATACACCACCTACCCTTGTTCTTATCATATGAGGTATTGTAATGAATTGAGATTGGGAAAGAGAAGTTATTGTTCTTTTTAAGGTTCCAATAGAGCTCCAATTGTATCATTGACTAGTCATTTTGAAAAATAAGTCATGTAGTTCAGATTTTCCACTGGGACGTTACAGTTGATCTCTCTTGCTACTAATTTAGATTGGCCTTTATTTCAACTGTATGTTAAAAATACATTTCTACATGACAACTTGCATGAAAAAGTTTATACGGAGCAACCAAAAGTTATTATATGTTTATAAAGTATGCTTATGTTAATTTGGGATATATTATATCTGGCGCATAGGGTTACTCATGAAAAAAAAAATTATCCACTGCAAATGCATATTTCTATACACATGTTAGGTTTATTACATCTTTATTTGTCATGAACGGAAGTAGATAATCTTATGTTGCATATCCCGATGGTTCAGAGTCCGCTAAATTCTTCACCAATATTATCCTTGTCTTTAGCATGCAATTCTGAGCTACTGCCTCTAAATACGTCTATGTACACGTGGGCTACCCCAAGACTACCTCCTCTTTAAAGCAAAAAATATTTGCCCACATTCACCAACCAATCCAACGGAGTAGATTGTTCGACAAAACTCCAGTACCTGAACAATGGATTCCGCCTTCGATTCTTTTTTCTTTTCCACTTCTAAAGCATTCAAGTACAAGCCAATTTGGGACGAGTTGAGCTACCTCTGGTTCAAGCCTGGTGTTAAGATGTTATAGGCTCTTGTTCAATTCATCGATTTGACTAGATGCCTCCCTCCCGCAAATTAAGCCCATCCTCAATTACAAATTGCTTTCCGTAAAATTTCATGTCGTTTATAAAAATTACGAACACTAGGCCCCGGAACACAATTTGATCAATTTAAACAAATCAAATAAAATTCCCAAAATCAGGTTTGAAACAACAGAAAAAGAGTACGGGTTACTACCCAAACTGAATAGAAATGATTTGGGCGGGGGGTTTTGAAAATATTAAAGCCCCGCCGCCTACACTCGTGCTGTAACCGCAAGCATCACCCCCTCTCCCTTTGTTTCTCCCCTCTATTAACCCACCCAAAACAAAACTCAACAACCACAGGGGTAAAAGATCAACCTACAAGTGCATGGAAAAACTCATGCATCGCACTATGACCTCGAGCGTTCTAACACCAGCTTCTGAGAAGAGAAGCTCTTGTGCAGCAAACAAGGTAAGAAAAGTGCTATCAGCAAAGGATTCTTTCTTAGGCAGGAATCAAAATCATCCTTACTGATCTTCCCATCATTATCAGAATCAAATAAATTGAACAACCCATGGACCTGCAAGTAACCCGCACGACCAAGTTTACGGATGACAACTGGATATTTTATGTTGACAGTGCAAGCATATTTCTCTTCAATATCATTAATAGACATGATGCCATTCGCATAAAAGAAAACAGAAGAGAGGATAATAGCATGGATAGATCAGCGACTCACCTCATCAGCATTCAAGTCTGGGATTCCACGACCAAGGAAATCTCCCAACTGATCCAAACAGCAATTAGAAATTGAATGCAATTCAGACTTTAATAAAGCATTGAGTACGGAGGGCAAAATAAGAGAGGAAAAGAAGAGGAAGGAAAGAGCAATATACTTCATGTTCCAGTACGTAATCATTTCCCCCAGCCGTGCATTCAGTAAAGGATAATTCACAAGCTTGCCTGAATAATGGCTGCTTCATGACGTGTGCTGATCCAAATAAGAACTGCAACGATGAGAAAATAGAATAATATATAGTTAAATAACACAACTATAATCATAAGTTTTCTATATCAGCCCAGAAAGAGCAAACAAATTAGGGCTGATCAGCAACCCACCAGAAGAAATCCGCCCTACTTGGGCAGGCAGGTGGTTTTGGAGACTGCCCGTCCATTAAATTTTTTACTCTCTCTCTCTCTCTCTCTCTCTCTCTCTCTCCAATTCTAAGAGACTTTCCGTCCCACCCCACCAATCCCCTCCCCATGCCAACACTCATTGCTCCCTCAAAGATAATGCCAGCAACCACCACCAGTAGCGATGGCAATTACTCTCGTTCCATTTTTCTTTGGCTTCGTTGATTGTATTGGTGGCACAACCACTGGAGGCAACAGAAGTGAACAATTTTGGGTCTAGTGAAATTGGCTGCGATGGTTTAAAGATTTCGATGCCATTCAAGATTGCATCCTGTTAAGAAGTCCTTCAATTTTGCAGTTCTGCTCCAAGTGCAATGGAGGGTTCACTTAGTTTCTGTAAGGGAACTGTTTCATTTCATTTTGCTGCAATTTCTGGACAGCCAAATGGGACATCAGATGGTTTCAGCAGTTTAAATGGATGGGCCTCATTAAAAAAGCACCCACAGGAAGTTGGTTTCGGTAGTTATCTAACCCCTTGGGCTGGTGGATGTTTGCCGAATCAACCCCAGTGGGGGTCAGTTGGTTTTGGCATCGGGATTGGGCTGAAATCCGTCCAAAAAGAAATAGTGCTGCCATTTTGGTCTCTGGGAATTATTATATTGCCCTGCTGGCACAAAAAAGTAACTAAAGCAATTATCTAGCCCTGAAATCAGGATGATCTATTTGTCATGTACATAGCTCTGGTTACATTTTTTTAATTGACACTGGGTGTTTGAGAACAGTGTCCCGACTAATCCCGGGGGTGCACAGGGCATAGCTCTGGTTACATAGGACTTCAAACAATAAATAAGTAAAAGCAAGTATGTAAAAGCATACATCATGCAGAGAGCGACAGAGACAGAGATAGAGACAGAGTTGGCTGAGAATACCTGCTTGAATGTGATTGTCCCATTTTTCTCCACATCAATGAATGCAAATATCTATAAATCAAAGTTGATTTTCAGGATAGAAGAAAGATGAAAAAAGTAATTAAAAAAAGAGAACAAAAAGTATTACGATAAGAAAATTTTAGTCGAAAAGGGTTCTAGCTGACCCCAATCACTTGTGATCAATACTTGTGTTGGGTCATACATGAATCCATTAAAAAAATCAGTGCTGTTCAATTAGACAATTTACTGTTCAGAAAGTCCAACATGATCTTTGTTATTCTTTTACCATTTACAATGGAACAGGTAATATAATTGAATATACACAGCAATATTTGTTAGCATTCCCCCAAGGTAAAATACCTTATAATCCTTGCCAGAAACTGACATCTGCTCCACTATTAGTTTCGTTCAGACCTACTTCTACCTTACCATGAAACATAAGGGTTCATGCTAAAGAATGAATATTCCAACAATACCGAAGTACAGTAACTTCAACCAGAAAAGGATTGATCCTCAAATTGTGTGGTCAAGATACAAGGGTGAAAGGAGAACCCAATGCAATCACCAATAGGAAAACAACTGAAAATCCACAGATGACTCACCACCCCCCTAATGAAGGAATTAATTGGTATTAGAAGCCAAAATGTAAGACAAGCTTTATAAAGAAATAATTTCATAGAACAATGAGACAAGTGCATCAATCCTAAAAACTCACTGATCCATTTTCCAACATAAATTTCTGCTTTGAACTTCTTTCATTCCGGAGCTCCAATTAAAGGAAAGCAAAATGATCATGGAAAGGCATTGATCTAGATCTAAACATTTTCATGTTACAGAAATGAGAGTTATTTAGGCAACTAACCTCTTCAGAAAGAGCACAAGCCTTCAGTCTTAGAACACTTAAGAAGTCATAAAATCTAACACAGCCACTGCAAAAGGATTATATAGTGAGAATCTATTGGGTTATCTGAACCCATAAAACTAAACGATGATCTTGCATTTGAAATGTCTTGACGGCACGAATACGAAATAGAAAGCATGCATTTCTGAGTCATGCAATTTTGTGACAGTTACATGAACTACACATTGTTGGCACGAATTACTACATAATCTCCTGCAGTGAGCAATGCAGACGTAACTTGGGAACCACTCTATCTAGGAAGAAAATTTAAAACGCCACCCCCCAAAAAAAGGAAACTGGGGAGGAAGAAAAAAAGAGGGAGGGGGGGACCCAACAAAAAGCATCAGGATTCAGGAAATGAAAAGGCTTTTAAAAGGACAATTAAAAAAAATTACAAGCAATATGCTTCGCCTCAGTCCAAAGGAAAGGTCTGGTTAATGACCTACACATGCCGGTAACATTCACCCAACTATTGGAATCGGAACTGGATAACAATAGTGACAGCAAAGTCAACAACATCAACTACTCATGCCACAAATTCAATATAATAGCTTAAAACCAAAACGCAATATATAAATACCATTGACACAAAAATACAAACTTAAAAAATAACTTTACAATTATTTATATGAAAATGCGTCAACAATACCTTGGGTCTGGATTCATTGACAGAAATTTATCCAAAAAGTCCACAGCTTCCAAGCTGCTTATATGGAATAACTGCAAAACAAAAGAAAAACATCATTTATCTTTCCTTCAAATCATGCAAGTACTTCTGAAAAAAACTATAAACAAACAACTGAATTGTTATTTCCAGAATAGGTGGTAAAGTAAGCATATTGATACTCTAATAAAAGGCTGGCCTTCGGTGAGCTCTTACATTGGCAGAAACTAGAAGTAGATAATTATGAGGTAATTGTTTAAGATACTTAAATTCACATTATCTAATAAAAGACTGATAAGCAGGTCTGTGTCAGGAAGAAAACGATCAAAGAAAGCACTGTTTTAAGCAAACTCACTCCTCCATATGAATAGTTCTATAAGGTAACGGATTGATCAGAGCCATATGCACTATTGGCCCCACTTGTGTGAGTTTGCAGAAACAAAAATTTGTCTTCATAAGTTCACTTTTGGGGAAGATATAAAGGGAAAAGAAAAGGCACTATTTGACCAAGTAGACAAAGTGGAAACCTCAATAAATAATTAACCTTCCAAAGGATGCACCATATACAAATACAGATCTAGAATCCAAAACCTTAAAATACAAGAAATGATTCACAGTGAGGCATTTTGGTGCAAGGACTCACTGATTCCACCCTAGCCATTTCGACCATATAACTTGAAGGCTTTTCCTGCAAATATTATGATACTGAAATATCAGCGCCAGACAGTGGAATCCTTGAATTTCACTAATATAAGCTTCAAATTCAATCAGAAGATCATAAAACAATAAAACTCATTGAAAGATTAATCTGCAGTGAGAGTCAGCAAACAAATTCCACTAATGGATTAGGGAGAGAATATTGTAATTAATCCAATCTGTCCTATATCACTGTAAGTTTAACTATATGTTTTACACAGGCCTCTACCAAGTACAGGTTTCATTTCACAAAATTGTAATGAAGACCAATACGCAATGAATACAGAGTAATTCAGAAAGCGACACAGCAGTGGAGAGGCAAAAATTTGTGTCGCCAAAGGTAACAACATGATTGTCAATGATAAAATTGTAATGAAGACCAATACGCAATGAACATAGAGTAATTCAGAAAGCTACACGGCAGTGGAGAGGCAAAAACTTATGCCGCCACAGGGAACAACATGATTGTCAATGATTTAGAGGATAGGACTGATAGAGCAAAACGAAAAAAGCATTCGGGCAGTCAAACACCATGGGGTGAATTGAGGCTTCCGGTGTGATACCCCATATGATAATGATAAGGGTAGGCGGTGCATGAAATCCCACATTGTTTGGGAATGAGAAGTTCTTGCGCTTTATAAGGTTCCAATGGGGCTCTAATTGTATCATTGACTAGTTCTTTTGAAGTATAGGCCACGTGATTTGGGTCTTCCATTGGAGCATTACAAATGGTATCAGAGCCTATCTCAGCTAGAAATATAGGACTTAAGTCATGCCACCTACGATGAACTAGCTTGATGAGGATGTCGGGACTTTAAAGGAGGTGGATTATGATATCCCATATGATAAGGATAATGGTAAGTAGTGTATGAGATCCCACATTGCTTGGAAATGAGAAGTTCTTGCCCTTTATAAGGTTCCAATGGGACTCCAATTGTATCATGACTAGTTCTTTTAGAGTATAGGCCATGTGGTTTGAGCCTTCCATTAGGGCATTACATCCGGATAGTTGTATGCCAATATTACAATTAAATCTTTAAAGAAAATTTAATGACTGTTGATTCTTTAAAAATAATGTGCATTATTAACATAGAACATACACTGATCCTTTCTACAAATTGCTTACATATTGATCTAATTGAACTAATGCAATAGATCTCCTAAATATATTTATTAATTGAATCACTTCATCCCAATGAAAGGGTCAAGCCTAGCACTTTATTCTAGACCTCAATATGCTAATTAATTTCAGATTTAACCATGCATTTCAAATTTAAAGTTCATTTGTTATAAAAGATCTGATATCTACTATCTATTCTTTAAAAAAAAAATCTGTCATTTTAACCGAAATCAACCAAATCCCAATTGTTGGGCAATGGACAAATATAAAGATCATAAAGGCACCTATATTTAAGATGATTGTAATGGGCATAAATAGTAGGCAAGAAATGCAAACCTGCTTTGATTGCAATGCTTTTGTAAGAAGCATTAAGTCCCCATAGGAATGAGAGGTTTCTGTAACATTAAGCGCAGTTGCAATAGCATGGCTAGTCTGCATAGATCCCCAAATGGTTAATTGTTACCAAAAATCTACAAACAATGCCATGATGGGAAAAAGAAATATATACAAGCAAACTCATCCCACAATCTGCACAAATTCATATTTGGCAGCGTCCTTAAGAAAAAAAAATTTATGTATATTCATTTTCATGCTTCAATTTAAAATCCTAAATACTTTACACATCCCTGTCTGTGCCTACAATTAATAGCTCAGTGCTACAAAAATACTCAAAAAATGAGCAAGTGAAAATATCCTTCTCTAAAAGAACAATGGGCAATAAAACTGAAAGAATAATTTTTTGCAGTTGAGATAAATGAACTAATAAGAACAATTCATCCAAGCTTTAAAAAATATCATATAAACACATCTGAAGAATTTAACATGCTTTAATAATCCAAGCCCTTAACTATCACAGACATGTATATGCTTTAAGTATTAAACCAGACATGCATATGCTTTAAGTACTAAACCATATGAGTCAACTGAAATGACAGAATTTCAAACATGTAATAATCTGGTAAGACAGCACAATAGTGCGTACTTACAAATTCAAAACCTACCAAGCATATTTTTAACGGTTCAAGAACACAGTAGGAAAAAAAATCAATTAGAAGCTGATACTCACCCTCTCAGCCAAGTGGATGATGCTTTCTTTTTGATTAGTGAGAGGTGATACCACAGGAAGGTATTCCACCTGTCATGTAAAAATAAATATCTCAAATTAATTTCAAATCAATACAGAGTTTGCAAAAAAAGGCAATGTAGTAACCAAGAGTTCAAATCCAGCAGTGCAGCATACCTCCATAAAATTGTGAAACTGTGTGAACATTCTAAACATGAGCTTTGCCAAAGAGATATTCCCCCTGCATGAGATGGCGTACCACATTATATAGAAAGAACCAAAATGAAGTTCGAGACAAGATAAGTGTCCTACCATGATTGGTCAAAGTGTACGTAAGGATAGCGGACAACTACGGGTTGGATTGGGTATCCTGGGATGAATGCACCAAGTTGGAATGAGATAAGAACGCTTCCATTAGTTGTGGTTCCCTCAGGAAATAATAGTAATCGGGGAAATCCATCGCAAGAAGCCTTTCTCTGTATTCAGATCCTTGAAAACACATTTCTGTATCAAATAGCTTATAAATTGATAAAAATATTTTGCTTATTATCTCTAAAGTAGCCTTAAAAAGATTAGTAAATCAGATTTAACATGCAACATTTTTTGTTGCTAAGTTTATTGTGATTCCTGAATAAAGTTTCATCACTCAACAATACTGACAGTGAAAATGGCCAACAAGTTTGCTGCATTTAATCAGGGAAGCCATGCATCAAATGGTCAAATGCAATACAATCTACAACATAGAAAGGAAAACCAGACTCAGCAATCTCATGTTTTGACAGTTGCTACTATAAATAGACTAAAAGGTACATTCACAAAACCAGATGGAAAAAATAGTGGCAAATTCTCACTTCTGAGAGAATATGACAGTTGCGGTAGGACTTAATAGCAAGCATGATCAACGCAATGTACATCGGTAAAAGTTGTAGTAACGTAGTAGTGTAGAAATCTCAAACAGAACTGATTTTCATATTCAAGACTAGCAAAAAGCAAGTTCTTGTGGTCAAGGCAGTACCTTTTGTTATCCATTTGATTTGATGAGAAAACAGATTTTTTTTATAAGATAGGAGACCAGGTGTCCAGGAATAGTGTCCCGACTAATCCCAGGGGTGCATAGGCCCTCGGCAATGAGCTTTCCGCAAGTGCACATCGGGAAATTCAAAGGGAAAATCCTCCAGTCCAATGGCCCCTAGAGATTGTTTGCACCCAAGGGGATTTGAGCCTTAGACCTGGGAGGAACATACCCCCAAGTTCAAGGCCTTTACCACTTGAGTCAACCCGTAGGAGAGAATACAGATATAATAAAAAGCATAGGTGAGGAGTGCAACCCTATTTCACGAAGTATACAAGAGAAAACATCTAGAAATCAAAGCAATTATTTCAATTCATCCGCTAAATGTTCTAAAAAGCAAAAGCTTCAACTCAGACACTGTTTAAGGAATAGGAACTTTATGATGTGCTGAGAAATATGAATCAGGATAAAGCACCAGCACCAATGTGCTTTCCAAGATATGAGTGTATGGTCAGATTATTATTAGAGATTATTTGGTCAACAAAGAAACAAGATCCTTAGGAGAGAATGAACGATTGCAAGAACAGAAAATCTGTATATTAAATGTCGAGAAAGACTGAAAATCATTAATAACATAAACCAAATAAAGATGAGACTGAAAAAATTATAGAAGCTTTACTACCTTTATTTCATTGACAGCATGCTTCCTCGATGACGGTGAGAATCTATTGACATAAATCACCTGAGAACATAAAAGAACAATAGAAACAACGCCTATTGAATCCAAATCATTAAAACGAAATTGAGCGTCATTTGTTTTCATTACGGGCAGAAAACACATTTTCACTGATTGTGGAAATGAAATTTCGGTAATTACCTGCATCGCTCTAATAATAGTTCCAACAAAAGGTATGGAATCATGGGACTCAGCTGCCACGATGGTAGGGAATAACTCATAAAAATAGAAGATGGGTTCAATGAATGATACATGATTAGATACAACAATTGGAGCGGTCTCCCTTGGAGCAGGTTTTCCTTTCCGTCTTATCCAATGATAGCTGCAGGAGACAAAAAGATAAATATACAAAGAATAAGTTCCACTATTTGGAAACCCAAAATGAAATAAGGATCAACTTCAATACGGAAAACAGAAGAAATTCACAACAAGTGTAAGCTTCATATGCCAGAACCTATTATACGTATTTTGTTTAATTCTAGAAACTTCAAAATATTAACTTGGTTTGGTTTAAAAAAATATCAATTTGGTTGGTTTAGAAATTGAACAGTCTTGATATTCCAGTCTTTTCCTCCATTTTCTCCTCGACCAAACGAAACAGGTATTGATCAAAACCAAACATCACGGTTACCCAAAACTAAATGAGAAAAAAAAACAGAAAAACCAGGAAACCAACTTACCCGAAAGAGAAGAGAATACACCTAGCGCAAACCCTAGTGACCCACATGATCCTAGACCTCCACCTGGGCAAGGGGTTCTGTTTGTCCTTCCAGCCCTCGAGCGCCAACTTAGTCGCCAAAAATCCCACCAGCAAGCAAACGCCGAATAGCACGAGCCTGGCCGCCGCAATCGGCAAGCAAACCACGATCTTCACCCACTCGTATAGCCCGTCGATGGTTGGAGTCTCGTTGCGGAACGGGTCTACCGTGGCCGGACCGGGTACTTCCAGCCCCTTAGAACCGATCAACTCGAACGGGTTTCTGGAGTGAGAATCCCGACCGTTTTGATGATTAGCATTGTTGCCGTTGTTGATTTTTTTGTTGTTAGGATGATTGTCGGAGTCGGAGGCGTTGACAATGATGGTTAGGTGCGGTGTATCGGATGTCTGAGAAGAGAGGAGGGGGGAGGAGATATCATGGTCCGCCATAGCTGAGGGACCGTCGGAGGGCCGAAAGTTCAGACTCTGAGAGAGAGAGAGAGAGAGAGAGAGCGCGTGTCTGCGTGTTTGTTTGCATGAGTGAGGGGGCCAACGGTAAAGTTTGGTGGGGTGTGCCTGGATTTTACTTCGGCTTTCGTGTTTTGTTTTTTTGCTGTGTAGTGGAATTTTATCTGTTTTGTTTGGTGAGAGAAATATTTTATCTTAGCTGCAGCTTAGATGGTTAGATAAAATTAAATATTATTTTTTAATATTATTATTATTTTAAAATAGAATAATATTTTATACAGTCGTAAATACATAAATATTGTACAATCATTTTAAAAAAAAATAAAATTTATTATTAAAAAATTAATTTCTTTTTATGTAAATTTCATATTTATTCATTTTTTTTAAATAATTACACAGCACTTACGTACACATTACTACCACTATCGTTTCAATAAAATAAAACATTTTTTATATCTAAACATGCCTTAATATTGTTGCCACGTGCATTGAAAGGGGACCTGATTTTCTCCACAT
>QEOT01003065.1:0-15022 GCA_003123785.1 Pterocarya stenoptera
TCATATCAATTCAACATCTAAACGCTGCCTTATACATTTGGTTACTAAACTTAGCTATTTCAAACTAAATCTAACATTTAAACACTAAACTCTCAAATTATGAAATTCATCTTAACTCAAAACTTTCTTACACGTATGACTCATAATTTTTTTTAATTTAAAATATTTTTATACGTGAGATCTATAATTTTTTTTAATTTCTCATAAAAAATACTAAACTCATCTTAATATCTAAACACATTTTAAACTAAGCTTAAATTAATCCTACATAACTTTCTTTACTACTTCACTCGTTACTATTCATAAACTATTCAACTAATGAACTAACGCAACCAACACTTTCAAAAATAGACGATTGGAAAAATCTGAACGCAGTCGTGGTTTGCGCAGTCATGTTGCACGAGACGACGTGGCCAACCACGGGCCAGATGAAAAATGAAACGCAGCGTATTGAGAGTTTTTCGGTTGGCAGTCATGATTTCTCTTTGCGTTTTGGGGGGGAAACTCTTGCTTCTTTTGCCAGTGGGGGTTTGTGTAACAAAAGCATCCGATCATCTTACTTGCTTATCGGCTTTAGTGAAACTCTTTTTAAAGTTTCGTTGGATCGTGAATTGATATAAAAGTTAAATTTTAAATAAAATATTATATTTTAATATTATTATTATTTTAAAATTTAAAAAAATTAAATTATTTATTATATTTTATATAAAAATTTAAAAAATTATAATAATAAAATAAAATGAGATGAAAAACTCTCACCGTCCAAACGGAACATTAAGTCTCCATCCACTAGTTGCAGCTTCTTCGAGATCCCATCCCTTTAATCCAAACAAAATAAAAATCAAGCCTTTAAACTGAAATTCGAAGCATAACTAGAAAGGAAATCAAAACCACCCAAAACGAAGCAAGCACATAGCAAATCAGAGTGAAGAGAAGAATGGAGTCGTGATCTGCAAATAAGAGCAAACAAAATCGAGAGAACGGTATGCTTGGAGAAATGGATTAGAACTAGGGGCGATACCTGCATGATGCAGGACCGAATGGACCAAAGTGAGTTTTATATTACTTAAATATGACTATTGTATTAACATGGCCTCCAATATAAAGATTGGCCTAAGAAGTTAAGGCAATACAATGACTTGAATCAAGTCTTCAACAAGTATTTATATAAGTATTATTATAAATATTTAAAATATTTATATAAGTATTTATTTATATAAGTATTTATATAAACATTTAAATAAATATATTTTTTATATGGTGGGGCGGGGCCTCGCTAGAGTCATCCTACTTTCTCCTTGTAAGGTGGGGGCAAGATAGTGGGTAGTGGAGTGCGGGCCCCGCTGCCTATCCCTAATTAGAATAGAGTGAAGAAAAAGAAATATGAATCTATGTATGTGTTTGAGAAACATGGCAAATCAAGAAAACAAGTTATAGAGACGAGGGGAAACTTCTCGAGGTTGGAAAAGTGAAGTTAAGACCCGGTTTGGATATAATAAGTGTTTTAATTCATCTCATTATTATAATTTTTTTAAATTTTTACACAAAATATAATAAACAATTCAATTTTTTTAAATCTCAAAATAATAATAATATTAAAAAATAATATTTTAATAATATTTTATTTAACTTTCATCTCAATTCATCTTATCTCAACTTGCTATCTAAACAGTACCTAAGAGTCGGAATAAAGAAAAAGAGTCTTTGAAAAGCAATTCTTAATTTCTTTGAAGATGCGTGCGCCAGACAGAGATTTTGTGGAGAAAGTGAAACACTAAAGGTCTCATTTGGATAGTGAAATTATTCTCGTACAAAATATAATAAACAATTCAATCTTTTCAAATCTTAAAATAAAAATAATATTAAAAAATAATATTTTATTCAACTTTCATCTCAACTTATCGTACAAACGGCACTTAGAGAAAAAATTTTACGATGGAGTAAAAGAAGGATTTGCTCGAATTCGGACTGATCTTTCACTAAACTAGGCGCTAGCCTTGCAGGATTTGCTAGTTCACTGGTCACCGTTTTGCTCTGCTCGAATTGCAAAACTGCAAAATGTTATTCTCGGTTCCAAGTCTTTTACCTTTTTTATTTTTATCTTTTTCTTTGAATAATGTTATGTACCGTCGCAGAGTGTATAAACGCTATATAATCATTTAAAAAAAAGATTAATTATTAAAATCTTTATTATTTTTTTTAATATAAATTTCATATTTATTTAATTTTTTCAAAATAATTATACGACCTTTACACACTCCAAAATTATAAATATCATTTCTCATTCCATTATGGACAAGCGCCGCTACATAAGTGGCATGTAACTGGGAGACGTGGCAAAGCTTATATAAGAAAAAAAATCAAAATGAGAGAGGCGAGAGAAGCAGACAATAAATCAACCGACATTAGAACACAAAAATTTGGCCTTCCTCCACGAAATGCCTCCGAAAAGTATTTATCCATCAAGAAAAACAAACTCATTTCTTAGATTTCATTTGGAAAAGAGGAAAAATGGTGGATTTCATTATTTGCATATTTCTTCCAAACCCATTTCGACAATCTCTCCTAAACTCATTTCCACAATTTTTTCCAAACTCATTTCTGTTGTTGCTGGTTGATTTCTCCGTTAATAGATTTCTCTGTTTCTCTTGCACTCTTCTCATTTGTCCATGCACCTTCATTTTTTTAATCTAAATCTTCTTATTACAAGGTACTTTTCCCCTTCTCTGATTGACCAGAGAACCTATTGATCCATCATAACTTCTTATGCTTTTGGAGATGGCAGTGGTCTAATAAAATTTGTCTTTATCATGCTTTATCTTCTTGTTTTCAATAATAAAATAGTGTGAAGTTGTAGTGTATAATGTTAGAACTAATTGCGAAATCCGAGTAGATTTGGAGTGTGAGATGAGAATTTTGTGTAGAGTTTAAAATATTATTTTTAGTCTTGAGATTTGAAAAAATTGAATTGTGATTTAAAAAATGTATATTGGGATTTGAAAAAGTTGAATTATTTATTATATTTTATATGGAGATTTGAAAAATGTGTAATGATGAGTTGAAATGAGATAAAATTTTTTGAGAATTCTCAACCCCAAACCTACCCCAGTTACGAAATGGAAAGGGAGAGGAAGAGGACCTTAGAGTTACGGAAACGAAATAGAGAGGGATTTCATGAAACACATCGTTTTATTCCTTAAAAAAACACAAATGAAGCACAATCGTTTTATTAAATGACATGGCCACCACGTCAGCATTTGCACGCCGGTTGTGCTTTGGCGGCTTGCATCCCGCGTTTTTCTTTGGAAAGGCCTCATAGAATGGTATAATTCAGCCAGTAATAAGATTAAAAAAACAGAGAGAAATAATATCATCATAGTTGCATATGCATAACATATAAAGATATAAATAAATATCTTTTAATTTTTAGAGTAATAATATTATATTGATTAAAATAGTTTAAACTTTGTCAGCTTATATATGAATTACTAAAATCCTTTAGACTTAAATGCTGACATATAATATATGTGTAATTTTATTTAAGATAAAGGTTAAAGTCTTAAACATTTTATCAAAAGTTACCACATGAACATCAACAGGCAGAAAAGACGGAAAGAAATGTAATCAGGTGGGAAAAGTCAAGTGAAAATCAAGTGAAGACAACTTGGGATGATACTACTGATGTAAATGCCAAAAAAACTGGTGTTGGAGTCATCATCATTCGAGATTCAGCAGGGGATGGAATGATTTAACTTACCACCAACATTGATGCACTAGAGAAACCTACGTTTCTGACCTAGGATTTGACAATGTGTCTGTGAGGAAGATTGTCAGGCAATGGAAAAAGCTTCAAAAAACCCTCAAGAAATCTAGGCAGATTTTGGGCCACTCATCTATGGTATTAATGTGTAATGATTCAAAAGTTTAAATTAATGAGATGGGGGAGATTTAATTAGTTATTTTATATCTTAACATCCTCTTCATGTATGGGTTAGACTTTTTATTATTGGGTGACTCAATATATAGAATATTTAAGTAAATAGAATAGAGTGTAGAGTTAATATTCGAACTCAGGACCTCTGTTCTAATATTATGTGTATTCATTATTTGTCCTAAAAATTTAAACTAATGGAAGGAGGTAGATTTTATTATTTATTTTATATCTTAAATTAGAAGTATGCTGGATGGAATACCGGATTGGAATGTTGCTTTTAAAAAATACAGAAGGTACACATTGTCGTTGGATATTTAATTTAAAGTTAAAAAAATAAAAAATTGTAATTTAGAAATAGTCAAAGGAAATTGCTTCTTTGGATAATGAAACGAGATGAGATAATTTTAGATAAGTTGAATAAAATATTATTATAATATTATTTTTTTAATATTGTTATTGTTTTGAAATTTAAAAATGTTTAATTGTTTATTATATTTTGTGTTAGAATTTGAAAAGTTGTAATAATGAGATGAGCTGTATCCAAACAAACTCTTATATAATTCTTTCCCCAAATATTAAATATTCAAACAAATATATCCTTGGAGCATCCAAAACGATCCACAAAGATGACGAGGGAAGTATTTAATATTTGGAAAATGATTTATACAGTCTTAAAATATACAAATCTCCTGTATTTCATTTTTAAAAATAGGAAAAATTTAGTACACATAAAAATCAAACTTTTTCATTATAGATCTCAAGACTAGTATTCCCTAAAACTGAATAGAGTGTTTAATAAAGAGTAATTTGGACGTATAATGTGGCGGCTAGAGACTGTTTTGGTGGGACAAGAAAACAAACAACTTTTTAAGAGATATTTTTCTTTGGATGCGGCTGTTGAGGTTGAGGGATAACCACGATTCCAGATTTGTCAAATATTTGGGGTGATATGGATAGAGATATCACGTATTTGTTCTCTGATTGCAGTGTTTTTTATGTTAGAATTTCAAGGGAATTTTCTTTAGTTCAATTTTAAAGGAAATTTAGAGTTTTTTTTTTTTTTTTGAGCATGCCCTTTCTATTGAAAAATTGTTCTCAATTCCTTCGAATTGGTAATTACTAACATATTTTTTAATAAAATATTATAAAGTAATGTTGGATACAAATTTAATTTTGAAAAAAAATGATGGGCACAAAAATTATGCACCCGACTATTATACCGCGTATTTATCATTTTTGAAAGAGTAATACTACATATACTTACAACTTTTATTTATATTTTTACTTACAAGACTCATTTTGTTAATTTTGTTTTTAAATTCAAATTTTAAATTTTAAATTTTATAATTTCTAGTATATTAATAACTGACATGTAGAGAAAAAAAATTTTTTGTAAATTTTTGTTAAGTACAAATAGCATTTTAATTTTTGAAATTGAAATCACAGTCACAACCAGCTCAGAGGGTTTGACTCCTTGCCCACCACTCTGTCTCAATCTCACCACATAATGGCTTGTGATGCGCGGCCTTTTGTGACTTTGTCTCGTCCAAACTGGTGACCTTTCATCCAACAAGTAGTTGTGCTTTGTGTATCCCATCCCATATCAGATTCTGGACTGGTTTGAATTGATGAAATTATTTTAGATAAATGATGAAGTTGAAAAAAATATTATTTTTTAATATTATTATTGTTTTGAGATTTGAAAAAGTTGAATTGTTTATTATATTTTATATACAAATTTAGAAAATTTATAATAATGAAATGAGATGAGATGGAAGAGTTTCTGAATCCAAACAGCTTCCTCAAAAGTGAATTTGGTCAGAATATCTTGGTGGCCCTCAACTCCAGCACCCTGTTTACCAGGGCTTTTCTTTCTTTTAGATAGAAATAGAATGGGGTATTTGAAGTGGGCATTCAACTTCAATGGCCATTCTCATCTATCAATCAGCCCACTTTCTTTGCCCTTTTTTTTTTTTTTTTTTATTATTATTTTTTTTTCTAATTTCTCTTATTCTCCCTGCCCCATCTTTTCCAACAAATAATGCCATGCACGCTTAAAATTTGTAAGCTCCGCACAAACTTTTTAAAAGAAAATAGAATCCAAAAAAGTCAATTTCTTTATAAATTGTCCTATTTTTTTTTTTTTTCAAAAGATTTGTGCAAAGGCTTGCATACCTAGCTATGTACAAACCATTTTCCTTTAAACATGTCTGGTCAACAAAGATGACAACATTGATAAAATTTAAGATAAGAAACAACATTACTCTTAATCATTACTACTATCATGCATAAATAGTAAAAAAAGCCTGAAAACTTCAAAGATCGAAGGGAACAACATTGAAAAATAAGCATTTTGCTGCAAATTATAATTGTAAGATCTGCAGCCGAGCACCTTCCACTCCAACAAGGTGGTCGGCAATGCATTTGAAACCATAAGATTCAACAACATTGCTGTAAACATGACTAACCAAAGAAATCATTGAAAGAGTCCCCTTTGCTCTTGTGAGGGAACACTTTGGAAAACCACCAAACATACGCATACTACAGCAAACAAAAACATGCACACTGGATGTATATATCAGACATTGGCCTGTCAAAAGGAGCATTTTTTTTTTTTAAAGTAAAAATATTATATATCTATCAATAAGAGTAACCAAGTATACTGGATATAAACAAGAAAATCTCTAACCCATACTAGAGAGCTCCTATTGCCCCAAAAGCCCGCGAAAAACTGTGTCAAAAGGAGCATTGCTAGGTGAAATTAAGGCTGAGTTTAGGTTAGGAATGATACAAGTAATGATTTCCAGCAAAACCCTGCCTAGCACGCAAATTATTTCTGGAGCTGTTGCCTAATGAAGCAAACTGCCGAGGTCCTCCATTAGAAAGATAACTTGTTCCATACTGCCCAGACGGAGTGAAAACTGGAATGTCAAAGGGTTCAACAGTAGATACCTCAGTTCGAAGACGTTTATTTTTATTCTGGTGCCACACTTGCTTCTTGGGGCGTAGTACAGAACTTCTCCTTTCTGCCCTTAGCTTCTCAAGCTCAACAATGCGCTTTTCAATGTCCTTGGGTGGGAACTGGGCTTCAAGGTTGAAATCGATAATGCATTTCATTGCAGTTCTTAGAGCATCTATTTCACCATCTGTGGCCTCATCCTGTGAGCAAGTCAATATTGGAAGAAGCAAAATTTTATTAACATTAAATGGCAGCTGAGACTAGGAAGCTGCCATTGACTTAAAAAAGCGGGAGAAAACACACATTTGCTTGAAATGATTTGTTTTTCTGGCGTAATTTCCTGGCAGATCTCCTTGCATTCTCCAGGTATTCTTTCAGAAGATGTACTGGTGGAAAGTTGTCAACCAACTTGAAGGCGCACACAAATCTAACAGCCTTAATATACAGCTTCCTCTCAATCAATTTCTCAATAAAATCTGTAAAATGCGAACAAATTGCAGACTTTTTTCAAACTCCTGAGAATTTCTGAAATGCAAATTATTGAAAAAAAAGCACCAAACAAGATTGACAATAGCGAAGTATAGATAAATCCACCATGTGGGTTCACTTAGGAGAATGATGAACTAATTCAGTTTAAGCAAATTCAAACAAGACCCAGTTCATCAATAAGCAATCTCAGAAAATAAAAGCACAGAATCTATATGCTATAAAATTCTCGAAACATAGAGCTTGCTCTCATGAAACCACATCATCAGCTATTACACCATGTAATAACAACTAGTGCTATAAAATCACATCACCCACTCCTCATTTTTGTTATTATAAGTAATATATAGTATTAAAATAAGCTTATAAATCATCAAATTACTTATATAATTAAAAATATATCAANAATCAAAATTTTAAAGATCAAAATGGCACGTTGAAACTTTTTTAAAAATTTCTGTTTATTGCATAATGTGTCAAGGTATGCTAACTTAGTTCAATTGAGTATTTTCATTTAATAAATTTAATTATTTCTACAGATCGTGCAGGTTTTATGACTAGTTAATCATAAAAGAGGGAGGAATGTGGTTACAAGAAACTCTCACCTCAAGAAACCTTCTTTTGCTTTTTTTCTTTTCTTTCTTTCTTTCTTTTTTTTTTTTTTTGGCAGAACTTTCTAGAAGAAAAATTCTATAAGTGGCACAAAAACTGAAAACTAAGAAGTTAACATCGTGGGAACACACAAAACACAGATCAAGGAGTAAGCAGAATCACCAATTAAAAAACTTACCAGGAATCTCATTTGCAAAACCAAGGGTCTGACATAATTCTACAGCCTGTTTATATTGTGTAACAACTTCAAAAAGCTTTAAAATCTCATATCCATCAAATGAAGATGCCAAACCATAAGAGGCTAACAGCTGCAGAAAAGCCAAAACCTCCAAAGAATTCCTAGTATTGGCAGTCAATCTTTCTTTCCAGTCAACCGCCAGCTTAATTGCTTCTTCTTTAACTTGTGGATCAATCTGTGGTGACATTCTCATTAGCTGCTCTAGCATAAAAAAGTAACTATTCATGGAACTTGCTTGAAAACTGGTCTCTCGATTCTCCCAAATACGAGGGAAAGACCCCTGAATCACATCCAAAACAAGCTTTGCCGGGTCCAATGACATTTGAAGAGCATGAAAAATTGCATCGCACATTTCATCAGGACTGTTCCATTGCTCATTCAAGAGCAACTGAAAATTCTTGTATGTAGTGGCAGTTAGTTGAAGATCTGCAGAAGAAGAATTGGCTACATTTTCTGGGGGTAAATATTCAGGTTGCTCTCGGGAATGAAGGATGCTAGTCACTGGAAAGGTATTAAGGGCAATCAGTAATCAATTTGTAAGAGTTTTCCGTATTAAATGTAAAGCATACATGAGGAATAATTTTCATTAACACAAAACAAATCATCAGAAACTCAAGGTGGAATCTATATTTGAGGAAGCCAAATGTTTAAATGATTAAATTAGAGCCTGAGCTCACTAGAAGTGATGGTGGAAAATAGGAACAGCATGCCGAATTTGTTACATGCCATCATTATTACAATAATACCAAAATTAAACCACTAGATCAGTTAGAGTTCAAATGAGAGGGAGGAAAGACATTTTAATTGTTCCAACAAGCTATTTTACAATAACACTGTCACCAGCCATAGTGAATGGATTATCTACATGCAAACAATCAAGTATCGAGATTGGTCCCAGGGCAACAGCATGCTGCTCCACAAAGAATGAAATTTGACACCACTAAAATAACAGAGCAGGACCTGATGATGCTAAATTATTTTCCAGATCTAGAGGAAAGGACAAATAGCTCCCAATTGAACTATATATCAGTCTCTATTTCCAATCAATCAAATGTATTGCAAAATTTCATAACATTGATTGTCAAGTGTGTGATATAATCTCTCGCAATAACGTACACCTATTACAACTACAAATATGATTATGAATAAATGCAATCAACAATCAATCACAGCATATAATACCAACTGTACCACATACATACACAATATCTCCTACATAAAAAACCGAAAATAAATGGAACCAAGTCCAGCTTAAATGATATCACTATTTAAAAGAAACAACTACAAGGCTCATGGAACTCGCATATAGCTTAGTAACTGGCTTGATCCTCCACAAATTCGTATTGTACTGTTCCTGATTGTTCACTAACTGATATCCCCACAACACTTACTCCTTTATTTGTTGACCTCACACATCGACACCTCGATGCACGCTCCATTCCACTCAGCATCATCAAACTCCATGCTTGGAACTTCACACTACAGTGTAGAATAATTGATCTCAAGATTAAGAATGGCTTGTGGGGACACCTCTAAAGGCCATCTATTACTTGCGGCATCACAAGAATTTCATTATAGAAAATTCTCTCTTTTTCTGTCAAGAGCATAATTGTTTTTCTTTCAACGAGGCTCTTACTGCTCTCAACAATCACAAAAGAAGTGGTTTAACTCACAGTAAAAGATCTTGAAAACCCTAGCCCTAGAGAATGAGTGCTAATTTTCAACATTGCATGGCATCCCTCAAAGGGGTTAGTATCTGCTTGAACAGGCCATCAGCAAAACAACATTTGCATTCAAAATGGTCTTAGAATGAGTTTCGAACAGAACAAATTTGAGTTATACCTTTTTGGTATTGTTGGAAATGTACATCAAATACACTTTGAACGAAGAGATTTGAAATCAATATTCAACCATTCCGTTCAAACATGATTTCATATGCTTCCAAGGACGCTTTTGGGCTTAGAAATTTTATTTTCTTGTTCGAACAAGACCTTGAACATGCTTCTAACAAAGCAATTGGTGTAATAGCCCAAGTGGAAATGAATTCTTTTTTTAATCAAAACTTAAAATGTTCATAGATAAACACAACACTCTAACTCTAAGTACTTAAATATTCCTAAGGTCAAATCCTTAGACTTCTAGTCACTTACTGCCCAAAATCACAAAGATCAACTTGTTTATAATTTTATAATGACTATGACTTCAGGAGTACACACAATAGGTCTTCAAATATTCCGCACAACTCACTTAGACCCAAATGTATTTAGCGTTGTGTTATTGAAATGTGCCAACACAACATATGGACCTAATTGGTCTCAGTCAGGATCATTAACCATTTATACGCTTCTTTAGTGAGGCCTGAAGGGCATCACTATGAAACAAAATTGGTTTGATCCACAAGCCTCCCACTCAAAACACCACATTTCACCTTCGGATTCTCACATATAAGCTAAAATGAAAAGGAGTTATTAAGACTATCAATGTTATCGTTGATATGATATCTCGACAGACATGATTAAAAAAATAATGTGTGTGCGTGAGAGAGAGAGAGAGAGATTACCGGGTGTTTTACATGCGATACCAAGGGTTTTCTGTAATTCAAGTGTCTGTGCATGCTGATCAACCATATCAAGAAGACTTTGGAGCTCATATCCATCAAAACAATTGCCCAATCTGTATGCGGCCAAAAGCTGCAGAAAACCCAAAACCTCGAAACAATTATCATGGGCCATTCTCATCTTTTGCTTCCATTCAACTGCCAACTTCATTGCTGCTTCCCTCACTTGAGGGTTAACCGCAGGTGAGGCCTTCATTAACTGCTCTAACAAAAGAATGCAACTCCTCCTAATAATATTCACATCAAACTCCATAAATCCCTCCCTTGAATGTGGATGATAAAACCCATGCATTGCATCTAGCACCAACTTCGAAGGGTCCGATGATGTTTGAAGAATTGTAGAGACCTGACCACACACTAGCTCGTGCCTATGCAAACTCTCATTCATTAGCAATTGCAAACTTCGTCCATGGGCACAGGGTCTGAAAGGTGCAGGGTAATGAACAGTAGCATTGTTGGCAATGGTGTATTCAAGCTGTTCAGTCTTCACTTGTGAAGGAAGGTTACACTTCTTCCCCTTCAATTCCTTCTCTTTTGTAGCCTCATTGATTGAATTTTGTAATGTATCGAGTTGTTTCTCTTTTAAGTCAAGCTCCCTAGCTCGTTTTTCGAACCGCCTTTCTCTCATTTCAAGATCATGTGAACATTCTTCTATGGAGTTCTTGAATGAGACAAGATTTTTCTCTTCAAATTCAAGTTCTTTGAGGCGTTCTTTTGCTAGGTCTTGTACATAATTGAGTTGCTTCTCCTTTGATACAAGAGCATCAGTGCACTTTTTGATAGATTCTTCTAGGAAATCAAGCTGCTTCTCCTTCAATTCTTTTTCCCTAGAGCATTCCACAATTTTTTTTTGGATTAAATTAAGCATTTCCTCTTTTGATTTGAGCTTCCTGTCAGACTCTTCAATAAAATTTTGGGTCGATTTTAGTTGATTTTCTTTCAATTCAAGCTCCTGCTTGCGTTCTTCAATGGACCTTCCAATTGCATTATATTCTCTCTCTTTCAATTCAACATTGTCACAATCTCTTTTGTACACTTCTTGGATTGAATCAAGTTTCTTTCTCTCATACTCAACTTCATCAGTTAAGTCTTTAATTTTCCTTTCTCTCAAATCCATTATCTTTTCTCTTGATTTAACTTCTTCCAACTGCTCTTTGATGGATTTATCAACAGATTCAACTTCCATCTCTTTAAGTTTAAGTTCCATTTTCTGATCCTTGATTGACTTTTCTGTTTCACCACACTGCTTTACCCTCAACTCAAGCTCTTCACTGTTTTCTTGAATCAATATTTTGATACTGTCAATTTGCCTCTCCTTCAACTCAAGCTCGACACATCGCTCTCTAATCAACTTTTGAACCTCACATAGTTCCTTCTCTTTCAGTTCAAGCTTCCCAAGACAATCTTCCAATCTTTTTTCTGAGGACTCAAGTTCCTTCCCCTTCAGTATAACTTCATCAAAACATTTATGAATCGACTTTTCAACCACCTCCAGCCGCTGCTCTTTCCATCTCAGTTTCTTGGAACATTGCACTAACGACTGCTCCAATGAACCCAGTTGATTATTTTTAGACTCAATCTCTGAAAAGCACTTCTCCACAGATATTTGCATAGACCGCAATTCCTGTTTTTTCAACTCAAGGTCACCGGAGCACTCCACTGACTTTCGTATTGAATCCAGGTGCTCCTCTTTCAACCGAAGCTTCTCTAGCACCGAGCCCAGTTTGCTCTCCTTTGCAGCAAGCTCTCTCTCACACTCTCTCAGATGCTCCTGCATTGTATCCAACTGTTGCTCCTTCAAACCCACCTCTTTTGCACGCCGCTCAAGCTCTTCAAACTGGGATTCGATGGATTTCCGAGTTAAGTCGAAGTGTTCCTCCAAATCTCTCCATTGGGCATGCATGTTTTCATAGGCTCTGTTCAGACGACTCTGCTTCAACTCAGAGAGCTTCAAATCCGACGAGATTTTCTCCATTTAAAGAGAAAACTTCTTCCCCAAGAAACCCTTGAGAAAATTTAAAACCCTGCCCAAGGAACTGTACGGAAAGAAAAAGCCCTACTCAAGTTCTATGTAACAATATATATGTGTGCGCGCGCGCGCGCGCATATAGACACACCCGCAAACCCTAATCTAGAAAATTTCTTGCAAGTGAAGCTTTTGCTCCAAACCCAAGAATAGAATCGAAACTGGAGAAGTAAAAGGTGATATCTTTAGATTGAATAAAAGAACGTATAACATTGAATAAGAAAGGCACGTTTTGCATGTGAGGCTTTATAAACAATCATTGAAAAATAAAAGTGAGAAAAGTTCTACTTACGGAAAAAGAAGGAGTGATAGCGTTGAAGGCGGTGTGAAAGCGAAGCAATAATGATCGATCGTTTTCCTATTCCTGCCTTTTGCTGTCGCTGCTGCTGCTGCGTTTTTGAAGGGTTTACGTCGTGGTTAAGAGAAAAATGGAAGGAGAAAGCAAGTGCGGGAGTCACCAAAGTGCTCAAGAAAGAACGTGCAAAGATTACTCAACGGCTGAAAAAAGATTTGATCACCGGCAAACTATAATCACGGAAGCAAATACTTCTGCAACGGTAAAGCACGGTGCACTCTTAGAGCATTGGCATTGGATGGGCCAAATGCATCTTCAAATTTTAGCTAATATCACACTTTTTTACATTTGTATATTCTATTTAAATTCAATCCCCACATTGGATTAGCCATTTACTCTCTCTATAATAATAAAATATTATTAAATTAATAATTTTGTTATTTAATTTTTTTATATCACATTTTATAATTCTACTAATTTAATATTAATAATAATTATATTCTAATTAAATTAATATTAAAAAAAATTATATTTTTAAAAGTCATTTAATGCTAATAACAAAAAATATTTGATTAAACTCATCAAAAATTCTATCTAAATTTCTTAATTACAAATCAAATAATATTTTTATTGGAGTGAGAAATTAATATTTTAATGTTTGCTTGGAGTGAGAAATTATTATTTTAACTTTTGGTGAATCAATTTGGTTCTCCAAATTTAGCTAATCACTGTAGCTAACATCCAAATTGTTTTAGAGATGGCCAATCCAATGTGGGGACTTTTTAGCACATATTATCTAAAATTTGGCCAATCCTTAGTTTTGGCCAAGCCAATGCTAGTGCCCTTATCCCTATATAGTTTGAATAACATATTAAAATTGTTTCTCAGTTTCGAACACAGAAATATATTTTCTCAACCATTTTAAAATATATATATGTTGAGAAAAAAAAAATATAAATATAAAATATGAACGTAAATAATAATTGATGTATAAAATTTCTCTAAATATTAATAACGTTCTATGCTTGTCAGTATGATTTATTTCGAGTACAGGTCTTTTGAAGCTTTGGACACGAGAGGATAAAAAAAAAAAAAACACAAAAGTTGATATTGGATTTGGATTTTTATGGAATGTAACGAAAAAGAGAGAAATAAAACTTAATGAACTAAAGAGAAGAATTTCGTTGATATGTGCAAATCTTTAATATACATATATATTTTTTATGTTTGAGAAAAACAACCCATTTTTTACTCTTTTTTTACAACTCTATTTGGAAAGCATTTTTATAGGCAATAATTTTATAGAGTAAGTTAGATATAGTTTTAGAATGTGCAAGCTCTCCGTACTCTTTAAAAAAAAAATCTATTATTAGAAAAATAAATTTTTATGTGGATTATAGATTTATCCACTTTTATAGAAAAGAAGTAAGCGAAACTTATATCTTAAGACTGCAAATATCATTTCTCCAATTTTATGTGTTTGGTACAATATATTAGTCATCCCTTGTATTCATTTTCTAATGGGTAGTAGTAGGCTTGTTACTTTTTTACTATCTATTTATTACTTATAGTGTATTTATTTTTTTATCATTTTCTTTAAAGTATTTTTTTAACATCTTTAATCGTTAAGAAAAAATTAAAAAATATATAATTTTACTAATAATCACTTTCTTAACCCTTAAGTAAACTTAAAAAATTAAAATTAAAATTAAATATAAAAAAAATAATAAATAGATAATAAGAAGATAGTAACCTTATTTTTTATTTATTTATTTTTATATATACCCGATAGTAATCCTATTTCCAAATGTCTGTTTCTGACTTTCTTTTTTTTAAAAAATAAATAAATAAATTT